>GL876976.1:175080-200791 GCA_000193285.1 Magnaporthiopsis poae ATCC 64411 | reverse complement strand
TTCCACGTTCCGTGTACTCGCCACGCCGTGGGTGACGACGGGGCGAACCAGTGGGCGTTCCAGGTGGCGCTGGAAGGGCGCGGCGCGCAAAAGAATCTCGATGGCGCCCTTGTAGGCCGACGCGAGGTGGTGGCGCTTCTGCGCCCAGTTGGCGTCGGTGCTGGGGCTCGACGCCCAGGCCCAGGCGTCGAAGGCGTCGATCTGGTTGACCAGCTCGTACGCGTGCCGGGGCTGCGGGTCTACGGCCGCGTCGATGGCGTGCAGCTTGTTGATGCTCCGCACGATCTTGAGCAGGTGCGCGGGGCAGCCCGTCCAGCTGCGGGTCTCGGCACGGTCCAGGATCCTATCCACCTGCCTATCGCCAAAGATCTCGCCCAGGTCCCGCTTCTTGGTGGTCAGTGTCGTGCCGAACGTGTATAGACTATTATTTGTTAACTCTCCTGCGTCAGTTGGTAAACTCTTGCCGCCGGCCGTGTCCGTTGTCAGCACTCACACTAAACATGTCTCCTCAAAGTAGTTCTGAAAGGTCCACAGCTCCTGCTCGGGTGACGATATGGGCTCGCTTTTGACTGGTGGTGAAGGGCCGTAGGAGCCGTTCAAGTGGTAGTCTGGCGAGGCGCGGCTCTGCTGCATCTTTTGTCTCCTCTGCTCCTCCTCCCTCCTCTCCTGGGCCATGGCGTTTTTCAGGTGCTGCTTGCGCGCCATCAGCAGGCCCACCATGCCGTCGAGGTGACAGCGCCAAGACTTGGTTCCCGACTCGAGCAGCTCGACCCAGATGAGCAGCAGCGACGCGGCCACGACAGCGTCGGAGTGGTCGAGTGACTTCAGTGCGGTGCGCAGGTTCATGATTGCCTTGCTCTTGTGGGTGAGGGCATCGGAGAAAAAAGACGTTTTGGAGACGCCGTTCTCGTCGTCGTCATCGTCGTCGTAGCGGCCGGGCGATATTGGCGCCTCGAGCAGCTTGGGTGCGGGCTTGGTTGAGCCGGCGAGGTGGTGCGCTGCCAGGGCGACTACAGTGTGGTGCACCAGCGGGCTGCCCTGGCTCAGGGCCATAAAAGAGCGGTATGGGTTCATCGTCTCCTCTTCCTCTGGCGTTTGAGGGATGGTACATTCGGCGCAACATCGTCGCAGGTCTGCCGGCGGGCGGGAAGCAAGCGTGAGCACGCTGTTTGGTTATGCGGGAATGGTGGTGATCGGACCTGGAATTTGTTTGCTTACAGTACTCTATATATCCCCTGGTCTTGGCGTCGTGGCCGACGAACATGGGCTCTGTGGGACGGCATAGCAGAAGCTCCGGCGGCGGCATGGCGGCCGTGACGGTGACGATTGGTGGCGGGCCGGAAACTCTCCGTAGCTGCTGTGACTGGTCTGATGGCCTTTTTGCCAGCACCAGCTCGCCGGAGCTGCGGGACGAGGACGCGGATGCGGACGATGCGTTCTCGGCAGCCTTGTCTGCCTTGGCAGCCTCGGCGGCGGCGGCCATGGCGGCCACAACCTTCTTGCTGGTTCGCCTGCCGAGCCCGACCCATACAAAGGGCTTGTCGGGACCGTAGCCGAGACAGCGGTAGCCAGCCTTGGCGCATTTGGCGCAGGTTGGCAGTCTGCTGTCGCACCGCAGTCGTCGTCGCCGGCAGGTCCAGCACGACACGGGTGCTATGGACCGGCCCAGCTCGGACCATGTACCGTCCGAGACGTCCATGGTCGGCGGGAGGCTGTGTGGGAGTGGTGAGGCTGTGGGGGAGGGAGCCCCTCCTGCTGGCAGCGACTGTTGGCTACCGTTCTACCAACGCGGTGGTGGTGTTTCGTTTTGGAAGATGCGGACCGAACTGCTGGGTCGGACCAAGCTTTTTCGCTGCTGCTGCTGTTGCGGCCCGTTCCCGGGGCTCTGTGGCATATACCGTCTTGTTCTTTCTTGGCTGATGTGATGTCTGGTCGGCGGGCAGTTATCTAGAGCGATGGCGGTGCTGGCGATAAGGATGGGGAGGGGTCCTTGGTCGAGGGCGGTTGGTCTGGTGGGTGTTTGTTTGTCTTATTTGTTGCTTCTGGCCATGTCACGTCCTTGGTTGGGATGGGTGCGCGGGAGGAGGGGAAGGAGACAGGGCAGGAGCGGGTGTAAAAGAAGGTTGCCGGGATCGACACCACAAAGACGTCGGCGACGGCGGGCGCAGGGCTTCCTTGCCCGCAGCAAAGGCTAAAAAAGACCAAACCAGACGCACAGAGACAGAAGTCGCTTTGCTCGGTTTTACTGGCACCATCCTGGACTGGCAGGGCATGGGTCCAGGGAGCTGACTCGCCCGGTGCAGCACCCCATGTTTCGCCTCGGTTCCCTGGCCTTTGCACTTGACGCTAAAACCAGCTAAGGTATGGTCCTCAGCCTTTAGGGAGCCGCCCAGCAGTTGAGCGGTGGCCGCGCGGTCACTGGTCCGACGATAGCCTGTCGGATTCCGCGGATGCCGTGCGGCTCGACCCGGGGCCCGCTGGTTCTGGCGCCGTTGGACGGACGTTGAAAAACAAAACAAATGACAAATAATAGAGTTGGGGAACAGGCGGCAAACATACGAAATGCAAACGAAGGAGCCTCTGCGCAGTGCCGGCCGGGGTGAGGGCGGATTTGACCGGGCTGGCTGATCACACAGGGTGTGGGCGCGGGCTGGGCGAAGACGTTTCCATCCAGAGATCTCCCACAGCTCTGGGTCTGTCTTGGGGGTCTCCTCACTTCTGCGACAGATCCTGCTGCTCTTTGTGACACCCAGCAGGGCTGGAAGACATTTGATCGACAATGGAATGTTCTACGCGCCCGCGCCATGACTGGCGATCGCCTGAAATCCCCCGGGTTGTGCAACCTAGCCTAGCTTGCCCAGCCACGCTCCAGCCCAGGTCCAGGTGAGGACAGGGTCTTTGCTGACAAAGAGGCGTCCCCGCACGGTCCATCCGGGCCAGCACGGGGTTAGGCCGGGACTTTTTGCAATTTAACTTAAACTGTGCAGCCGCGAGACTCCCACCGCCTGCCCGTGCAGGGCCCACTCTTTCGTACCGGGCTGTGGAGCCGTCATCCAGGAGGCGACTTTAGCCGCATGCACTTTCACCATGGCACTCTGCACCTGCCATCCCAGCACCATCATGCTCTTTTTATCACTCCCCCCCGGTCGCCACCGACCCGGCGCCCGCCTCCGTGCTATGGGCCGCCGACCCTCGGAGGAGATGGGGGAGAGCGGGGGCGCATCATAAAGCGGTCGCCATGCACAGCCGTCCCCGGCCTGGCTCCCATCCCAAGATACCCAAGTCGCAAAACCCTTCCTTCACCTTCACCTTGAGCCCGCCCCGCCTGATGTGTGCCAGCCTGTGGCAGTCAATGCGGCGAGAATAGAAACAGAACAGACCAGACAGCAGAGAGGCAGATATTGATTGGTACCCGCACACACAGACAATCAATCAACCCATAGTGTCGCCGCAGCCCCCGGCTGGCCCCTGTGCGGTCTATCCTTGGCTCGTTGGTTGCGCCCTCGGCACGGCTTCGACTCGGTCGGACGAACAATTGACACCAACTTGCTCGTGTCAGTGGCTCTGTGTTCAGCGGCCGTCGCCGGCACAATCCCGCACCATTCAATCATCAATCTCAGACCAACTCGGCCGTCCCTGTGCACGGACCCTGGCCATTAATGAGCAGGGCCCTCTTTCCTTACTCCTGGCAGGTCCAGACCGGGATAGCCTGGCTTCGCGGGCTTGTCACCAGCCCATTACAGTCAGAGTTCCGGCCGGCTCAGCCTGCCCTGGCGCTTGACATGAACAGGCACGGCGGACGGGATGAGCTGTGGCCCTGGCACGACCGGCACCATCCCCAGGCATTGGGGCAGCCAGCATCGCTGCCAATCATGGAGCTGCTGCACCCTCCCGATGCGGGTGCCGGTGCGCATGCGGGACCCTACTCGTCGTCATCGCTCTCCCCGAAAGCCTGTGCGCTCCCCACTTCACCGCAGCCTGCCATCATTGACAGCGAAAATGGACGGCTAAGTCTCCTGAGAACGGTGGTCGTGATTGCTTGTCAGTGCGCCAGGGGCACATCGTGGCCGTGGTGATTTCGAGAAGACATTGGACGACGAGAGGAGGCCTCAGTGGTGCCGCCCAGGGCACCGGACGAAGAGTGCTACACCAGCACCGTGCTGGCCCGTGCTGCCTCGCACCTGACCACCCGTTCACAGCAGGAGCCGCTCCCGCCCCCTGGCGGCGGCCTGCGGGCCTGGACGCAGGTCACTTGCGGCTGGCTCGTGATATTTGCAACCTGGAGCTACGTAAACACTTTTGGCGCCTTCCAGAAGTACTATACCGAGGCTCTAGCATCGCTGTTTCCCTCGACCATCTCGTGGATCGACCTTCTGTGTCGGTGCCATGTCAAGCCGCCCTCTGGACGCGGGCCTGGGGGCCATCTTGCAGCTGCCCGGTGTTTTCCTGATGAGCCGTCTCGACGCAGTTTTGGCACCTGGCTCTGACCCAGGGCGTCTTGACCGGTCTTGGCGGTGCCCTGGTTTTCACACCGGCCATGGGCCTCATTTGCCACCTACTTTGCCAAACGCCGTGTTATTGCCGTCGGCCGGGCTACCTCGGCCAACTCGGTCGGCCGTCTGCTGTACTCGGCTCGTCAACCTAGTCTGTCTCGCTACGGCGACCGCCTTGATGCGCACCAGGCTCCTAACCCGTACCGCGGCCCCTTCGTTGACCCCACGGCCCTTCGCGATCCGGTATACCTACGTGCTGCTCGTATCAGGGATTTCCTTCTTGATGTGGGGGATGTACTACAGCTTTTACTACGTACGTGCTCTCCCCCATCCACCGGTTGATTCGTGGGTTTTGCGAGCGATCTCGGTTCGATTCAGAACAGAATCCTCCTCGATCCACACACCCATCTGCGAGAAAGCACAAAAACCACGCAACTCGCATACTTGGCAAGTTGCATGTGGTGGGCCATTCATTCCCCTGGAAATGTTAGCTAAGCGGCACTGACCACGACTCGGCTACAACTGCTTGCTTGCTGGTTGCCCACACACACCTCCCGAGGTAGATTGCTTCCTGCACGTGCCCTACTCGACCGCCTCTTTAACCATCATCATGGTCAACGCGGCCGGCCTGCCTATGCGGGTCATCAGCCCATTTCTAGCCGGCTGCCTCGGCTGCCTCAACACGGTGCTTCGTTTGGCACTGCTGGTGGCCGTCACGACGGCCTGCTGCCTTGCTGTCACCGACGTGGTGGGGTATTTTGCCTTTGCGGCTGCATGCGACGCCCTCCACTCCTTGATGCCCACCGCCATTGCGAGAGCGTCTCCTCAGCCGGACGTGATTGGGATGCGCCTAGGAATCGCTTACACAGCGATTGGCGTCGCCGCACTTACTGGACCTCCGCTGGGCGGCGCGCTGCAGGGTGCCATGGGCGGGAGTTTTTGCCGGGGCCAGCATATGGGCCTTTGTTTGCGTGGCCTTCCTTTCGGGCGCCCGCGGGGTTTTGGTGGAGGCTGCGGGTGGTGTGTTGAAATGCTACGGTGTGCCCATGGCCGTGCCCCAGGGATACCGCTGCGTGCCTGCACAACCCACGCGGCAGTTTGTAGCGACAGCCCCGGGCAGCCGTGCCCCCGGCAGGCAGGGCTACAAGATTTTAGGTATTGCCAGGTGGCTCGATAATGGCTTCCCGACTGACCTGTCGAGGTTGCGGCAATATCACGCAGACTGCACATAGACTTTGCTAAACACTATGCCTGCCGATACGCGAGGGGCTAACAAAAACTCTCTATGCATCCCGTTTCCATAGGTACACATCATCGCGACCCTCTTTTTCAGGTCTGCGGCATAAATATAGGTGATGGTGACGGTGACGGTGATGGTTGCATGGTACACCGCCATCTCCTTTTCCTTGCACACAGCGCAGCCTGCGGCCTGGTGCAGTTCTTGGCGGGATGGATGATGACATAACCCATAGCCGCTGCCGGGGGTATCCTGTATAAATCGATCACGCTACTGTACCGGTCGAGGCCACATCCTGGATCAAGTGGCCGCCGGTCCGAACTACCAGAACCTTGAAATCTTGGCAACCCAATCCAACAGTAAGATGTTGCAGTAGACTTAAAATTTGGGTTTTGGTAGCTGAAACAAGCAGCCTCCCAGTCTCCGGTTCCTGAGACGGCTGGAGCCAAGGTCGAAAGCAGGTGGACTGCCCGCCCAGACGATAACAAAATTTGCCCAAGGGAAACAACCCCTCCACCCCATCCCCAGTTACACTCCTCGGGGAGGAAGGAACAAGAAACAAAAAACAAAACAGTCAGCACGCAAACAGCACCACAAACATCCCATGGCGTCACAACCGCCACAACAGCCGCCGTCGGCCCGGCTTGTGCTCTCGCGCGCCGGGCCAGCCGACGCCGGGGCCATCGCGGCGGCCGACTACCAGTGCTTTGACGAATACGTCCGCGAGGTGTTTATGGGCGTCAAGTGCGAGGCCGACGTGCCGCTGCTGGCGGACTGGTACGCGCGCATGATGCGCGACGACCCGCACGACGTCTGGATCAAGGTGGTGGACGCGCAGAGCGGCAGGCTCGCCGCCGCCAGCAACTGGAAGGTCTACCCGAGCCGCATGCCGGACGACGTGGGCGACAGGATCCCTGACCACCTGGTGGACGAGGCCGCCAGGGCACGGGCCAAGCTCGCGGTGGACGGGGTGAACCGGGCGAGGAGGAAGGCGATGGGAGATGTGGGCGGGTTCATCCGTAAGTGTTTTTTTTTTTTATTACTTCTCTCCTTCGTCTTTTTTTGGTTTGGTTTTCCGCAGCCAGTCGCAACTCTCCCTCGACCACGCCACCCCACAAAGAATCGAGCACCCCAGCACCCCCACCCTATACCCTTCATCAGAAAATGACACCCCAAGTTCCAACCAACACCACACCCCAGCCCCGTCTCAACCAAACGAACCGTCATTATGGTCGGGGCTGGTCTACTATAGTTTCCTTGTCTGCATGCATACTGGCTAAATCGACTGGGGGTGGACGACGACGACGTCGTCCGACACGTGGTGACGGGTTTTATGTTGGCTTCCATGCGACCATGTGGTTTTCGTTCTCGGGGAATTACGTTTTTCCCAATGTTTATTTTCTCTCTAAAAACAGATCTGCACATCTGCTTCACGGTCCCCGAATATCGACGCCAGGGAGCGGCCGCCATGATGATGCGATGGGGCTGCGACCTGGCCGATCACCTGTCCGTGCCGGGTTACGTCGAAGCCTCGCCCGACGGCACGGCGCTGTACAAGGCCTTTGGGTTCTACGAGATCGAGCGAGCCGACGCCGGCGAGCTGGACGCCGTCAACATGAGGCGAGACGTCGTCGTCGGCCCCCACGCCAACGAGAAACGGCAAACCCCAATGGCGGGAAAAAAGAACGGCAGCGGAGGGAGGGGCATCATTGAGGGGTAGGCGAGGCTTCGCTAAAAAAAGACAGATATGCTTGTCCCCCGGCCCTTGCAGAACTGGCAGGACCCGACTGCCACTGCCGTCCTGCCCGGGTTGGCACGATTCCAAATTTCGATCTTGTCGTCTGGTGATTACTGCCACTAAAACGTCTCGTCTCGAGTGTGTGGTTAGTCAAGCGTCAAGCTTGATTTTGGCTCATGGCCCGCTCCATCCTGGTCGCGGCGTAGCCGAGAGAGTTTGTGATATTTGATAGGATGAGCATAGCGAGCGAGCGCGCGTAAGGCATTCGGGACGGAAGATCTTCATGTTTCTGGAGGCGAGCTGTGTTTGCTGTGTGTGGAGATTCGGCGGCGACTATGGTGAAGCTGCTCCTTCCATTTGAAAGTGAACGCACGACAAGGCAGGCACGACAGGGCAGTTGCATCCCCGGCGGGCAGCTAATGCACGCGCCAAGCCCGCCCCAGCTTTTTCAATGTCACCCCACCCCGCCCTGACGCGCTCCACAGCACTCAACCATGGGACCAGGAGACCAGGGTAAGCGAGAGACCCACCAAATAAAGTTCAATGCAACCCCGAATACGCACGAGGCGAATGGCCAGCCGAGCGAGCTGTGTGTGTTGTGTCACAACCAAGTCAAGGCGACCTGTCACCCCAATGACTCGAAGCTTGATTCGCTTCCAATTCCAGCTTCGAGCGAAGGAACAGGACTGCAGCCCGTCTGTGCGTTTTCTTCGTCGCGCCATCCACCACGCGGACACCCCAGTCGTCTTTCCGTTCTCCATTTTGCCCACTTAACCTCCAAGAACACCCTGGTCAATTTCCTAGGGCCTCCCTCCAACCTGACCTGCCTGAGCCCTTGCTTGGCGTCATCTGCAAGCACCACCAGACAGACACTATACGCCGGACGCCGGGGAGATTGAAAGCTCCGTTTCCACTCCAACGCCGCACGCTTACCTACGCCATGGACTCGCCTTGGCGTCGCGAGCTAGCCCTGGCCGCCCTGGCCGTCCGCGTCGGCGCCCGCATCGCAGAGGCCCTGTCGGCCGAGAAGGACCATGGCGGCACCGTCGAGAAGCCCGACCTGACCCCCGTCACAGTCGCCGATTTTGCAATCCAGGCGCTGCTGGCCGCCACCGTCGAGCACTGCTTCCCGGATGACGTCGTCGTTGGCGAGGAGTCGGCTGGTGACCTGGACAGCGAATGGTCACTTTGCCATCGCGCTACCTGCCGCCTCCCCCCACGGGTCCGCCGTCAGTGTATTGCAAGACCTTGGACGGGGGCGAGGCTCGAGCTCTCTGGCTGGCCGTCATTGCGGGCTGCTGCGGAAACCTGCCGCGTCAACTGTGGTTTTTTTTTACAATAGTAATATGTGATGCTATTTACTCGCTCGCCGGCTCTGTTTTGATTGTCCGCTTCCGGGTCAGGCTGCCACCTGGTGTTGTCGGACGGACCCTTTGATCTGGCGGCAGGCGGCTGTACGGCAAGGTTTTTCTCTTCCACTGCAAGGGTGCTTGGCCCCAGGGGTGAGGAGAGGGCATGCGGCCCGCGTCTCTGGCTTTTTTTTTCTGCCGGCCGACCGACAAGCGGCGCAGACCTGGACCTGGTTGTGCCGAATAGCATTACGGGGGGTAGTATCGTCAATCCCAACCGCCGTGGCCCGCCGTGCAAGCAAACAAATCAAGGCGGAACAATACAAAGCCAACGTCGAGCACCGCCTCCCGGACGGCGTCGTCGTTGGCGAGGAGTCGGCCGGTGACCCGCGCGCCAACCCGGCCCTGCCCGACAGCGTGTGGGACGCCATCACCCGTGCCGTCGACGAGCAGGAGCGCGACGAACTCGCTGGCGGCCTTGTGGTGCGGGGCGGTGGTTTTGAGGGTTTGCGGGTGGTGCCGCCGCGGTCACGCGAGCACCTGCTCGATCTGATCGACACATGTGGCGCCGCCAGCCCGACGCCCTCGACCCCACGCACGTGGATCGTCGACCCTATCGACGGCACCTCGTCCTTTGTCAAGAACGAGCTGTACGCCATCAACGTCGCCCTGGTCGAGGCCGGCGCCTTTGAGGCCGTCAGCTGCATCGGGGCACCTAACATGACGTGGCGTCCACTGCCGCCCGGCAAGCCGCTGCTGAACGCCGACGTCGAGGTACCGTCAACTGGCACCCGCGGCTGTATCATGTTTGCCGCCCGCGGCTATGGCGCCTGGAGGCAGCCGCTCTTTGTCGCGCCCGACGAGCACAAGCACGAGGACATCGCGCCCGTCAGGCTCGAGCGCCTCGACCAGACGGTCAAGACGACGGAGGACCTGCGGTTCGTGGGCTGCACGACCGTGGACTCGGGCGCCACCGACGTACACGATGCCGTCGCCGTTGCCCTCGCGCACGACCCGGCCTCGTCCACGTCGGACGTCCTCAGTTGGGTGCTGCGGTGGGTGTCCATGGCGCGCGGAGCGGCGAATTCCGTGGTGTGGGTGTACAAGAAGCGGTCGCGTCGAGCCAAGACGTGGGACCATGCCGGCGCCATGCTGCTGTTCCGCGAGACCGGCGGCGTTATCTCAGACGTCGACGGCCACCCCATCGACATGGCCGCCGGCCGCACCTACGAATCAAACTACGGCTTCGTCGCTGCGCCCGCTCACCTCCACGCCGCCCTGCTGGCTCGCGTACACAAGGTGCTGGCCGAGCTGCGCCCAGACATCGCCCGAGTCGGCCCGGCACTAGAGCTGCATGCCGCACAGGCCGTGTTGGACCGCGCCGAGCGCATCAGCGCTGAGACCGTGTCAGCGGGGAACAAGGACCTGGCGGAGCTGGCTCAGGCAAACGCTGCTGCGGCGAGGGAACGGCTCGCTGCCGCAACACGGGCTTGTGGTGGGCATGAGTGAGAAGTCAAAACAAAGTTTCTATTTTCTTTGGCTTCGTAGACGGCGGCTGACAACAGCATAGCAAGGAACAAAAAAGAAGGTTTAGATCTACAGTACATCGTGTGCTTGATTTATGCCATGATGCATCCCAAACTTTATGCACCCCTACTCCCTGCCGCACCCCACTGTCCCGTCCACTGGTGAGTGCAACGACTCGTTGTCTTGGCGCAGGGTTTGAGATAGGGTGATTCCTTTCTGTAGGGCTTCATCGCGGGTGAAAGTGCCGTAGACGTCATCCCTGTCATACCTGCCGAGCCCGGTCGGAGGCAAGGCCCGGACTACGACATAGTAGACGAGGGAAGCGGTGAAGAAGCCTGGGACGGCATATCCCGGGGAAAATATAGGGCCAGGTAAAGTCAGCCAAAACTCTTTTTTGATTTCTAATTTCACCGGCACTTGGGACACTGCTGCAGCAAATGAAGCAGGATTCCTGGCCGAACGACAGGCCCCGAAAACAAAGAGCGAAAGGCTTTGCCGCATGCACTGACCGAAGAAATAGTTGCCCTGGTTGTACCTCACCAGCCAGCCGGGCACATGCACGCTAGGGGCCAGGCGGGCGACCATGCCCGGCACGGCGGGGACGGAGCACGCTGCCCAGACGGCGATGGACCTTGGGTTGAAGCCGCGCGTGAAGTAGTAGCTCCCCTCGGGCGAGAGGGTGTAGAGAGCTGATAGCTCGATTTTCTGCCGGCGGGGTCAAGACGGGGGTCTCAGGGTTCAGCGTTCTGGAAAATACGACTGGTGAAGGTTGAAAATTGGGTTCTGGCTGACGTACCTGTTTACGCAACAGAAAGTAATCGGTCTACACGCGGACTTCAATTAGCAGGTAGGCGTGTTTCCGGGAGCGGTTGATACGAGCAAACCCTACCACAACAATCCCCGTCAGCGGCGCAAGAAAGACGGAAAAGGACGCCATAGCGGCGATAAACACGGACGGCGTGCCGTACAGCAGCCAGGGCCGAATGGCGCACGAAAGCACGGCGCAGGCCACGCTGCCGCGCCTCACGTCGACGTAGCGCGGGAACAGCCCCGCCAGATCCATGCCCGCCGCGTACCCGTTGCCCATGACGTTCTCGGCCAGCTGGCTGCATGCTAAGCCCAGGGCGCAGGCGAGCGCGGCGGCCTGCGTGGCTGGGCTGTAGTCGTCGCGCAGCCACTGCTCGACTATGGAGAGCGGGTCCCAGAAGGGCGAGGAGGGGGAGTCTGGCCAGATGATGCGAGTCGCGCTGGCCGTGAGGATGGACATGAGCGGGACTACGGAGCCGGGGATAAAAGTTGCCATGGCCAGCCCGGGCACCTGCGCGCCGGGCCGTCGGGCGAAACGCGTATAGTCGGACTGGTTGAGGATGCCGGCGCTGATGCCGCCGATACCCGACGTCACGGCGTAGAACCACGTCCATGCGGGACTGATATTGGGGTCTGAAGGTGATGCCGGTGCCGGGGCGGCGCGCAACACCGCATCCAGACCACCGGCGGCGCGACAGGCCCAGACAGTGATAAACAGCATCACGGCCAGCGACATGCAGTTTGCAACCGCAAGAGCGCGCGCCGCCGTCTCCGGGCGCCGGAACCACATGAGCGGGGCGGCGACGGCTTGGAATATCGCGAAGCCGACGAGCCCCCGCGTCGTCGTCGTCGGGATGGATAAAAACGCGCGGCTGCAGCTGCTCAACGCGGCGGCTACACACAGCCCGCCCAGCCACGCCTGCATGCCGTACCAGACGACCGAGAGCAGGACGCGCATCGCGACGGCGACGTAGGAACCCCTGATCCCCAGCACGAAGCGCTGCGAGACGGGGAACGAGACGTGCCACGACGAGCCGACGCTCCCCGTCGCGGTGGCCAGCACCACGACCGCGAGCTCGGTGGCGAACATGGCGGCCAGGATGGACGGGACGGACAGCGAGAGGGAGAGGATGGCGGCGGCGGCCGACCAGGCCGTGATGGTGAACTGCGCCGAGGAGAAGAAGGAGAGGTATTGCAGTGGGCCCCAGATGCGCCGGGAGGGTGGCAAGGGGATGATGTCTGGGTTCAGGAGGGCGGTTGAGGGGGCGGTTGAGGGGTGGGTTGTGTCTGGGAGGGAGAGGTGGGTGGTTAGGATGGAGAGCAAGCTGGTGTTGGTGCGTGATGGGTGGGAGCGGAGGAGGGGCTCCGTTTCTCGGGTGCGTGATGGGCTTGCCATTGTGCTGCTCCTTGCCTGTCTTGCCTTGCTGGCAGTTTCTCTGTGAACGACAAGGGAATGTCGAAGTTGGAAAGATGAAAATTGACGGTGTTTGCGCGCGAATTAATGAGATCCCCAGCGGCTGATCCGCCCTCCATCCCACCAATCCCAGTTCGTTCCCCATGTTTGGGTCCTGGAGCGTTCCATCCGGCCTGCAGGTGGGCGCGCCGACGATCTGATAAGATTGATAAGATATGGACTCCGTCATGCAAACCTACCCAAACCGCCCGCACTTCCCGACCGGTCCTGCACCGCAAGCAACAGCATTGAACAAAACACGGCGTCTTGTCAGCGCATTTGATTTCCGTTACTTCTCGGCCGGTTGCGCGACACACCAAAGATTTCTTCTTTATGGAAATCGGCGCCTGATAGGAATCCTTTCGGCTACCTGAACGGCCAAGGCCGGCGCACATCCTGTTCTCTTCCTGGGAGCGCAAGCCCCACCACACTCTCTGGCGGGTCCCATTCCTTGCCTAGGTAGTGCATTCCAGTTCTCCAAGCCTACCTTTTTTTTTTCTTTTTGGACCAGTCCCCTTCCCTCCATTCTACAACCGAACCCAAGAACATCCTCGGAAGTCACCACACCACCGCGCGCTGCAGAGTGTGGCCTTGCGTTCTTCTTCCTACGCTCGCTTCACTCCGTCACACCATATCATCAATGGGCGTCTAGGATGTCCGAAGCCGCAATGCCCGTCTCGCAAGAACTCGCCTTCAAGTGGGAGTGTGGCCACTTCACGGACCCCAAGTTCCGGCCCCCCGACCAAGTCACGAGGTCCTTCATCGAAGCGCGTACCAAGCCATGGGAGGACCGTCTCAAGGACTACTGGGCCTGGTACGAAGAGAAGGAGGATCTAGGCCAGCCTTCTCCACAAGACCAGCGCGCCATGCAGCTGCATCTCAGCCAAACGTTGAGCGTCGAACCCCGCCAGGGCGACGGATTTCTTGTCAGACGCCTCAAGCGCTGGATCGGCAACCATCGGCTGGAATCAGAGCGGAAACGCCGCATCGGAACCGAGTTCCACGGCTTCACTTCCCTGCCGACTGAGATCCGCACCATGATCTACAAGTACGCCCTTGTAACCCCCAGCGGCAAGTTTCTTATGCCACCAAAAAAAGACGGCAAGTTCAAAGAGATCAGCATAGACTGCATGGTGGCTATCGATGGCACCATTTATCAGATATTCGAGGAGTTCGTCAATGAGGATCTCCTCGAAAACCAACGTCTCCTCACACTTGGTCTGCTTCTCTGCGTCAGCAGGGCGGTGCAATCAGAAGCCGAAGCCGTCTTTTTTGGTGGCAACATGATGGTATTCACCAACAGCTCGCCCATGGCATCCGACGATGACTCGGGGTGGTGGATAGCCTCGCTCGATCGGGTGAGATTGCAACTGCGCCGCATCAGTATTGCTCTGGTCGCTAGTGCGGTTTACATACCCGAAGACTTCGGGGTTCGATTTTGGGGTGACGACGTGCCCAACCTGCGGAAACATCTCAACGACGGGGACACGCTGCTCTATGACGAGGAGAGAGATACCGTCCGACAAGCCGCCCACAGAAACTCCCATGATCGCGTAAGCTGGTACACGCTCCGTAACTTGTCCCAGTTTCCGAACCTGGAGCTCGTGGAGATCTCGATAGAGGAGGCAAACTGTCTCGCGGGCTGTTGTCGCAACCTCGGAGTCATCTTTCGTTCTTTGTGGGAACCGTATATGAGCGAATTCCAAAACACCCCTGCTCCTTGCCCGCCCAAGGCGATCAAGTTTGTGGGATGGAAAGACACGGGAGAGCAAGACCGGATCAGGAAGCGCCTTGAGGGTTCTGAGGCTTTCCGGGAGACTGAGATCATATTCGGGGGTGCGATGGAACAGGAAGAGGATGAAGAAGAGGATGAAGAGGATGACTGAGAAGGGACGGCACATGTGGACAGAAATTGGAAGCTGAAGGCACTGGTAAGGGATGCTGATGGAATGGCGTTTTTCGCTTGTCATTCATCCACGTCGCAGCCACGGCGGCCAAGGAGGCCAGCTGAAAGTGGGCCGAGATCGGGGCAATCGCTGCATCAGATAAGATGATCAGATAAAATTTTCTCATCAGACCCCCACCTAGCGGCGCCATCAACGCCCCCTAACGTTAGCTCGCACAGGCTCGGCGAATCACAGACAGACATGGTGCCAGCTTGCCGACCCTTGGGTCCTCCAATGTGACGCCAAACCCCGCCTTCTAACCGGTCTCTTGTGTCCTAACCGCCGACGCGTCAGGCGAGAGAGCAGCTAGCGGAGATGCTGCGAGGCCATCAACACCAGAAGTCTTGTTCGAGTCAAGCTTTATGCCCTGCGTCGGGAACACTTTCGCTTCCCAGCCCTCAGCCGCACCGTCGCTCGTTCAAGATGTGAAAATCCCGCAGCGATCGTCGGGAAAGCCATGGGTGTGACGAATACTAGCCTCCACAGGGAGAGGCATTGTTGGAGCCATGCCTGGCCATGGGCCCGCTGAAATTTCCCAGCCATCGGCCATTTTCGGGTCACCCGCCCCGTCATCGGGGATTGGCTTCCATCCTTCCGTGGGGTGTGGCCGCTGATGGAAGCCCGCCGACCGCCACAACACCACCAATAACCTCCAGGCCAACGAGAAGACGCCGTAGCTCGTCCTCCCTCGCGCAACCATAAAATACCCTCCGTCCGCCCCTACCTGCCCTTCGGGTCTTTTCTCCCCATGTCGCCGTCATCTAACGGCCGGAGTTACAACACTTTCCCCGCGGAACCGCGCCAGTCCACCGAAGCCCTGCTGCCAGCCATGAACAAGATTTTTTCGCGCCCGGCCGCTACCTTGGCCCCGGTCGTCGCCGAGGACCAGCCCAAGAGCCCGCAGGTGGTCGACAAGGCCAGCGACGGGGAGGCTGGCCCCGACGGCCGCTCTCCTACCCAAGATGCCACCGCCGAAGACGACCAGGACGCGATCGACAAGACCGCCCAGCGCGGCGTCCAGAAGATAGAGGCCACCACCAAGGTCTGGTCGCGCAACCACCTGATCCTGGCCTACGTCCTGTGAGTTGCTTTTTCGTGGTTTTCTATCTATATGCCCAGCTCGGCCGGGGACGACGCGGCTAACAGATGCCCTCAGGATCTGGATCATCAACTTCGTCGACGCCCTGGAGCAGGGCATGTCGGGCTCGCTGGTGGCGTACGTGACGTCGTCGTTTGCGCAGCACTCGCTCACCGCCACGACGAGCGTCATGTCCAGCATCATCGGAGGCCTCTTCAAGCTGCCACTGGCTAAAGTGCTCGACATCTGGGGCCGGCCGCACGGCTTCGTGCTGTGCATGGTCCTGCTGACCATCGGTCTGGTCATGATGGCGGCGTGCAACAACGTCGAGACGTACGCGGCCGCCCAGGTCTTTTACTGGGTCGGCTACAACGGCCTCAGCTACAGCCTGTCCATCTTCGTGGCCGACACGTCGGCCCTCAAGAACCGCGCGCTGCTGTTCGCCTTCATGTCGTCGCCCTACATCGTCACCGTCTGGACCAGCGGGCCCATCGCCCAGAGCTTCCTCGACACGGTCGGGTGGCGCTGGGCCTTTGGCACCTTCGCCATCGTCACGCCCGTCATGTGCGCCCCGCTGCTGGGCCTGTTTGCGTGGAACTACCGCAAGGCCAAGGCCATGGGCCTCATCATGCCCGAGGACTCGGGCCGGTCGGCCTGGGAGTCGGTCAAGCACTACGTGGTCCAATTCGACCTGCTGGGCATCCTCCTACTGGCCGGCGGGCTCGCGCTGTTCCTGCTGCCCTTCAGCCTGTATACCGTCGTCGAGGGCCAGTGGGCCAGCGCGACGGTGATCTGCATGCTCGTATTCGGCGTGCTGCTGATGGTGGCCTTTGCCCTCTACGAGAAGCTGCTGGCGCCCGTGACCTTCATCCCGTTCGAGCTGCTGACGGACCGCAGCATCCTGGGCGCGTCGGTGCTGTCGGCGGTGCTGTTCATCAGCTTCTACATCTGGGACAGCTACTTCCCGTCGTTCCTGCAGGTGGTCAACGGGCTCGACGTGACGCGCAGCTCCTACGTGGTCAACATCTACAGCATCGGCTCGTGCTTCTGGGCCATCGTGGTCGGCTTCCTGATCCGTTGGACGGGGCGGTTCAAGTGGCTGGCCGTCTACTTTGGCATGCCGCTGACAATGGTCGGGGTCGGCTTGATGCTCGCGTTCCGGCAGCCCGACGTCAACATTGGCTACATTGTCATGTGCCAGATTTTCATCGCTGTCGCCGGCGGCACGCTCGTCATCTGCATCGAGATGGCGGGCATGGCGGCCGTGACGCACCAGCACATTGCTGTGGTGCTGGCGCTCATGTCCATGTTCTCGTCCATCGGCGGCGCCATCGGGAGCACCGTGGCCGCGGCAATCTGGACAGGGGTATTCCCGGCCCGCCTGGCAGAGTACCTGCCGGCCGAGGAACAGGGCAACCTGACGGAGATCTACTCGGATCTCACCAAGCAGCTGTCATACCCCTGGGGGTCGCCGACGCGCCAGGCCATCCAGCACGCGTACGGCGACGCGCAGCGGTTGATGCTCATCGCCAGCACCGTCATCCTCGTGCTCGGCTTTGCGTGCTGCATCGTGTGGCGCGACTACCGTGTCAAGGACTTTAAGCAGGTCAAGGGGCGCGTTATTTAGAGTCCCTGTGCTGCATGGATGGATGGTAACCCTTGTGGTAACGTTTTGGATGTGACGAAACTTTTGTCTGGAACCATGGCCTTGACTTATGGGCTGGAGTCAGCCACGTTGGGGCAAAAAAGGGGTGGGGTACATGGTCTACCTAGGATTTGGTGCTGAGAATTCCATGTCATTATCCCACCCATAAAGACGCCACAGTCCGCCCGAGCCCCAGGCTGCGAGAGGCATGATAGATTGACCGGTGCATCTGACCCAAAACAGAACAAGGTTTGCGGCTCCATGCAGGGGCCGCCATGCAATGGGCCGTTTCCCCAGCGGCTTTGTCGCGCCGAAGGCGGGGTTGTATGTGCTGACTGATTCACAGCCCTTGGTTTTTGGCACGGTTCCTGGCCCCAGAGTGCGAACGAGCGCAGGTTCATGCCCTGTCGGTGAGGGCTTCGCGGAGTCCGCGGTCAGAAGGGGCATGCCTGCTTCAGGCTTTTGGCCACGGAGGCCACACATCTATAAGATTCCGTCAAGGCGGACGAGCTGAGGAGTCTGCCTGAGCCGGGACAAGTCACCGTGCAAGTCGTTTCACTCTTTTGACGACTATAGACACATTCGTTCGACTTATATACCCTCCTTCCTTCCCACTAGATAGACACACACAAGCCACACCAACTATGCCAAGACACGCAACCAGACCGGCTGCGCTCCTGCCCCTCATCTTCGCGGCCTTCGCGGGCGCACAGCAGGTCGGCGAGGGCACCGAGGCACACCCGGAGCTGCCAACGCGGTTCTGCACCAAGGCGGGCGGATGCGTGACCAAGCAGACCAAGATCGTGGCCAAGGCGGAGAACCACAACATGTACTGGGACGGCGACAAGAAGAAGACGTGCGAGTCGGCCTTCAACACGACGAGCGAGTGCGCCTTCAACGGCGACGCGACGGCCTGCACAAAGAAGTGCTTCATCGAGCCCATCAGCAACTACTCGACCATCGGGGTCAGCACCAAGGGCGACGCGCTGACGCTGAAGCTGTTCATGCCCAACAGCAACGGCACGGGCTACACGCGCATCAACCCGCAGGTGCACCTGCTGGCCGAGGACGCGAAGAACTACGAGATGTTCAAGCTGGTCAACCAGGAGCTCACCTTCGACGTCGACATGTCGGCCCTGACGTGCGGGCTCAACGGGGCGCTGTACTTTAGCGAGATGGAGCCGTCCGGGTCGCGCAGCGAGCTGAACCCGGCGGGGGCGGCGCACGGCACGGGCTACTGCGACGCGCAGTGCTTCACCACGCCGGCCTACATCAACGGCCTGGCCAACCTCAACAAGAGCGGCAGCTGCTGCAACGAGATGGACATTTGGGAGGCCAACAAGGTGGCGACCGTCTTCACGCCGCACACGTGCAGCAAGCCGTCCTCGTTCCTGTGCCGGGGGGACGACGAGTGCGGCAAGGGACCCATGGGAGTGTGCGACAAGGCCGGGTGCGGCATCAACCCGTACAAGTACGGCAGCAAGGACTTTTACGGCGAGGGCAAGACGGTCGACACGAAGCGGCCGTTCACCGTGGTCACGCAGTTTGTGCACGCCAACCGCGACCAGAGCGACGCCGCCCGCGCGGGGCCCCTGAAGATGATTGTACGCAAGTACGTGCAGGACGGCCGCGTCATCGCCAGCCCGCCCGTCGTGCTGCCGTCGCCCGCCCAGGGCAGCAGCCCGAGTCCCAACGACACCACGGGGGCGCTCACGCAGCCCTTCTGCGACGCCGTCAACGCCACCGCCTTCAACCGGCTCGGCGGCGTGGCGGGCATGGGCGACTCCATGGCCCGAGGCATGGTGCTCGTCTTCAGCATCTGGAACTCGCTCACGGGCGACAACATGAACTGGCTGGACTCGGGCAAGGCGGGGCCCTGCGCCCCGGACCTGGGCAGCCCCGACAAGGTGCTGGCGCGCGACCCGAACGTGTCGGTCACATTTTCTAATATCCGCTGGGGCGAGCTGGAGACGACGTGCCAGGGGGGTGGCAACAAGGCGTAGGCGTGTGACCTGGCACGTTGAGCAGGAAAATGTCCCTGCAACCAACGCACAACAATGCAATCTGAGCTGGGAAATTTTTTGGATAGTAAGAAGGCTCTGCGGCCTGGCTTTATTTATGAGAAGCGTTTCTTTTTCGCGAAATTCACTGTTTTGTTTGATATGGTCTATTAAACGCAAAGGTTGTGCAGTGAAAGGGAGATCCAGGGGTAGGATGCTTTTTTTACGAGGTGAACAAGGAGGTGGGTGGATGAGACCCAACTCTTGTGTGTCGGCAGTTCAAATCTATCCAGGAAAGTTCAAATATGTGCATTTTGGTACCTAATAAGGTTCAGCAGTTGGATGGGAGGCAGACATTTCGATATGCACTCCCACGTGGTCAAAAGATGGTGCATTTGTTCGGCAAATTGAGCTGGGCTGATCGCCACCCGGGCTCCCGGAAACTTTGAGCCTTACAGGTGCCAAGCAACGCCCGGGCCGGTAAACAAAATCCCCAACGCACAATTAACCACGCCAAAAAAAGGTTTCCGACATCAAGTTTACATTATCAGAATCGCCAGAAACAGGTGATTCGAACGGTATATTTAGCAATGCTGATTGCTGGAATCTCGAATAAATGAATACAACCTGAATGGAAGGTCGTATCAGGTTTCAGAGGCCGGCTGGCCAGGGCATGCACAGGGGAACTGAGGCCGCATCCCCGCCGCACAACTGCAAGACACAAACCCCCGGAAAATGTGGGTTTGGGGCCTTTAATCTGCCGGCTTGGCGGACTTTTGTTCCCCCAAGCCAAGAAAGGAGCCGCATTGTCGATGCCGAGGCCGAGGTCTGTTGATGGCGTCACCGGCTGTTGGGCGTTGGACTTGCATGCTGGTTTCCTATCAAAATGTCTCCCTCAACCGCGGCAAGATGAACGTGGTGCTGAGGAGAGACAGAGAGAGTGACGGGGATGACGAAAGACCTGCGGCTTTGTAATGCCGAAGAACCCGGCCAGCACCACACAAAAAGAAAGCATGTTGCTCCGGCATGGCCGAGGCCGAGGTGGGATCCCTGCCACATATCCTGTCAATGGACGGCAGACTGAATCTGAACAGCCAAAACCACGCGTCCCTCTCGTGCGATAGGCGGAAGTAAAAACGGGGAGGGAGACACGTTGTTCCGCTGGACACAATTATGTGAGAAAACGAACGAAAAACGCACCCCTTTGCCGTGCTCGGCTGGCATCCACCTTCCGAACCCCGACAAGTCAGCGGTCCCCTGGGTTATGTAGCCGGCTCCTCCGTCTGACGAAAGACGATAAAATACGTCCGATCTCTGCATCGTTTCGTTTCTTCCTGTCAGACCCCGTCATCGCCGCTACGGCCCGCAAAGCCCGCCCACCCACAACCTGGGGAAAAAAAAAGAAACAACCCACGCTAAGCACGACAAACGCCATCCCGCGCCAAAATGACTAGCTCCGACGCGGCCACGGTCGAGAAGGATGCCGGCAGCAGCCACGGTGATGCCGGCAAGTCCGCCAACGAGCAGATCGAGGTTATGCAGGGCGAGACTCTGCGGGTGGCGGCTGCACATGGCAAGTTGGCCACGGACATGTATGGGCACTTCTTTTCTTTGTTATTTTTGCGTGTCTCAACGAACTCGATCGATCGATGCTGACCTGACCCGCCACAGCTACGGCAACCCCCTGGTGCAGTTCGACCAGGCGGCCGTCCGCAAGCTGCGGCTCAAGATGGACCTGTACCTGGTCCCGACCGTCGCGCTGCTGTACCTGTTTTGCTTCATCGACCGGGCGAACATTGGTAAGTCGACTACACCACACTTCCCTTGTCACAGACGCAGAAGCAGTGATGGCTAACACGCAACAGGAAACGCCAAGATCGCCGGCCTCGAAAAGGACCTCGGCATGAAGGGGTTCGACTACAACATGGTGCTCTCCATCTTCTACGTCTCCTACATCGTCTTCGAGATCCCCGCCACGGTTTTGTGCAAGTACGTCGGTCCCGGCTGGTTCCTGCCGGCGACGTCGCTGATGTTCGGCGTCGCGTCCCTGGCCACGGCCTTCTGCCACACGCGCGACGCCCTGGCCGGCGTGCGCTTCGTGCTGGGCATCTTCGAGGCCGGCATGCTGCCCGGGATCGCCTACTACCTGTCTCGGTGGTACCAGCGCGCCGAGCTGACGTTTCGCCTGTCGCTGTACATGGTCATGGCGCCCCTCGCCGGCGCTTTTGGTGGCTTGCTGGCCTCGGCCATCCTGACGCTGGAGAGCTTCGCGGGCGTGACGCAGTGGCGCATGATCTTTGTCATCGAGGGCATCTGCACCATCGTCGTGTCGACGCTCGCGTTTTTTACCCTCACCGACAGCCCGGAGTCGGCGCGCTGGATGACGGAAGAAGAAAAAGCGCTGTGCGTGGCGCGCGTCAAGTCCGAGCGCGTCGGCCAGACCGAGGTGCTGGACCGCATCGACAGGAAGAAGCTGATGGCGGGCATGTTCAACCCCGTCACGCTCGAGATCGCCGTCATCTTCTTCTTCAACAACATCACCGTCCAGGGGCTCGCATTCTTCCTTCCCACTATCGTGTCCACCATCTACCCTGCCTACTCCACCGTCCAGAAGCAGCTGTACAGCGTGCCTCCCTACGTCGTCGGCGCGTTTTTCACCGTCGCGTTCCCCAGCCTGAGCTGGTACCTCGACCGGCGCCAGCTGCTGATCGCCGCGAGCGCGCCCCTGGTCATGACGGGCTACGCCATGTTCCTGGGCTCGGGCGTCGCGACGGTGCGGTACGCGGCCACGTTCCTGATCGCCAGCTCGTGCATGACCCTGGGCCCCATGTCCAACGCGCACATCAGCGCCAACGTCGTCAGCGACACGGCCCGCAGCAGCGCCATCGGCATGAACGTCATGTTCGGCAACGTCGGCGGCCTGATTTCCACCTGGTCGTTCCTGCCCTGGGATGCGCCGCACTACAGGATCGGCAACGGGCTCAACCTGGCCGCGTCGAGCGTGATCCTGATTGTCGGCCTGGCGGCATACTTTTGGATGCGGTGGGACAACAAGCGCCGCGAGGCTCTGGACGTTCAGGCGGAGCTAGCTGGGTTGACCGAGGAGCAAATCGAGGATCTGGACTGGAAGCACCCGTCTTTCAGGTGGCGTCCTTAGATGACTGGGTGGGTGGTAGTAATATTGGGAGGAGGACTGAAGTATAGGTTACTTTTTCTAAATTGCAGTGGGTTGGATGGGGAGAATTCAGGGGTAATGTATATCGGACCTTTTAAGACTGTCTGCCAATGGGTAATAGCCCATTGTGGCCGCTACGGTGCATACAAGCGCCCTACCTTACCTTCAGCGATGACAAAACCGGCTGTGCTCGTCGACAACGCCCAGCCGTGTGCCGGTTGCCGTGCTGGCAGGGTATTGCATAAAGCCTCTCCTCACGGTGAGTTCGCCTATCTTCGCCTGGCCCGCTGTTTGCACAGACTGCCCTGCGATCCGGCACACGCAGTGGCAGCGGGCCGGCCGCACAGATACCTATCTGCCCACGGGCTCCACGCGTCCCGATAAGGTGGACTGCAGTTTCCTTGCTGGGCGTGGAGCGGGGCGAGGGGGCGAGCGAGATGGACGGGCAATATCTCGGAAACAACAGAACTGGTTCAACTCATGTGCCGCTTTTGGAATGACACCACCTTCTTTCTTGGGCGAGCTGTGGGATGTGTCCGATACCCGAATTTTAGCCGTGCTCGGCTGGGTCCAGACGGGTTAGACCAATTCTGTTTGTTTTCGAGGAGAGGCTGAAGTCGCCGTATAGCAGGTCGGCCCGACTGCTCGCTGGGTAATACGGTGGCCGCACACTTTACCACGTTTACATGCCTGTGGCGGCTGCTCATGGACTGCGTCTTCACGTGACATGGGCAGGCGGATATCTCGTGATCGGACAGCCCCTTGAGTTCCCTCATAGATTTGGATCCCCTAACGAGAAGCAATCAGAATTGACGGTCCGCTGCCTTCATTTTACTCATTTATCACTGGTTTTCGTTCGTTCAGCTGCCTCGACCTGCGAAAACGCCGGCAGGAATCTCCCGAAGCTCCTCGTCTTCTACCTTGGCACGTGCTCGGCGTGCAATGCAAACGGCAGAGATAACCCACGTGTCACAAACAGTGGACCGTCCTGAAAGGGGAGGCGCAGTCGCACTTCAATGCAGGCTCCGCTACAATACGCCGCCCTGGTCCATTCAATATTTACCAACCGTCCGCAAATAAATGTAAAAACGGGCAACAGTTATCCGCCGTCAGCTTTATGCTGTCCGCTTTGTGCTCACCCGAGATTTGAGCGCGGACGCGCACGAGCGGTCCGTCAACCCAACGCCAATGTCGTTTAACGTTACGCGGCCGAAGCTCGGCCGAGCGTTTTGGCGAAGAGCTTCTTTTTGCGGGCGCACAAGATACTGTCAACACGAGTCAGTTTTTGCAACGGTCACTGCGCC
This sequence comes from Magnaporthiopsis poae ATCC 64411, assembly GCA_000193285.1. Classification (NCBI taxonomy): domain Eukaryota; kingdom Fungi; phylum Ascomycota; class Sordariomycetes; order Magnaporthales; family Magnaporthaceae; genus Magnaporthiopsis; species Magnaporthiopsis poae. Next base: position 177,039 of record GL876976.1, on the reverse strand, counting down.
GTTAAAACGACGGGCCGTTAGATAGACAGGCACGACAGCGCCTTGGCAGGACCTGAAGTGGGGTTGATAACCATAAAAACCCCCACAATCAGCAAGCCGAATGGCTCGTCTATGAAATTGGCCAAGATTGGGTTGAGCTGGTGCCAGTCTGTGGCTGCCTCGCCTTAGCCTCGATCTGAGTGATCTGGAGAAGCTGGTTGGCGCTACCGGCCAAAACAGCCAAAACAGGCAACATGACGACCAGCCAACCCCGACCATTCGTCTGCCGGGTCAGGGTGGCGGCACAGGGACTAGCCTGCTTCAACTGAAAACGAACTGAAGGCTGCTTCTGCATCTGATCCGTCAACCACCCTGATCATTTCTTGTCTGCAGGTTGCGTATATTGCGCATAACAGATCAAGTATTGGACCCACGAACCAAGACCCCCAACGGCTCTCCTAACACACGACGTCCTCTCGCCAGAGCCGTGCCCCGTCGCTGCCGTTCTGGGGCAGCCTCGCATGGACCCCATCTTGGACGCACCCGACCCAGGGGTCCCTGTCCAACCACCAACCTCGCTTCCTCTGCTGGCTCCTCATTGGAGCGCACTCTCGGACGACCCCTGCCGCCTACCACTGCCGTTGCTTCCGAGGATGACCCTTGGGTGGTTTTGGTGCCGCCTTGCTAACCGACTGTGTTGACGTGTGATAGACTTTGCGGCACAAGGCCTCCATTGCCCGGCAGTACAAAACAAGGTCTTCCGCCGGCCATGTCGGGCATTTACTGCTCCTATCGGCAGAGACGCCTCCCTCGTCTTCCCATCACATACACCCATCCTCGGGCTTCCTCGCCGTAGCCAGCCGTTCTTTTCACACACTTGTTGTGTAATTCCGTCACTCCTTATTCGTCTGAGATATACAAACCACCATCATGGTGGGCCCACGCTCTTTGATCCCTGTCCTTGGGGCTCTCTCGCTGCTGGCGTCGTCGGCCGTTGCCGGCGATGTCCTTGCCAGCGATGGCGGCGCCGACTCGTGCCAGTGCACGCCCGAGAACCAGCGGGTGCGCTACATCGTGGTTGAGATGCCCGAGCAGCCGCCCGCGCCCGTTGTCAACGCCGCGTCGGAGCAGCCGGCTCCCGTCATGCCGGCGCCCGAGAACCCAGGCACCAACACCACCACCGACTTCGGCCCCTGCAAGGCCCCCGATGTCGACACCTCGGACCCCGTCCACATCGTGCCGGCCAAGCAGATCTCGCTCTTTTACGCCCAGCCCGAGGGCTCTGTCGCCGCCGCCAATGCGCCTGCCCCTGTGGCGCCCGTCGTCCACAACAGCTCGCACCCCTTCTCCAACAGCACCGGCGGCGCTGGCTTCACTGTGACCGCGCCCCAACAGGGCAATGGCCAGATCAACATGACCATGACCACTAACAACACCTTTGTGGCCCTCGAGTACATCGCCGCCGTCACCGAGGTCGCCTGTGGCGCCGGCAAGATGACGGTCACGTTTGCCGACAAGGTCGCATTCCAGGCCGCTGCCGACAACTGGGTCTCGGTCGCCGACGGCCTCGTCCTGATCACCAACAACAACGGCAACTGCGACTCAGAGCTGGAGCGTGGCTTCTACGAAGTCAGCAACATCGTGGCCGACGCGGCGGCGCTGTCCATCTCGGCCGCCACCGCGGCCAAGAAGATCGAGGACATCGCGGGCGAGCTCGAGATGACCTTCTCGTCGCTTCCCGCCGCTCAGCTGCAGCGCCGCCTCACGTGGGACCCCAAGGTCAGCATCGGCTGGGGCGCCGCTCTGCCGGAGAAGAAGACGCTCTTCAGCGTCCCGCCCTACGTCGACATCACGGCCGACTCGGCGCACTTCAACACGTCGGTTACCTTCTCGGGATACCTCAAGTTCAACTTCTGGAAGTTCAAGCTGGACGACCTGTACTTTGACATCGACGCCAGCCTCGACACTGCCGTGGCGCTG
>GL876976.1:141608-174658 GCA_000193285.1 Magnaporthiopsis poae ATCC 64411 | reverse complement strand
CCAGCGGCGCCGTCGGCGTCAAGACGCAGCTGAGCGCCCGCATGCCGGCCGGCAACGTGCACATCGACATGAAGAACAAGTTCAAGACCACGGCCACGGGCTGGAACCCCAAGTGGGAGGCGGACGCGCAGATCAGCCAAAAGGCCGAGGTGCAGGCCGACGTTTTCGCCAGCCTCAAGGTCGAGCTCGCCGTCAAGATCCTGGGGGGTATCATCGACCTCAGCTCCGGCCTGACGGCCATCCCGCGCGTTAACAACAAGTTCACGCTCCACGGCGAGCAGGACGTGGCGACCGGCGGCAGCTTCACCAGCATCGGCGGCGAGTTCAGCCAGAAGAAGCCCAGCGTGGCCCCGTGCGAGCAGGGCGTCAGCCTCAAGTCGGACTTTGTGTTTGCGCTGGACGGCCACCTGACCAAGTACTGGACGGGCAGGCTGTACAACGTGACGGTGCCTATTACGGACAACTGCTGGAACTGGGTGTAAGTGGCTGGGGGATAAGTGTGCCATACGATCGTTGTAATATTTCCTTTGTAATGTTTAGTATACCCTGTATGTATTTTAGCTGGTGTCGGGTAATTGATGAGTGTATGCTGGGCATCAAGTTGTGACAGTCGCTGTTGAATGCGTGGGTCAGATATCAGCCGTTCTAGCGAACATGGGATGGCACAAGGCGGCGAAACAGAGTGGTATTAAGCATTGCTACAGAATGAAAGCGCAACAACAGTACCAAGCACACTGAACAAGAGACAGTACTTCCAAAACAAACGACCTAGTGTCCACGCCCTACTCATCCCACATAATCCGCATGCTGCAAGGAAACGGCCAAACCCCACCCCAATCCTCACGCATGTAGACGAAAAACCCGCCTGGCCGGGGCACCTTCTTCAGCTCGCCCTGGGGCCCTTTAACCCTCCTCACGTTGTTGCGTCGGAACAGGGCGCGGAACATCTCGGTCAGCGCGACCTGGCTGGCCTCGCGGCCAAGACAGGCGTGGGGGCCGACGCCGTAGTGTATGTACCCTTCGAGCGGGCGGCGCGGGTTGATGGTGGTCGGGTCGGGGAACCGGCGCGCGTCCTTGGCGGCGTCGACGAAGCTGACAAACACCCTGTCGCCGGGGATGACGCGCACCTCGCGGCCGTCGTCCTCGCGGATCACGGCCGCCGACGACGCCTCGCGGTAGGCGCCAAACGTCCCCGCCATGCGGATCCCTTCCATGGCGTAGCCCAGCAGTAAGGCGTCCGTCTCGGCCGAAGAAGGCTGGGTAGCCACGGCGTGAATCTCGGGGACGTAGTGCTTGTTGGCGTCGGCCAGGTAAAAGTCGACGGCCTGTGCAAACACCTGCGCCTGGTTGGGCACCATGGCGCCTGCGGTGGGGAGCACCTGGCTCCAGGCGATGTCGTAGTTTGACAGCCCGGCCTTTTTCAGGCCCTTGATGACGCTGTTGCCGTAGATGGCGAGCGGGTCGTCGGGCGACGGCTTACCCGCGAAGAGCCCCTTGAGCCCGAGGACGCCGTTGACGATCTTGACGTTTGTCTCGACGAGCTTGCCCAGCTGGTCGCACACCGTCTTTGTGGCCTGGCGCAGCGGGAACGACTTGACGGGATCCATGTCAAAGAAGATGGTGACGAAAATCAGCGACAGCACCGTGTATAGCTCCTGCTCGCTGTAGATGCCCTTGGGGTTCTGCTTCGTCTTGAGCGGGAGGCCAAAGACGCGGGACGCAAAGTGCACGTGCGCCATGTTACCCACGTCGCGGACGATGTCCACGGTCCGGCTTCCCGGCTTTCCGAGCACGTAGCTCTTGTCGGCCAGCAGCTGCTCCGTCATGGCGGCGTAGAAGGCCTTGACGTGTGAGTGCCAACCGTCCTTGTACAGCTGCGCGTGCATGCAGGCGCGCTGGCCCGCGTGCAGCTGCGTGTCTCCCGACAGCATGAAGCGGGCGCCGCCCTCGCCCATGAGGTAGCGCAGCCCTTCGTGCCACGTCACCTTGAACACGTCCTGGTTCTCGAGCACGTGCTGGGCGCCGCCGTAGCTGGTGATGTTGATGCGCTGCGGGATGGCCGTCGGGCGGGCGAAATCGAAACGGTCGGCGCGGCCCAGGCTCGTCAGGATCCTGCGGTTCTCGTCGGGCACCACCATGGGGTAGTGGGCGTAGACCGAGTTGTACTTGAAGTGGTTGGGGAAGGCGCGGATGAACAGCTTGTAGAACACGCAGCCGTGGTTGACGTTGAGGTCGTACTGCACCTCGTTGTAGCCCCAGTTGGTTAAGGCGCGAGGGCTGTAGTCGGTGGTGTAGAACCGGTCTCCGCGCACCAGACACACGGCGTCAGATAAGACGACGCGCGAGATGGTGTAGGTCGGCGCGATGCCCACACCGGGCACCATGGGCTTCTTGTCCTCCTCGGCCACCAGACCCGGGTACAGCTCGACAAAGTCTGGGTGGTCGTACAGGCGGCGCAGCTGGTCGGCCACGGCCGGGTCCGAGTTGATCTCCTCAAATGTCTCGTGCGGCTTGAGCCCAAAGTGCTTGCGGAACTCGTTGAGCCCGGCCAGGTTCCACTTGCGGCCCTGCAGGATGCCCAGGATCTCGACGGGCCGCATGGCCTGCGGCACGTTGCGAGCCCCAAAGGCACCCGCTACGTCCTCGACCGCGTCCGAGATGCAGTTGACGAGGTCGTCGTCGCGGAACCGTCCGTCGGGACCACGCTGGTAGCCGCCAAACGTGCGCTTGGCAGGGTCGTCGGGGATGGACCGCTCGAACGCGGCGAACGCCTTGAACATGTCGGTGTGGCTGACCTCCTCGGCCGGCTTGCCAAACAGCTCGTGGTAAAAGTCCTGTACCCATTTGTCGTCCTTCTCCGAGATGCACGAGTGCCAGCGGTAGCACAGGTTGAACTCGGCCGACACGGCGTTGCCTGTGCCTCGCTCGGCCCCCTTCTCCGTGCCCACGCTGGCGCCCGTGGCCTGTCGCGGATCCAGCGTCCAGGTCGTGTCGACGCGGTTGAGGTTGACAATGTTGCGCACGTAGTCGACCAGAGTAATGTTGATGTAGAGTCCCGACGTGATCAGCCGCGCCGTCTGGAACAGGTCATTGTCGTGCTTGCGCCACGCCGCCGCCCGCGCCTCGCTGTTGTTGGCGAGCCGGCTGTCGTCAGGCGGGGTGAAGCGCCCGTTCTCGTTGATGACGGCCAGGTTGGCCGCCACGTGGTTGTGGAACCGGTTGAACATGATGAGCAGCACGCTGACGCCGGGAGGCATGCCCACCAGCCGCTTGTCCGCGTACGTGTCGGGCTTGAGCATCCCACCCTTGAAGGTGCGGATCGAGTCCTGCATCTCCTGGCTGTTGCCGTACAGCGGCGCCAGGTCCAGGTACGATGACGACTTGTTGCGCGTCGGCTCGCGATAGTCGGTCCAGAAGATGTCGTGGATGATGATGGTGGCCCAGTACCAGAGGATGCTCGACACGTTGTTGGGGTGCTTGCGGAACGTCTCGTTGGTCCGCCCCATGACGGCGTCGAAGATGGTGTTTGGGTCGGGCAGCGTTCCGGGAGGCACCACCGTCGGCAGCACCGACCGAGCGTACGTGCTGCCCGCCGCGCCCAGCGACGGCAGGATCACGTTGTTGTTGGACCCGTCGGGCTCGCGGTACATGTAGCGGTCGCCAATGTAGTTCATGGGCGGGTGGTCCAGCGAGTACCACAGCTCGCCCAGGAAGTCGTTGGTCAGCTTGACCCGGTTCTTGGAGTGGTGCGGCAGGTTGGCCACCAGCGAGATGACGTGCTCCATGATCATGGTCTTGTCGTCCGTGATCAGCTCGCCCTTGAGCTTCTTCTTGATGAGCGCCCGCAGCGTGCGGAGGTCTGGTGTGTGTTAGCAGAAGGCCGAGACGAGGATCAGGAGAAAGACAAACAAAAAAAGAACTCACCCTGCTTGCGAATCACCTTGAGGTCCTCCCGCAGCCCCGTCTGCGCCTTCTCGGTCGCGTACGTGCCGTCGCCATTCTGCGTGGGCAGAGGCCGCCGCGACGCCTGCATCAGCTGCGCAAACTGATGCAGCGACGCCGCCGCGCTCTGCTTGTTCTTCTTGGGCGGCTTGCCACCGTTGGCCAGCGGTGGCAAAGGCGAGCTCTTCTTGGGGATCACGCCGTTGGTGCTGCTCGTCGCCGACACGCCATTGGTCGTGGCCTCGGGCGCCCCGTTGGTCGTGGCCGTGGCCGTGCTGTTCTTTGGCTGTGACGCCATCGTGTCCCGCGGATGATGTCGTCTGCCACTCGGTGTCTACTGGTGGGGAAGAAGGAGAGAGTGTGTGTTTTTTCTCGTGAGAGGACGGCAGGAGGGGGAAGAAGGATGGGGCCAGAGAGATGATTTGGCCGGCAGAAATACGGCAGAGAAAAAGAGAGAGAAAGGGAGGAAGCGCAAGGGGTCCGGGAGGCGGGAGCCCTCAGAGACGCCGAGGTCAGACACTTCTGTCTAGCCATACACGCCATCCTCCATCTGGCGCGTCACCAGAAAAGGGAGGGCCAATCTGTGATGCGACACCTGGTGTTCCCCGGTCGTGGCTCGCTGCCATCGGTTACAGGGGTCACCATCGTCCGCAGCCCTCTCACGGACTCTATTGCCCAGAGCTGGCCAACCAGCGCCTCGTGATTGCATATCATCGACACAACCGGACAAACCGTCTTTGGGGAAGATCAGCCGCCGCCGGGCGGGATAGTCCAGCTCGAAATTGCATCGATCCGTCGAGGCGCCGGACTATGCGAAGCTGCTGATTCGCTGCTGGAGAGAAGGCCAAGTCGTATGCACTGCACGAGCATGCTGTGCTCCCCTACCACCACGTCGACGCCCCCTCCTTTCTCCTCTGCCGTCTCGTCACTCTCTCGCCTCGTCGCTCGTGCGCCAGGCCAGTATCATCAAAGAGAGGGGCTGGAGACCGCATTCGATTGGCCGCAGAAAGGTGGCGTCCGGACTTTGCTCGCTCGGCCAGTCGTTTTCTGCATACGATCGGCGCTGGGGCGGTGAGAGCTCAATGAGAGGCTCCAGAGGAGGAGCTGAGACGGGCGAAAAAGGCAGGGAGGGTATCACGTCGGCGCCACTGTGTGTTAGCTCCTGCCGTGAAGGGAGACCCATGACCAAATACTCACCTCGGGCCTCAATACTTTGCGCCGACGCGGCACGGTCTCAATGGTCTGCAAGCTGCGGCTCTAGTGCCGGCTTGGCTCCGGCTCTTCCGGTTCGGGTAAAGATCGAGCTGCGGGCCGAGCTTGTAGCGCCCGGGATTGGGGCATTTGGCAGCTGAACCCCTGGCAAGCGTGAGGGGCCATGACGTCCAATGGTGTGTGCCGCTTCCGACGCCCAAGACTGTGTGGCATGACCCAGATGCAGGGTGGTTGCCGTCTCCTCTTTTCCGCCCTCGTCTTGTCCCCTCAACTTTGTGGTGCACAAGGCTGTGTAAGTAGCACCGCGTATTGCCGTGAACCCTCGGTGATGTACCAGATTCAAGACATGTCTTATCTTTCAATTGAGGGGCTGGGAGCTCAGACTCGGGAGCTGGGAGCTTGGACAGCTCGGGACCACAGATGCTGGAACTGGAAAGGCTGGAGAAGCAAAGGCGGCATAGAGCTGCATGGGTGTCTGCATAAGCTCGTGATAGCTTCGTACAGGCCAGCTCTCTCGTCGCGGACTACCGATTTAGGCAATGTTAGCCTTTCTCATGTGGGAACACACTCAGCACAGACACCCTCCATTTCCGCACCGCTCCATCCTTGACATCCCCGGCACAGCTGGTAACGGTAGTTATGGCCTGTAAGTGAGACGCAGGGATAGAATCGAAATAGGCTGCTTACGCATCGTAATCGCAATCCATGGCATCACCAGGAGTGACCGATCCCAATGCCAGACCGGAGCAGGGAGCACGGCATCACAAGGGTCAGCAGTGCCGGACTAGCCGCCCAGGACTCACAGCGTTGATCCACCGCATGCCCAGTGCGACCGCCGCACCGTGTCCTTGCAATATCGGGTTTGGCGCAGTGCAGATCAGTGTCTTTCCCTTACGTTTCTGGCTGCTGGGGTGCCAGATGTGGACAAGCGGCATCTGGGCGCGTAGAGAGATCGTCATGAAAGGGCGGAAAAGGTCTAGCGGGCCATAGATATAATTCCGGAGGGGATACAGCCTCTGATCGGCGATTCGACCGCGCATGCCGCGGTCTCCTCTCCGCCGCTCCCTCGCTAGCGACGCAAGTTGATGTCAATGGCGTCGACACCACACCGGACAGAGAGGGAAAGGGGGAGGAAGGCGACCAGACGAAATGTGGGAAAGCGGAAAACAGAAAAGAGGAAAAGGTGCATCGGAGAATGGGAAAAATGCGATGGCCGGCGCGCCATTGCCCCTTTCATCCATCCATGAAAAAGCCCGGGCTTTGGCCAAGCCAGCCAGCCAGTTAGCCAGACACCGCAGAGCTACACTTGCCTCTGTGCTCAGAGCGGCCCGCACACCCTCAGGTCTCGCGTAACGTAACGCCATCGTCCGGCGGCAGAAAGCGGGGGAAGGTAGGTAATGCGTTTCTCCTTTTTCTTTTTGGTTACTGGGTGGATGCAAGTGCTCTTCTGGCTGTGTGACATTCGCCACCCCAGCTAACATTGGTGCGGTACCACAGGCAGCACATCATCAAGTGAACCCGGGAGGCAGGAGATCTGCCTAGGTACCGAGCCAGGATGGAGTCGGTTACGGCTGGGGGCAGGCAGCAGACGATGGATAAATCCCACCTCGCACCGAGGAGCAGCCTCGGGGTGGCATCGGGAGCTCCTGCGCCGTCACCAGCGCCAGGGCCGGGCAGCAAGCCGCAGCCGAGTCGCCAGTTCAGCTTCGACCGCGTCTCCCATCGGCCGCAGAGCTTCGTCGACATGAACCCCCCAGGACCGGGATACGCGGGCAGACAGCCGCGGAAGCTGGTGCTGTGCTTTGACGGCACCGGCAACAAGTTCCGCGGCGATGACAGCGACAGTAACATCCTCAAGATCTTTCGGATGCTGGATCGGACGGCGAGCGATCAGTGTCAGTGTCTTGTCCTCGTATCGTTCGGTATCGCCCGTATGGCTAACTTGTTTCCACAGACCACTATTATCAACGTGAGTCCGACACCGATGCAATTAGTAACCTCGCTGCTAACCGACCCTCCCACAGCCGGCATCGGCACCTACGTCGTGTCCAACAACCTGTCGGCGCACACATCGATGCGCGCGCGCTTCAAGTCATGGATGACCAAAGCCAAAGATTCGGCCATCGGCTCGTCCTTTGACCAGCACGTCGTGGGCGGCTACCGCTTCCTGATGCGCTTCTACTCGCCCGGCGACGAGATCTACATCTTTGGCTTCTCGCGGGGCGCCTACATCGCCCGCTTCCTGGCCGAGATGCTCGACTACGTCGGGCTACTGAGCCACGGAAACGAGGAGATGGTGGCTTTTGCCTGGAAGGCATTTGCCCAGTGGCAGTGCCGCCGCGGCGTGCAGGAGGAGGAGGAGACGGAACTCCAGTGCGAGGGTGAAATCGAAGCCTGCGAGAACGACAAGAAGGAAACCAGCAGGGATAGACGCAAAAGGGAAAAGCGCGAGAAGCTGAGGGAGGAGTCGCGCAAAAAGACGGAGGAGCTGTACGAGTTCCTCAAGGGCTTCCGCGAGACCTTCAGCCGCCCCGTCCGCCGCATCCGCTTCCTCGGCCTCTTTGACACGGTCAACAGCGTCCCGCGCTTCGAGACGGCCTGGATGGAGCGTGCCGTGTCCAAGTTTCCCTACACGGCTCGCACTTCTGTAAGCACCCACCTTTCTTTGGCTTGGCTGCATTGGCTGACACACAGTCCCCCGCGCAGGCGAAAGTGATCCGGCACGCCGTTAGTATCGACGAACGCCGGGCCAAGTTCCGCCAGGACCTGATCTACCAGAGCAAGCACGAGTCCATGGAGCGCAAGAAGGCGGCGGCCGAGGCCAAAGCCAAGGAGCATGGCGGGCTGCATCAGGCCAGACACATGATCCACGAGCTGCACGAAAAGTACCGCGTGCATCACACCCACCACCGCTTGCAGCAGACGCCCGTGTTTGTCGATCCCAAGCCCGAGGTGGAGGGTCAGGGCCAAGGCCATGGCGAAAAGACGAACGGTAAATCCGCGGGGGCACCGCAGCCCGCCCAGGACCGTGGCCGTCGCCAGTCCAGGCAAGCAGCAGCAGCCCACCCGCCGCCACGCGCATCTCTGGACCACGCAGAGCGGTACCGCGCGCACCACTCGCGGTCCAAGTCGCGCGCGACGCACCGCACGCGCGATTCGTCCGTGGCGGCGGCGGTGGCGGCGCGACGACTAAGCGGCGCGGGCCACCACGCGGGTCACGAGCACCCCGATCGCCTCGAGGTGCCCGGCGGCGACAACGACGACGACGACGAGGACCGGGACCTGGCGCACATGCCCGAGGCGTCCGACGTGGACGACGGCTTCAGCAGCTCCGACGAGGACGACCAGGACATCGACGAGGTCTGGTTCTCGGGCGGGCACGGCGACGTGGGCGGCGGCTGGGACATTGAGCCCGGCGGCAAGAGCGCCAGCCACGTGCCGCTAGCCTGGATGGTGCGCGAGGCCATCCGGGCGGGGCTGTCGTTTGACATGACCAAGGTCGTGAACATGGGGTGTGCGTCGGCTGCCGAGTGTGGGATGCATGTTCATGACGATGAGAATGATATCGATGGCAAGGCGTCCGAGCAGCAGCAGCCGCCGCCGCCAGTCCCCAACATCCGCGTCAACAGCGGCAGCCAGCCCAACACGCCCGTCGTCGGCCCGCCGACTGGTGAAGACAAGGATGACAGGGGCTGCAGCAACGGACACGAACACAGTCACAGCCACAGCCACAACCACGACCTCAGCACGCTCAAAAACGACGTCCACGCAGCCTTCCACGACCTCATCTGCCACGCGCACACGGCGCGCATCCACGACTCGCTCTCCTTTGACTGCGGCATGTCGGCCGGCTCCGTCCTCTCGTGGCGCATCATGGAGTACATGCCCTTCCGGCGCATGGACCTGCAGGGCGACGGGTCGTGGAAGCCGATCCGCTGGCCGCTCCCGCGGGGAGAGGTGCGCGACATCCCCGACGACGCCCGCGTCCATGGTTCCGTCATACGCCGCATGCGCGCCGACGAAAGGTACCGTCCGGGAAATCTGATCGTCGGAGGTGGTGGTCGGGGTGTCAGGGTTGCGCCGCCGGAGAGGGGGATTGGCAACTGGATATGCGTTGCGGGTGAGGGCGATCCGATCGATGAGATTTGGGTCAAGCAGAAGGAGGACGGGTCAGAGAGGAACGGGCATGGGAGAGGGAATGGCAGCGGACACCGGCATGGGAATGGACATGGGCACAGCAACGGGAACAGAAATGGTGTCGAGGTTAATGGGAAGAATCAGTGAGGAAGAATCAGCCCAGTCAATTCCTTGTTCCTTCCGTACATGGCAATCAATTCTGCAATGACATCACTCATCAGCCAGCCCCTAACCCTCAAACCACAACGCATAGGTATTTCCTTTACGAGCACAACACCTCGCAAACGAGCATCCATTCTCTACCGTAGGTGCGAGTGCTTATTAGCTAGGTATATACACAAAACTAGCTACCCAGAAATGCCGCGTCGTGGTTGCAGAGGCCCTGGCTCGGTTGTCTGCTAGACTAGACTACAAGCAGGAGATGCGGTGCAGAAAAAAAAAAGACAGGTATGCGTTGCCATCGCCAGATGCTTCCAGTAAGGTGTGTGTGTAAGAAGGGAGAATCAGGCCCAGGAGAACAAGGAAATAGGCAAGTCAGGCAGCCCGGAGTAGGAGGTAGGAGTAACGCGAAAAGGAAAAAGCTGCGACAGCGAGTTGGGTGCCCACCGGCCCTAGCAGATTCGGGAATACAAGTACAGGCTTTTTTTTTTATGTCGGGGCAAAAAAGGAGCAGAATACGAGTACAGGGATGTCGTGGCCGCCAAGTAAAACAAGAAACGAGGCAAAAACAACAAGGTAAAGAAGGAGAAAAAAAGACATTAAGAAAGGTATAGGCGATGCGCGGTAACAAAAAAGTCAATGCTGCAGTGATCCATCCATATGTGCATATGCAAACACCAGCCGCTGCTGGATGTTGCCAGAAACAGAAGGAAAATAAAGACCGGCTCAACGAGCCCAAAAGGGGGCACCTCCTCACTGCCGCCCTCTCGACTCCTGCGCCAGCCTCCGCTCGCTCTCCCGCGCCTGCGTGCGGTTCTGCGCCTCATCGGGCTTATCCGGGCGTACCGTGATTTGTCATCTGATCTCTGATGAAGGGGCTGAAAGGTTAAATCACCAATTTGAGGTAGAAGCGGAGCTGAGTCTTACCCCGATACTGAAGCTCTAATAAGGTTACGTAGACCTACAGAGAACGAAAAACAGCCCCATGGAAATGCCGGTACACGTTGTCTGCAACGCTCCAGTGTGCCAGGGACTAGTATGCTCGCATGTGCGAACCGGCGCTTGTTGCCGCAGCACGCGCCCGCACCTCGTTGGCCGTCCGCAGCGTCGTGTTCTCCACCTTGAGCTGCCGGTACGCGTCCTCGAGTCGCACCATGCGCGCCTGCAGCTCGAGCTCCGAGTTGGACTTGCCCAGCGTCCCGGCCGCCACGCCGCTGCGCACAATCGACTCGAGCTTATCGAGCTTCTTGACCCGCGCCTCGAGCGTCGACTCTAGGCTGTTGTACTCGCGCCACAGATCCCGCTCCACGTCGCGCACCCGGCCCTGGAACCCGCCCACCACCGTCTCGATGGTCTTGACCGCTGCCAGCAGGTTCTTGCTGAAGCCCGGAAGCATCGTGGCCACGGCCTCGAGCGACGGCAACGCCCTGCCGTTGATAAGGCTGTTGTCGTGCGCCCAGTCGCTGCCGCAGAGCGACGACAGCCGCGTCCACAGCTGGAGCAGCAGGGTGTTGCGCTCGTTGAGCTGGTCCTTGAACGTCGTCTCCAGCTGCGAGATGCGCCGCTTGTCCTGCGCCTTGGCCGACTCCAGCTCCGCGATGCGCGCCTCCTGGCTGCTGTTGGTGCGCGACACGTGCTGGTGCGTCTTCTGGAACGTCTCGAACTGGTGCTGCGACACCCGGTGCGCCTGCCTCTCCTTCTCCAGCATGTCGGCCAGCTTGCGCGCCTCGAGCCCTTGCGACTCGAGCAGGGCGTCGCGCTGCTTGATGATGCGATCCTTCTCCATGACCGACGCCTTAGCCGTGTCCAGCTCCCGGATCGTATCCTCGAGCTGGCGCTGAAGCTTGGCGATAGACTTTGACGGGGAAGGAATAATATGTCAGCCACAGCGGGGACTGGGGGAGAGAGACGAGGGACACAATGCAAACTTACCTTGAGCAGGCTCGACCTAGTTCCGTTCAGGTCACCCAGAGCCTCGCGCAGGTTGTTTTCGAGCTCCATAAGCCGCTCCTTCCACTCGGTTGCCTCCCTCTCGCGCGAGTTGAGGCTCTTACGCAGTCGTCTCGCCTCGTCCTTGGCCGCTGACGCCTGCACGTTGAGCTCGTTGACGAACTGCTGCACCTCCTCCTTTTCACGGTTGGCCACGATCTCGCGTTGCCGCCTCTCCACCGTCAGGCGCTGGTCCAGCTCGCGCACCCTCTCCTTCTCCTCGCGCAGGCTCTGCTCGACGCCGGCCAGGGACGCTTCGAGGTCGCCGATCCGGATCTTGTCGCCCTCCTGCTCCTCGCGCAGGAACGCAATCTCATCCTGGCCCGACTCCTGCTGGACGCTCAGCCGCTGCGCCTTGTCGTTGGACTCGAGCAGCTTGGCCTCGAGCTCCTCGAGCTCCTTGTTCGCGTCTGCCAGCTGCTGCTCCAGCGACTGTATCCGCTTCATCTTGTTCTCCTGCTCGTCCTCCAGTCCGACCAGCGCTTCGCTCAGCTTGCGCATTTCATCCTGGAGCGCGTTGAAGTTTTCGGTGCGCTCGGTGAGGTCGAGCTGCAACTTTTGCGCCTCGTCCGTTTTGGCCTCGAGCTCCTGGTCCAGGTTGTCAAGCTCTTCCTGCGCCTCCTTTCTCAGGTTCTCGAACTCGACCTGCAACTGGTCGTTCTCCTGGAGCGCCTCGTCGCGTTCGTTCTGCAAGCTCATCAGGTCGTTGAGCGCGTTCTCGAGGTCCTCCTGGAGCTGCAGCGCAATCTCCTCGGCCTGCTTCTTGCCCTCGACGGCCGTCTCGAAGTCCTCGGTGCAACTGTTGAGCTCGTTCTGCAGGTCCTGGTTCCGGAGCTTGAGCTCGTTGACCTTGTCCCGCAGCTCCGACATTTTGGCGTCCATCTCCTCTCGCTCAACGTCCTCGACGCTGGTCAGAGCCCTGGTGCCGCCGCTGTGTCGCGACCCAGGCCTTTCCCTGACCCCGGCCCGAGAAGCAGACCGGTCCAGTAGGCTGTCTATGGTCGAAGGAGCGGGGCCGCCCCGCCGCGACGCCAGCTTCAGGTCCTCGATCTCCTGATACAGCCGCTCCTTTTCGCGATTCCTCGACGTCAGCATCGACGTCTGCGCACCGACTTCCCTCCGGAGCTCGGCGTTCTCGTGGCGGAGCTGCTCTCCTTCGCGTCGCAGCTCCTCCACCAGAGTGCTGGCGACGCTGACCAGTCCGTTGGAGCCTTCCATCTCGCCAGAGAAAGAAGACACGGGCCGGCTGGGTGACGCGGGCCTGGGGTGCTTGGTGATGTTGTAGATGTTGGTGGTATGATGCAACCTCCCCGAGCCGGTGCCCCCGACGACGCTGCCAGGAGCGTTGCTCGCAACTTCTTGCTTTAGCCGGAAGATTTCGTCCCGCAGTTTCCGATTTTCCTCGTCGACCTGCTCGCGATGCGCCGTCTCCTGCTCCAAGAGATCCTTCCAGACGTCGGCCTCCTCCTGGCGGCCCATCGACTCGCCGAGGTGCTTCTCGCCCACCGACTGCAGGGACCTGACATGTTCGGCCATACGGCGCTTATCCGCCTCCTTGGTCATGTTCTCGTTCCTCAGCCTCTCAACCTCGGCCTCGTACTCCTCGATGCGCTCGCGCAGGTACATCAGCTCCTCCTCGCGCTCCTGGGCCTCCTGGTCGGCAGCCTCGGACTGGCCGTTGGCCGAGGTGTTGCTGCGGGCGGTGCTTGGCCGCTCGTCCTCGTCCTTGAGCTGCTTCTCGAGCTCTTTGACGCGCCTGCGCAGCAGCTTGTTGTCGCGTTGCAGGACGGCGAGGCCCGTCTTGAGCTCGACGTTCTCCGAGATCATCTCCTTAACACCCTCCTCGGAGAGCTTGTTGAGTCGGTCGCTGAGGAAGGTGATCTTGAGCTTCAGGTCAAAGTTCTCCTTGGAGAGCCTCTCGATGGTGCTGCTCTGCTCCTTCAGGGTCAGGGTCTTAGCCCGACTCGGCGTGCTGACAGACGACATGCCCGAGGGCTTCCTAGACGTGGCCAGAAACCCGCCCTTCTTATACTCGCGGGCTAACGACTCGGGAACCTGGACGTTCATAACGCGGTTGTTGATGACGGTGTCGGTCGGTGGCGCCAGCTTGCGGTTAGGCATGGGCGTCCGGAGCAGGTCCTGGTGAAATCTGTTCATATCGGTGCCATCCTCGTTGAGCGTCTCAAGCGCCCTTGTCGACGAGTCGTTGTCGTTGATGCCCGAAGCTATACTTCCCATGCTGATGGACCTCGACAGGATGCTGCTGAGACCACGCGATACTCCCAGGGCCGGGAGCGCCCCCCCGGACTGCAGGGCGTAGTCGGTGCCCGCGCCGACGGTCACGTCGCTATCCCGATCGTCGTGCGAGCTGTCGTTGGTATCTGAAGACGAGACTGAAGACCGCTGGCTCGCTTGGCGGCTGCGCAGGTACTTCGGCCTACTGCTGACGCGCAGGGCATGGCCAGGGGTGCTTCCGGCGTCTATGTACGACCGCCGGGAGCCGAGGGAGTTGCGGGTCTTGGGAAGCACCTGGGAGCCGGGAGACAGGACACGGTTGGCACCCTCTGACGCTTGGTTTGGATTGCTCTCTGCCATGGTGCTAGGTTCGTCAGTTGAGTATGAGTTGTCCATATCCTTGGATGTCTCCGCGCCGCCGCCATCAGTCCTCCCTACACTAGCCCTCGAGAGCGCTCTCGAGATTGTGCGAGCAGCAGCAGCGGCCGTGGGAGACGAGGAGAAGGCCTCGAGCGATGCGGTCGTGGCGCTCGTGTCGGCGGCATCGTGGCGCTGTCTGGTATCGTGTATGCTGTCATCTTGTTCCGCCGCTGCCGGCGTCGCGTTTTGGGACATGACGGCGGGCGGCGGCGGAGGTGACAGAGAAGCCGCCTTGGCCTGGTTGGCGTCGGCGGCCGACAGAGACATGGGCGTTTCTGATCCCGGGCCAGGCGCTGCCGGTGTGGGCTTCGTGGGCGTCGGGCTGTGGTTCTGGCTGCGATTCTCGGCGGGGCTTGTCGACTTCTTGATTGGTGAGTCGAACAGGAACGTGTCATCGATGCCGTTTGCGGTGATGGCGGGCAGCGGGGATATGGGCGGGACGAAGCTAGACTCGAGATCCTGGAGGTGTTCCCGCACGGCGCGCTCGGCGAGGGAGTCGGCGTGCTTGTCGTCAAAGAGGCTCAGGCCGTCATCCATGACACTGGCGGTTGTGGAGTCGGGGAGTGGCGTGTCTGCAGCAGTTGCAGTTGCAGTTGCAGCACCTGCAGCAGCAGCGGCGGGCGGGATGCTCTCGGGTCTCGTCAGGTGACGGGCGTCTGGGGGCGGGCCCGTGGGGGTAAAGGAGCCGGCGGCAGCCGAGGCGGAGAAGTCGGTGGCTGTGGCGTCGGACGAGCTCAGGCTGCTGTTGGTCAACGGGTTCTGCGACGGCCAGGCCGGGACTGGTTGAGCGCGCGGCTCGTGGACGTCCATCACGTCAGGCAAATCGGTTGTGCGGCGTCAATATGCATCCGGCACGCGGGAATGATGTGGTCTCTGGCGCGGCGAGCGACGTGTCGACGGACGGTGGAGCAGGGGGGTGGGCGGCCCGACTGGACGAAGGAATGGACGGCGATATGGTTGGGCGTGCTGTCGGGGCCTAGGATCGGTAGTTTGGATAGGCTGACGCAGGAATAAGGTAGGAAGGATAGTGAGTCGGAGGCCAGACGGAGAGAACCAGAATGGGAATGGCCGTCTGATGTTTGCAGCCGACGACAGACGGGCTCACACGCAGCTGGGATGGATGCAAAGCAATCTTGTGGTTGATGCAACGCTGATCGACGAAACTTCTTCTGGTCGGCCGGCTGAGGGGGGTGGTTCCCGAACGCAGTAGTGGTGCTCGGACCCCTGCGCTTTGCTCTTTGGTGCTGGGCCCGGCTGTTCGAGCTCCGTCGTTGGCGAGGCGCGTGTTGCTGCTGCCGTTTTCTGAGAGCCGATAGCTCACAGAGCCTGGCCCCCGCCCAACGAGTCGGCCGCCCCACCTGCAGTGCAAGGAGAGGGAGCAAGCGGCCAATGGGAGGCGAGAGATGGCCTGGATGGGGTTGCGTTCCTTTGAAGGATGGTTGCTCTGCCAGCGCACGAACCCAGACCAGCGCCATGCAAGGTCCGCTCCGAGTGGCTTGTCGTGCTTGCTCCCTGGTCAAAATTTGATGCGATCATCCCAGTCTCTGCGCCATCTTGGGAATGGTGGGGGACGGAAACCGGTGGAATTCACAAAAAGAAGCAATCAAGAGACACGCCAGTGCTTCAGGAATACGAATCCAGAAAGCAAAACCCCTTCTGGTGCGAGGTCCCCCGGCCCGAGCACACGACCATCTCACGCTGCGACCTACATTCCCTCTTTGACAGCTTCATCTTTCTTCTTCTTCTCTCCAGCCCGTGCATCGACGCGGCTCGGCTCTGACAAACCGCGGAACAGGTTAATTGTACTCTCGGCTGTTTCTATGCACAAACCACCGAGTGGCCTGCTCCTGGTCAAGATACAATATGACCCCTAAATCCCATACAACAGAAAAGGGGCGACGTTCACCTGGCGATAACAGCAAAACACATGGGCACGTGACAGCCCTCGCCGGCCCAAAGTCCCATCCCGCCGACCATGATTCGTGTGTGTTCCGGCAGTTAGGCTCCTCGGAAGCGGCCCGGATCGCGAACGAAACCAAGCCCCTGCTTCCCACACCCGACCCAGACCGGCGGGCTTGTGCAGGGCGCGGAGGACATGGGCAGATATGCCGTTATGAACAGATGTGATTCCATAATTTTCCAAGGTGGGGGATGTTTCGGAAGTCTTCTGTTACGTCAAGACCCAAGAGGTGCTATATGGGAAGACTCGATCCGATCATCACGACATCCATTTACTCGAATTTCGCCACGGCAGATGCCGTGCCAGCCGATATATGCATCTGAGAACAGGCATAACTTGCTCTCGCCAAGCTTTGGACTTCTCGCCAAGCCTTGGTCGTCCTCGAGTGAGGGGAACAGAATATGCCGAGGGAGGCCAGGAACGAATCCTCCAAGTCTGGCCAGCTTCTGTCAGCCCCAGCTTTCCTATCGAAAGTGCCAGCGAGTCCGGCACGTGCCGAACAGGAAAGCTGGATGGCATCATGCTGTGTCGCGTGTTCAAAAACGACCGGCCGCTGGTCTCTTGGGTATCCACGGCCCTCGAGCTGATATCGTCCGCTCGCGAGAGCGGGGAGCCAAGCGCCGGCTTGGTGGGCCGATGCCGAACGTCCCGGCCATGGCTTGCCGGCTTCGTCACCAAGCATAATGACAGCTAGGCAGCTTCAGCTTCCCAATGGCAGCCCGGAAGACCGGATCGAGCAAGTAAGATTGGTGGCAGAGGTGGGGTTGTTGGTCGCGCGTGAGCTCCGGCGCGGATTTTTGGCAGCCACGAAACAAACAAACAAACAAGAAAAAAAGAGCGAAGAGACGGGTGAGCTGCTGCGGAACCGGGAGCTAATAACGATGCCAATGTCGAAAAGAGCCGTCCGTCAGCCAGTCGAGCTGGCCATTTCCGGTCATCACTAAACTAGCCGATGTGTTTTCCTATTGACGTGTTACCTCCAGAGCTCCGGCCGCCCCCGCTGATGGCCGGTGATTCGTGGCCTCACTTTGCCCAGCGCGGGGACCCTCCCGAGCTTCTCGGTTGGTGCCACGGCCGTTGGGCAACAAACCTGACGGGAACCTTTGTGCGCCATTCCCGATCTGCTTCCCGATCGCTGGGTTTAATAACGCCGCCCGTCGACATGTGCAGGCACCGTGATATCCTTACTACCACCAGCCTTGGAGTCGTAAATCACCTCATCGACGATATTGAGACATCCCAACGTTCCCAATGAGCCCTCATGTCCAAGCTCCGTTCTAATTCCTTGTAATAAAACCCGTTTTTAAAAAAAAAAAACCTCTCCAAAGCAACAGCTTTGGTGGAAACGAAAAAAAAAATGTCCTTTCAGCAAGCCCCCATCTCGGCGCAGTACTCGCGGAGGCTGGTCAACGACCGCCTCCCGACCTTTGTCTTTCAGGCCTGGTACTGCGACCGCGAGCTGTCGGATACGGAGCCCTACAACCAGAGACTGGCCCGCACCATCTGGGCGGACCCAGACCCGATGCTGATGGGCCTCGTGTTTGAAGGCCGGCGGGCCCAACCTAGGGATCTCTCGTTTGTTGCCCCTATTTCGGTAAGATGCCTATACAAGCTGCGGTCCTCTTTCATGACTTTGCGGAGAGAGAAAAAAGAGGAAAAAAAAAAACTAACACAGCCCCTCCCACGCCCAGATCCGCGTGTATGCTCGTAACTGCCTGAAAGAAACCGAGGGAGCCTTCTTTGAACGCATCAACTGGCTCTGGGAGGTCGTGTTCCCCATCGCCGCCGAGCGGTTTCTCGGAAACCTGGGGCTGAGCCCCGAGTTCTTCAACATGCACGCCGAGGCCAGCGACGGCGTCCGCATCGACAAATACACCCGCATGGCCGTGGCCAACAAGGTGAATCAGCAGATGGGACGGCTGCGGCTCGACAAAGCCGAGGCGTATTCGACGGCGGAGCTTGTGGATGGGGTGTAAGTTTGATCCCCATTCGTCGAGTTATAGCACCCATATTTATCGCCAAACCTAACGTCCCCATCCACGTCAGGCTTCTTGCGGCATCGGCCCTGAAGCCGGTTGTCTCGAGCGCATTCTCCTCTCTCGCGGGCATGGCAGCGAACCTCACGCCGGCCCCGCTCAAGAAGAAGATGTTTGCCGCACCACCGCCGGAAAAGCCTCAGCGTGCCCAACAGGTCTACTCCCCATGCTCGTGCTCGTGCTTGAGCAAGCACAGCGAGAGCCCCTCGTCGACGTTCATCACGGAGCCTTGCGAGAGTCAGGTTGAGGATGTGCACCACCAAGTGCATGGCGACAACTGGGACGATGTGAACCAGGCCTTTGCCAACCTTGTCAGTCCCCACGACGACCCCTTCCTCTGCCATGGAAGGTCGCTGCTGGCTAACCGCACGGAAACTAGATCTCGGATCGCCAATCCATGGAGGAGTGCGAATGGCGCAGCGCCTCGACAGCTGTGGCATCGGCGGCGTTTCCGAGACACTGCAAAGAGTTCAAGAATAAGTTCGGGCAGGTCAAGGCCCGGTGGAACAGCCCAGGTACGTTCTTGTCTACTGCATCCAGTGCCTTGCTTTTACTGACGCTTTCCCAAGAGGGCGCCCTAGACTCCGGCCTCGAGACGCACTTCCTCTGGAAGGCCGTGTCCGAGATGAGCGACCTGGCCCGCATCTACTGCCAGCTGCTGCGCACCATCACGTCCGAGGAGACGCACCACGAGGCCATTAAGGACCACCAACTCGGCGCCATCGGCAATACCACCACCGCCATCGGCATCGCCTGCGGCACCGGCATGCTGGCCTACCGCTCCGTCATGTCCTTTGCCCGCAACAAATCCGGCTGGGGCGTCGCGCTGGCGGGGGGAGCTGTTGCCGCGGCTGCGGTGGCTGCGGTACCGGGCAAGAAGGCCTATGGGCACTTTATCGGCATGCGGACGTGTCGGAAGCGTGAGTCGACTGGACCAACCATGCGTCTGGTCTGAATCGCAACCTACGGCTAACACGGTTATCCCCTGCAGTCGACGACGACTGCGAGACCTTCAGGCAGGAGTTTGGCGACCTCATGCGCGTCACGGCGCTCTGCTTCGCCGCCTCGACGGGGTACGCGGCGAGGTTCAAGTACAGCCCGGACGCCAAGGAGTCGTTCCTCAAGAGCTTCGGCGTCGACCTGGAGAAGGTCGGGCAGGAGGAGTATCAGAAGGAACAGATCAAGAGCCGGGTCAGGAGCATGGGCTCGGCGTACGAGACTCTGGCGCAGACGCTGGACATTATCGAGAAGAGCTGACGGGTCCAAGGCATTCTCAGTATTGGTTTTTCTTTGTCCTGACATGCACATTTAGCGGGCGGCCATTTCCTTCTGTTTTTCGTTGGCGTTCAGGTAGCTGCTTGATGTTATCGTAGGAACCATACCCAGATTTTGTACCAGATCAATAAGACTTATAAAAATGGCTTCCCTCCGTCCCCCTTACCAAAACGAGGCCAAGAGTACTGGTCTGACAAGCTTAGGTCGCCAAGGAACTTTGGGGGGTAGGCTTCTGGGGCAGCGTGAGAAGCGGGGATTTTCTGGAGGGGTTCCGACCGCGGTTGCTTAACGGCTCCTTCGATCCAGGTCGCAATTTGATACAAAAAGATTGAGGGTAGAGATTTGGACAGATACAGCTGGGAGGTCCGCTGCACCACGGGATTCCCTGTTTGGGCCATGACGTAGCGTCATAGCCCTGTGCCATCATCACTCGCCGTACGAGATCTGGGCTACCACTTAGGTTAAGCACCGAAGGGACCCGACGTCAGCCCCTGCATGCGCAACGGCAATCCGGCCGCGATAGCAAGCCTTCGATTAGGTCGACCAAGGCAGTCTCATATTAACCGGACGGACAAAGCATGGAATTTTGAAGCAGTCTAGGTGCAAATTCCAAGGCAGCGGCGGATCAAAACCGTCATTGCCGCCGCTCGGGCGGGCGGTACCTGTATTCCGGGAATTGGGTAGCGCTCGTCATGCACTAGCGTGAACGGGGAGCGGCACCGCGGAAGGCGCCTTGGATCGAAAGCTTATACTGTACGTTCAAATGTTGCCAGTGACGTCAGACGTGTGCCTCCACTACTGCGATATCTCGAGTACAAAAACAGACACCAAACCGAACTGTCTCCCGCCGTTCTCGATTCCTTCAACCCAAGCACTCAAGCTCCTCAATCCACAAACACAACCAATACACCGTCACCACAAACCAACACCTCCGAAACCATGGACTTCAGCGGCAACAAGAACAACAACACCATGGCCTCGGGCCAGCCCGCTGCAGGCACCGAGAAGTCGGACATGGGCGACAAGGGTAAGATGGCTGAAGCCTGTGGAACTAGCGCTCTGCGTTCCTTGGTCGCGTGCTGACGCCAATCCAACCAGCCTTTGACTTTGCCGCCAAGAAGGCGGGCCACCCCGTCGACCGCAACACGGGCGAGAAGGTCACGGATGCCGCCCGCGGCGCCTACGAGAAGGTTACCGGGTACGTTCTTCGCTGTTGTTTCCGTGCTGGGCTGCCTTGACGAGACGATGCTAACCTCTGATCTTTACTTCACAGAAAGCAGGTCAACCCGAAGGTCTCGAATTAGAAGCATGCTACGAATCTGGCGCACAGTAATACTTGTACG
Organism: Magnaporthiopsis poae ATCC 64411; assembly: GCA_000193285.1. Taxonomy (NCBI): domain Eukaryota; kingdom Fungi; phylum Ascomycota; class Sordariomycetes; order Magnaporthales; family Magnaporthaceae; genus Magnaporthiopsis; species Magnaporthiopsis poae. Next base: position 153,950 of record GL876976.1, on the reverse strand, counting down.
ATAGCCTAGAGTCGAGGAACCCTCGACCACGCACTCATAGCACCCGAATCAAAAGTAAAACACCAAGCTGGATAGACCGTTCCCGGTGATGTTTTAATGTGCACGAAATTTGCAAGTGGCCCCGGGTGATGCCGCCCGAGAAGTAGTTGTTCGATGCTTCAGGTCGGGACTAGGATCCCGAGCCGTGCTGGGCTGATGAAGCACTGATTCCATTCCAGACAAAACGATCCTGTGTTATCCAGAAAAATCACAAATACAAAACACTACCCAGATACCAAATCAAATCCGTTGCTGCCTGAACTCCGCCCATTGCAAAAGTCAAGATAAACAAGAAAAAAGTCGGCGGCATTTCGTACAGATACCGTCCCGTTCCCTACCCAGCGTACAAGGCCACGCTTTCCCGGAGCCTCCTCCGGGTCTCAGCACTTGAAGCCCGAAAGTCATGACAGGTGAATATGAGAATAATAGGGAAAACATTACAAAGATGCAGAATATCCAGAAAATAAGAAGGCCCCAGGTAAGAAAAAAGGAATAGATTTGCGCAAAAGAGGCAGATGGGGCCGACTCGACTGTTATGCGCCGTTGTCGGCAAATACCTGGTAGGCAATGACCATGATCCACAGCAGGAAGATCTGTCCTACTAGAGCAAAGGCAAAGACGGCCTGCCACGACTGGCCTGTAGAAGGAGAAGAAAGTTTGTTAGTAAGGGGACATTCGGGGACAACGGCAACGGGCCATAGGCAAAAACTCACATATACTCCTCTGCTCCAACCATGCCAGCGTCTGCAGCGTCTGACCGGTCGGATTCTGCGTAAAGACGGCGACGTTGCAGTTTGTGCTGACGGAGCCCGACGGACCCCAAAGCTCGACCGAGACGACGACGAGGCCTACCATCCACATGACGAACAGGATGAAGCCGCCGATCATGACGATGGACGGCAGCAGGCGCCGCGAGAAGATGAGGTACAGCAGCATTATGATGAAGGCGATGACCAGGCTCCCGACGATGATGTAGTAGGTGAAGTACCACGGAATGGGCAGCAGCAGCTGGGACTGGACGCCGAGAAAGGTCGAAAACACGCCGACGATGGTGCATGCCGCGATCAGCATCACCAGCATCCAGACGTTGAGCTGCACGGCCGGCCAGTGGTAGCGCACCACGCGCTCGATGTGCCGGCTCTCGACGAAGTAGCCGCTTGTTACTGTTGATGCCATGGTGGCGGTGTGTGATGGAAGGTGGTATCGAGGAGGAGATGTTTGTAGACCACAAGAGTTGTGGCTTTTAGTACCGATCGATCGATTCGACCGTCGTGGGAAAGCCCGTGGGCCCGCGAAGGGGGTAGAGGAAAGGCCTAGGCGGGCTGTCAAAGATGTGTATGTCGGCTCGAACGCAGGTAGGGCGACGTGTAAAAGGGACGTGCGATAGCTCGAGGGACTGCTCGTGATTTTCGGGCGGATACGACGAAGGGTTCGATGGAGGTTTGCGTTGCACGCCGATATGGGACGGAAGCAAAAGCCGCGCGGCTCGCGTCAAATTTTTCGCGAGGCTTTGTTTTGTTATGCTGCAAAAGCAGAATAAGACTGCTCCAAAAACCAGATGCTAGAATAGCCGCCTCTCGAGCGGGCCGAGGTCGCGATCGATATCGAAGGGCGCAGAGGCGGTTCGGCGTCGAATCGGATTGAATTTGGTGCCCGCGGCCGCGATGCAGAGCGCGGCGCGCAGCCGAACGCACCAGAGAGGGGCTCGGCTGGGGAGTTGGCCGGGCAATCAGGGGAACCACCCAGGCGCTAGGGAGGGAGCAAGAAACCGCCGGGTTTCAATCGGCAAGCGACCGGCGTCACTTGATCAATGGCAACGAAGAGAAGAAATAGCAATAGCAGCCCGCACAAAGACTGCTGGGCCAGAGAGCGATTTCTGCAGGCGATTAAAAAAAAAAAAAAAGCCGGTCCACGTCGATGAGCGCAGTGCAGGCTGCCACGTCTCAATGGTCTTCGGATGGAGGAGCGCAGCTGGGTGCAGTGGATCAATTGGGCCGCGACGCTTTCGATCGGCTGCTCCAAACAGGGCGCCGCGAGCTGTGGGTGAGGTGGCGGCCAACGGACGTGTTTGTGGTCGTTTTGCGCTGAAAAAAAGGAAAACAAAACCATGGAAGATGGGAGGGATGGAGGATGGAGACAAACAGGTGGAGAGCAGGTTCAACAATCCAATTTCCCGTCAAGACGACCAAATAAAAGTGCAGTTCGGATTACAACCCGCATAATCGACATCCGTCGTCCCCTACATAACCTTTCGGTTTCCTCTCTATTTTCCTACCTCCTGGATCATTCTCTGTTTTTATATCATTTGTTTTCGTATATCATTTAACGCCCTGTTTCTCTGCTCGTGCAGTCCGTCCCGAGCGCCGCCTTCATCCGCCTTTGACCACGCCCGAGTCGTCGCAACATGGGCAATCAACGACGGCCTCGAGTTGTCTGGGTGATATGCGACAGGGGTGTGCTCGGTATTTTCGTTGCTCGGACTGGGCCCGGGCGCCGGGGAAGGAGGGGCTGTCTTGGCGGGCTGTCTTCCAATCAATGCAGAGATCCATTCGTGTTGGATTGAAAAGTCTCGTTTATCACCCAACGAACAAAATTGATCCCACGGAGCTGCCAACATCTCGCCGGCACATGCATATCTGCGCTGGCAGCTCAAGCCATGTGCAAGTGGAGAACTGAGCTGCCCTAGCTCGGGATAGCAGTGCAAGCGCAACCCGTGATGTGTCCAGTCGCCAGGCACAGCGGAGCTCTTGTGGACCGCCGAGGCAGGGATGAGGAGACTCATGATGGGTTCAATGTTACGTATGTAGGCTACCTTATATATAAAGTCCAATTTCAAGTCTCCTTTTATCTAACACCGACGCCAATGCACATGAGTAAACAAGAAACCCGTGCAGTACCAGCCGGCAAAAGGGCAAGTCATCAGTCGTCCAAAGATAAGGAACCCAAAACTCAAAAACACAGGTCCAGACCCGGACATCTACAGCAGGCTTTCACCCAGCGCACACCGGACCAGCGAGCAGCCAGCCCTAACGGTCTCGTGGGCCCCGAGATCCTGGTCGGAGGCCAGGCTGGGGTTGACCTCGACCAGGTCGACGGCCACTAGCTGGCCCGTCTCGTGCACGCTCTCGCAGATAAAGTCGCCCTCTCGCAGCGTTAGCCCCCCGCGGACGGGGGTGCCCGTGCTGGGCGCCCACATGGGGTCCAGGGCGTCGACGTCGAACGACAGGTGGATCGGGGTGTCGATGCCGATGTGCGCCAGCGCCATCTCCATGACGCGGCCGATGCCGTAGCGGTCAATGTCGAACATGCTAAAGGCCTTGATCTTGTTGTCGCGCAGTATCTTCTTCTCGCCCGGGTCCACGTCGCGCAGGCCGATGTAGACGAGCTTGGACAGGCTCAGGCGGTGCTCGTCCTTGATCCACCCAAAGTACTCCTCCTTGTCCTCGGTCGTGAGTCCCGTCAGGAACGAGACGGGCATGCCGTGGATGTTGCCGCTGTCGCTCGTTTCGGGCGTGTTGATGTCGGCGTGCGCGTCCACCCAGATGACGGCCACCTCGCGCCGGCCCTCGAACCGCTCGCGCACGCCCTTGGCCACCCCCGCGAGAGTAGCCGGACAACCAGCGTACGGGTTATCGTTCTTGACCTTTATTCGACCCGGGCTGCTCATTGGGAACGTTTGAGTAGGGTAGTTTACTGCAACGAGACGAGAGTTCGTCTTAGTGTCTGCTGATCGTAGGCGACCATGTAATGGCCTTCTTCATCTTGCGGTACTCGGGGTCCGATGCCGGCTCCAGATCCCGATAGAGGTGTACAGTGTCGTGTCCGTGCAGCCTGTAGCCGAGCTCATCGTGCAGTTGTGTAAGGAGGCCTGACTCGATCAGGGCGGCGGGCGCGGCGTCAACGCCGGGCTTGCACTGGGGAGAGAGCAAAACGTGCTCGTGTTAGCCATGTGCCATGAGCGGGACTGCCGGGAAGCGAGCAGAGCAAGATAGAAAACGTACCTGACCCCCGGAGAAGCCGACGGCTACGACGCCGAGGTCCTCTGGGTTGGAGAGAAACTTGGATGTGACCATGGTGGTGAGCTTGACAGGTGGCGTCTGGGAGAGGTCGGGCTTGCCGCTGGGCGTCCCGTTCCCGTTCGAAGAAGACATTGGGGACAAGCGTCGCTAATATAGGGCTCTCTCGGGTCTCCGGGGACGGCCGGCAGGCAAATGTCCGGGGATCGCAGGCCGCGGACGAGTCTGACGGGCGGGTAAGGTGAGACAAGGAGAGGTAAAAAAAATATGGGGAACAAAGGACAGGGGAGCTTCTACTGTAGCCGCTTTTGGCGGAAGGGCCGGAGGCAGAGACAACGGCTGTCGGAGCTGTACCAGGGTGAGGGTATAATGCCGTGTGGGCAACGGCGACGACAATGGCAGGGTCCAGGGACTAATAGACCAGGGAGCAGGCTCGAGATCTGACGGGCGCCGCGGCGTGGGCTTTTTGTCGGTTTGCGAGGCCTCGATGGCGGCATTCGAGGCCCGTGACGGCAGGTGGGGCCCAGCCGCCAGTGCGGCGGCCACTGTGGGCGGTGAGGACGGCGGCTTAGATGCGCCTTACCCCTAAGTGCAGGTGGCCCGAAGATGTGTGACACGGTCGGTCACGTTTTGGGATCGACGCATTGCGATCGAAGCCCAGTGCCGACTCGGCAGATGCAGCGAAGACAGGGTGCTGACTCAACCGTTTGCGGTCTTTTGTCGAGTCGCCGTGCTGCTGGCTGGTGCTGACACAGCTGTTGGAGCGGGAGTGAGTGCATTCTGGGTTCCACGTGCAGCAATCAGAAGTCGCGGCTAGATTGGATTTAATTCCTCGTTATAGCGCAGCTGTAGCTGGGATCCATGCCGGTCGGCTGCTGTGCTGTCGGGTTCCATCACATGGATGTCCCTGAGCTGATCTGCGGTCAAGTTTTCTGGAAGCGGTCAGCTCGATTAGAGCAGGAACGGCCGTCGGTGGTGGGCTGTACCCCTGTAAGCGATGACGGCATTGCGCCGAGTCCAGCCGGCGATAGCCAGGGCCGCACCGTGCGAAAAATCCAAGCTGACAAAGATCTGAATAGCACGTGGTCTCGCGCTTCAGCTTCCATTCTTTTTACATAAACGCTACAACACGAGACACATGACCTCTTTCTACTATAGCAGATCCTCGACAAAGCCCATGCGCTCACGCCGTTCGTCGCTGATGCGCGCGTACTCGAGCAGCAGCCGCAGCACGTAGACCAACATGTCCTCGCGCCGCAGAACTCGCGCCGCCCACTCCCGTCCCGCCATCGCCATCTTCTCGGCCTGCGCGTCGTGCCCAAACGCCTGCCGCCCTCCCTCGCCGTCCTGCTGGCCCGCGTAGCCGACAAAGTACTCCATGATGGCGTGCCAGTCGCCCATTCGCGGGTCCATGGGCACAAAGTGCCGCCACGCCACCAGCCGGCTGTCGTGCCATTCGCGGAACATGGTGGCCTTGACGGGTAGGCTGGTGCTGCGCAGGAACGATAGATACCGCCCGCTGAAGCTGTTGCCGTCCACGTCGGGCAGATACTTGTGGCTAAACATGGCGTCCAGCGCAACCCCGTCCGCTATCGCAAAGTATGGCGACGTGTAGTGGCACTGGTTGTGCGGCTCAGCCTCGGGCCGGCAGTTGAGGTCCGTGAACGCCGTGTCCGACCACCCCGCCGTCCACTCGCCCAGCCACCCGTCCGCCTGCGCCGCCAGCCCGTAGCCCTCGTCCGGCGCTGCAAAGTTGCCCGCCCACGGCTCTGGCCGTAGCGTCTGGGACGAGTGCCCTCTGCTGCTGCTGTCGAAGTTTTGCTTCCCTGCCGCCGTCTTCTTCCTCTTGTCGTCCTCGGCGAACCGCAGCTGCGTCGCGTTGTTCATGGCCACGAAACGATGCCGTTGGAAGCCGCGCCAGTTGTTTTCCCTAGACTGTCCGCCCGTAGCGACGCCGCGCCAAAACGCCCGGCTGTCTTTGGTATTCCACGGCGTGTCGGCGGCTGATCCTTGGCCGGTCTCGAACCGATCATCGCGGCTCCAATACATGGGCGGCGGCATAAGGATTTCGTTGTTGATCCCGAGCTTGCTGCCGCCAAACAGCGGGAATAGCGTCTTGGTTGACGCAAGCGACAGGGGTTCGATGAAAGAGCCGTGCAAGCCTCGCAGATCCGGCTGATGGCACGGCGAAGTTGCCAGTGTGGTGTTGGACACGAAGCCGCGGTACATGTGCGGCGCGGCGTTAATGCTCTCGATATCGGGCTGGTGGTCGAATGAGGACAGCGACGGCGTCTTGCGCGCTGGCGAGTCTGGGTGGCAGCCCCGGCGGGCAATGTCCCAGTAGGATCCTGCGTGTGGGCGTCAGAGGGATCAATAATGCTGGCTACTGATGGCTCGCCTGAACACCTATTTGCGGTGTGCCGGCCACTTACCACTTCTCTCCCATTGCTTAGCCTCCGCCATGGCCGTGCGATCTGGTTTATGGTCGTCCACCGGCAAAGACTCAAAGGTTTTTACTGCTACTTTTGGATCGAACAGCTTGCGCGTTTTGGCCGCTTCGGCCATGTACTCATTCATCTGCTCCCAGGGCGTGACGATCCGTGGCTCGTCCATGGCATTGAGCGGTATGTCCATGTCGGGCAGGAGTTGCTCGATATGCTGCAGCATGTTGACCCAGATGAGGGTCCAGAACCAGTCGCTGCTCGAGCTCGCCGAGCCGTTGCGCACGTTGATGGCGATCTCATAGTTACGGGCTTCCTTGCGGATCTGTCTGGGGTCTAGGGCCCAGTACGGCTCCAGGTCGTGGTAGATCTGATCCCAGAACTCCTCGACCACAACGGCGTGGTTGGCACGCGCGTAATCATACCACACGTCGAAGCCTGGTGGCGGATGTCGGCCACGGCGCTCCCGGTACCGCGCCGCCGCCTCCCCGATGCTGCGGGACTCGTGCGACAGCATGGTATCGAAGCGCGCGTCCGCATCTCGCATCAGCCGGTCGATCGGGTGGTCCGCTTTGCCCTCGCCGCGGCTGGGTAACGTCGCCGGCTGCTCAGTGCCGCGAAGCAGCGGTTGCTGTGATGGCCTTTGCCCCAGCCCCTTCTCTTCGTCATATCTCCACGTCTGGCCCCTGATCTTCCGTGGGCCTCCGGGACTTTGTGCGAATCTGTACGTCCTCAGGTACGAGTTCCGGGACGTCCCTTGGAGGTAGTAGAAACAGATTACGAGGACAATGGCCGTGCCGACTGTCCTGATGACAGACGATGGTCTGTGGGGCCGCCGGAATGTCGGCGATACCACAGGTTTGGCAGTCAGTGACAGCGATCGGCGGCCCATTGTCATGATGAATAATAATGTTGGCTTCTATGTAGGTCGCCCGATCAAGTGGGCGCAGGAGCGGCTGGTCGTCAAGGTGAAGACGATGCCCAGGACTGGGCTCAAGAGCAGAAGATGGGTTGGAGCTTCAAAGACGAACACAACCAACTACGGGGCCTAATGTTCAAAGACTAACGTGAAGAAGAAATTTTGAGCAACGGAAGGGCTGACGACATATCAACGAACGGCGGAGACGCCTCCAAGGAAGATCCGCGTAACTCTACGGCTTATGCCTCCAGGGCTGGATCGATGACATATGCTTCTACTTTCCGATTCTGAGATCCTTCTCTAGGAGTTTCGAACCTTCCAGCCTTGGAAAGTCTGGGCTTGCAAAAGACCGGCCGAAGCTTGCACCATAAAGTTGGATATCCAACGGGGGATGGGCCTGGAGTTCGGGAATCGAGGCGGTCCGCACGACGAGGTTCGGCTATTTATCCCAACATGCTCGCGATATAAGTGTGGAGGGTGGCGGCCGCGGAAGCGCCGCAAAAGAACTAAAAAGGTGACGCTGTGGTAAGTTAAATCCTGCCTTTGGTCCATGGTTTTAGCTCCATCTTCGGCCAGCCGGATAGGGCTCTATTTGGACAGTCTCTTCACTGTGGGCAACTACAATCCCATCTCGTCTGTTGGGAATCGAGGTTCACGGTGGAACAGAGTGGCGTCCAAACCATGGTGGCTCCCTGCAAGCTTGTGTGAGGAGGCGCCACATTAGACGACGGTAGGGCGTTGAAACCCAAACGGGACGGTTTAGTGGCGTTGGGATGAAAAAGAAGGCACAAGGTATATGATGATGTGCGGCGATAGAGGACTTGGCGCCTCGCGTCCGGTCGAGGCGGCACTCCAGGGAGTGACTATTATGGCCGAAGGGGCCGCCGTTTCGTGGGACGTACGGGATAGTGAGGAAGGAAAGAATAGGCATCGCACAGGCGCAACGATCAGCCCGGCAATTTAAGGCGCCTGCGTACAGTCCTTGGTAAAATGTAGGACGAAGAAGGCTCTTTTTTCATAAGGTAGATCAGGCAGTGGACCGTAAAGATTCTCATGGTCTAGGTCTAGCTATCCTTTGTGGGCGAGGGCATCACTTGCGCGTGCAGATGCAGACCGTCCCGTTCACGAGTTGACCACCGCCCGACGATGGCATACCCTTCGTCGTTTTGTCGCGCTCGGTCCCATTCGGCGTGGCTGGATTTTGCTCAGGTGGTCGGTTGCGCGGCTCTTGGGAACGGGCGGAAAGCACTGATATGGACTGTCATCCAAGGATTGCATGGTTGGAGTGCGGGAATAATGGGTGGTGTTTTTTGGGCTCTACGAAAGAACGTGCATAATATGTCCTGTAGTGAGAGCTGCGCTGATCTGAAGACTGAGCGACTCGACATGGCCTCAGCGAGTCCTCAGTGGGTATAAAAAAAGGGATCGACGCCAGCTCCCGACTCGAGCAGCAGATAAACAATGGCTGTGCCAACATAAAGCGAGCCAGGTCAAGCAGTCTCCGGACAACCCCAATAGTCAGATATATGCTCGTCTTCCAAATTCTGCCTCGTATGATGGCGCTTTCAGATATTTTACTTCTTTTTAATTCTCTTCCAGACTCTGCCGGTTGAGCGGCTTCATCTATGTACAGCCCCCGATCTCGCACTCCCTGGGTGCCACGGGTAACCCTGTTGGCTATTTAGTAGTGGCTGGCTATATACACAAACGACAGCCTCAATGTCACTTGGACAGGTCCTCGCCCCAGACCTTCTTGGCAATGTCGACCTCGAGGCGGACCTTGGCCCACTGCTGCTCCTCGGTCAGGTCGTTGCCCTCGACGGTGGAGCTGAAGCCGCACTGGTGCGATAGGCACAGCTGGTCGAGGCCGCGCGGGCAGTGGCTGGCGGCCTCGTTGAGGCGGCGCACAATCTCGGCCTCGTCGTCGAGCCCGGCCTTCTTGCTGCTCATGACGCCCAGCACGACCGTCTTATCGGCGGGCAGGTGGCGCAGGGGCGAGAAGTCGCCGGAGCGGGGGTCGTCAAACTCGAGAAAGTAGACGTCGACGTTGAGCTTCTTGAACAGTACCTCGGCCACGGGCTCGTAGCCGCCCTGAGCGAACCACTGGGAGCGGTAGTTGCCGCGGCACAGGTGGATGCCGATGACCATGTCCTTGGGCCGCTCGGCGATGGCGCGGTTGATGAGGTCGGCGTACTGCTCGGCCAGGGCGTTGGGGTCGCCGTGGCGCGTGGCGGCCTCGCTGCGCATCCCGGGGTCGCACAGGTAGGCCAGGTTGGTGTCGTCGAGCTGCAGGAAGCGGCAGCCGGCGGCGTAGAGGTCGCGGATCTCGGCGCGGTAGACGTCGACGAGGTCGTCGAAGAAGGGCTCCAGCGTGGGGTAGGCGGCCTTGTCGATGGCGTCGCGGCCGCCGCGGAAGTGGACCATGGTCGGGCTGGGGATGCAGACCTTTGTGGTGACGGATCCCTTCTTGTCGGCCGGGATCTGGGCCTCGAGGTGGTTGAAGTCGTCGATCTGGACGGGCCGCGGGTGGCCCAGCTTGCCGACCACGGCCAGCTTGGGCGGCGTGACGCCATGGGTGGTGACGTTGGTGGAGGGCATCTGGCCGTCCGTGATGTGGGCGACGCCGTCGAGCTTGACGAGGAAGTCGATGTGGAACCAGGCCCTGCGGTACTCGCCGTCGGTGATGGCGCGCAGCCCGTTGGCGATCTGGGAGCTCGCCACGTTGGCGATGTGCCTGTCCTCGACCTCGCGCAGCTGCTCGAGCGTCATCTCGCCCTTGGACGCCGCCTCACGCGCCGCCAGCACCTCCTTGGGGCGGAGGAAGGACCCGACCTGGTCGGCCCGATAGACGCCGCGGGGGAGAGGCATGTTTGCTGTGCCGTTGAGTAGAAGATAGGCAGGTAGTGAGCGTTACGTCTGTGTGTCTGTCTTGTGTCTACCAGGACACAATGTTCCTCGTATGAGCTAGCGAGAGAAAAAAACAGATGACAGACAAGAACAGACAAGTCGGAGGAGGGTGGCGGGTAAATAGGACTCCTTTCTCGCTCCCATCTGTGTCCCCTCCGCGTGGCCCCTCACTCAATTCCATGTTTGGTCCCGCTCCATCGCGTCGGCCCAGACATGCATTCAATGCCACATCTCACTTCTCTAGTAACGTAGCTGCCTGGCCCCGGCCATCGCTGCTCGGCGAGCACCAGCGGTGCCGACCCGGCCGTGCGGGTGACACCGGCATTGTCTCATTGTTCAATTGCAAGGACGGCTGAGGGATCTGGGAATTGAGGGGTTGACAGGAGTGGAGGTTAGAACCGGCTCAGGGGTCCGGCTGGCTGCTGGTTGGCTGGCTGGGTTCAGGGCCCAGCCGAGGCTTTGGCGGCCCCAGGAAGCCCCTGCGACAGTTTTATCCGTTCTCGGGCAGGGCACGGCAGATGGAATTTGCTCTGACAACGGCTGCCGATGCCATGGGAAAACCAGATCCCGGCCTGCGGTGCTCGCTGAAATGCTGATCGGCTCTCTTTCGCTTCCAAACCAATTCACCCAATTGGGCCCAATTGGACCCAATTGACTGGAATCCCAAGGCAATGCTGTCGTCATCTCCAACTGAGTTTCTTTCTACATCGGCCACCACCAAAGGCAGTCCAGGCTAAGAAACGATGAGTACTCCAATTGCCAGGCCTCGGGCGAGATGCCAACTGCCGAAAAGTCCGTTGCTGAAAGGTCCATGATCCATGCGGAAGCCTGTGTCAGGTCCTGGTGGTCTCAGATGACGTGAGTGGGTGGGGTGGGCGGTGAGAGGTTTGCGGCGGCAGAATCCCCGCCAGGAGGGGAAAAAAAAAAAGCTTCAGTCGTTCCATCTGCAGGACACGAGTCTCAGCAAGCCACAACCCCAACTCCTCCTCGACCCATGTCCCAGACGCAGGTCGATGCTTCCCGCTGCTCGCCATGTCCGGACCGCCGCCTCCTTCTCCACGGGGCTCCGGCTTCCGCTGCGTTGCCTCCGTTGGACGTCGACTACAAGCGACAGCCACGACAATGACACTGGGCTAGAGTCCTCGCTAGACGAAGACGGCCAGGCCAGCGGCAAGGACAAGAAAGAAAACATCTACATCCCTGGCACGAAGCTGGCCGAGAAGCTGGTGGCCACGGGCATCTACGACAAGCGCCGGCGTGCCTTCGCTTCCGAAGCCGAGAGGAAAGCCAAGTGGGCCATGACCAGGGACGAGAGGAGGGCCGAGAGGCAGAGGAAGGCTGCCGAGAAAGAGGCCGGCACGGCACCAAAGAAGATAGATAAGAGGACGAAGGCCTACAGAATACTGAAGGGTACGAGCGAACCCGACGGGGTGACCGGAGTTGACAAGAGGACAAAGGCGACACGCGTCAAGGCCGACAGCGCCCGCGTCAACATCGTCAGCGAGAAGCTCTGCTCCGACGTCATAGACTACATGGCGCCCTCGCTGGAGCGCCACAAGGGCTGCGACATCATCGACCTCTACCCCGGTGTCGGCCTCTTCAGCACCGCCCTCTCCGACTTCCTGCAGCCGCGCTCCCACATACTGATGGAGCCCGACCACCTCGCCTACACGCCGTTTCTGCAGCCCCTGCTCGACCGCCCCGGCACCGTCCTCGTGCCCGAGTCTGGCGTCGTCTGGTCCAAGCTCAGCCGCATCCTGACCCCTGAGTTCCTGCCCCACCAGGTCCCCCGCCAGCCCGGCGCTCCGCCCGAGCGCAACGACACCCTCCTCGTCATCGCCAACATCAACTTCTCGCCCAAGAAGAAGTTGGGCCAGTTCGCGTCGCTGGGGAACCTGCTGCTGTACCAGTTCATCCAGTCCATCGCCCCCGGCTCGCTCTTCCAAAAATACGGGCTCGTGCGCATGCTGCTCTGGTGCGGCATCGAGGAGAAGCGCACGCTGCTGCCCCGTACGCTACA
>GL876976.1:87165-116288 GCA_000193285.1 Magnaporthiopsis poae ATCC 64411 | reverse complement strand
ACGGGCGGAGAGCGGCGCGCGGGCATTCATTCGCGGTGGCAGCTGGAGTCAGCAGGGTTGGGTCCTGCTGCGAGGCGAAACCTTTTTTTCTTGCGTGGGCGGCGCCTGCCTGCTGCCAATGCTGCCTTCCCCGTCTGTCCGCAATTGATAGACAGCACGGTAATTCCAGCACAAATCGTGCAATTGAAACTTCTTTGATTCCCACCGCTATTGAATCCCTTCGTTCCTGCCGTCCTGGCGTCCAGCGCAGCGTCTCCAAAAGCATGACAGCTCATGGCAGGTACACGGGCCACCTGGGGCGACACCGAGGCCCACAGCACCCAGCGGATTGGATCGATTGTGCCACAAACACTCGAGACGTCGATCGCCGATTCAGTGCATCATCAGACGGACCTTCCATACTTTAATGATCTCGTCATTGATGCGGGGCTAGCCTGGACATTGGATGCACACCGACACAATTCCAACGTGGTTTCGTCCCAATTCCTCCCTACACAGCGTAAACGCTGCTGTCCTTGAGCCCGAGCTTCCCCTCCGCCTGCAACTTTAGCAGCGTCTCCTTGAATCGCCTGACGACGTCGGCGGGGTACCCAGGCTCCGTGGGCTTGATTGTAGACTTTGCGCTGTCAATACGGACCCAGGGGATGCTCGTGGCGATGGCGGGCTCGCCATCGCTAGCGCCAACAAGCCCCAGCGACTGCCGCAGCTTTTGAATTGCAGTCTCGTCGTACGCGCCGCCCAGCAGCAGCGCCACCGGTGGCCCAGACTCCCAGCGGCCCGTCGCGAGGGCGCTGCTCTTGGGGTCGGGCTGCTCTCCTTTGAGGAGCAGTGGGAGCTCCTTGTCGATGGCCTCGGCGAGGGTGAAGTGGATGACTGCGTGGTGTTTCCATGAGCTTGGATTTGCAGGGCATAGGATGAAACCGAGATTCTGCGCCTACCTTCGATCTCGGGCAAGAGCAGGTCAATGACCGCCTTTCCTATGAGCTCGCTTTTGCCTGTGGCGATGACGGGGATCTTGGCGGTCGACATGCTGTGGATTTTACCTTTCCCCTTATTTTCTTCTTTTGGAAGGTGCACGGTGATGGTGGGATGACGAAACTGGAGGAGTGAGGCGATTTTAAAAGCTGAAGCCCGTAAGCCCCTCCTCTAGCGCCGCCGTCTGCCGGAGTTTATCGCCCACTATTTGGAAGCGCGAGGGCCGAGCTCGCCGGTAAACTCCGAGGGACATATGGTAGCTCCTTCTACTGCCTTGGCTGTTCCGTTTTGGTTACCTATGCGTGTGTTCTCGGAACCGACAAACCGTACTATTTGCACCAAAGATAGATCTTGGCCTAGGGGTTCATAGCTTCGGGCACGGCCACCATTTTATATCTATAACCAGCCAGCAAGGCATGTTCGATTAACTCTCTCAAAGAGACTTGATAGCATTATCATTACACGGCTAGTACGGGCTGGTGGCGTTGCTGTTGCCGCTGTAGTAGTTGATCCACTTGAAAATCTCCGTGTGCCACACCAGGCTGTTCTCGGGCTTGAGCACCCAGTGGTTCTCGTCGGGGAAGTTGAGGAACTTGCTGGGCACGCCCTTGACCTGCAGCATGTTGAAAAGCAGCAGTCCCTCCGACACGGGCAGGCGGAAGTCCAGGTCGTTGTGCACCACAAAGTGCGGCGTCGCCCACTTGTCGACGTATAGCAGCGGGTTCCAGTCGTAGTACGGCGACCCTTCCTTCAGGCCCGTCTCGTTGAACTGGCCGCGGAAGTCGTGGTTCATGAACCAGAGCTCCTCGCTGGCGTACTGGTTCAGCGTCGACGTGCTGCCGTCGTGCGTCACCAGCGCCTTGAACCAGCGGCCCATCTCGTGCCCTTGCATCCTGTTTTGATGGACGTGGGCCGTGTCAGTGTATGCTAGTGGGTAGGTAGGTATGTATCTTGGGGTCAGAGGGGCAAAAGAGAAGTCTGCTTACCAGTTGGTCATGTAGCCGCCAAACGATGCACCCGCCTCGATGCCGCGTGACGTGTCGACATAGTCCAGCGTCTCGTTGACGTACTTCCAAGCGTGCACCAGGTCCCAGTACGGGTAGCTGCCCCAACGGCCCTGTACGGCGTCCGTCAGGTTCTGGCCGAAGCCGGTCGACGCCGTCGGGTTGGGCGCGATAACCACGTAGCCCTGGTCCGCCCAGACCTTGAAGTTCCAGCGCGTGCTCCACGAGTTGGCGTGCGCGCCCTGCGGCCCGCCGTGCGTGATGAAGGCGAGCGGGTACTTCTTGCCGCGCTGGAAGCCCGTCGGGTACACGATCCAGGCCTGCTGCTTGATCTCGGACGTGTTGGTCGAGTAGTAGAACTCGGACACGTCCTGCGGGCCGAGCCCCTTGAGCTCCGCGTCGGCCTCGTTGGCGCGGAAGTAGCTGCGAATGTTGGGGCTGCCGCTGGTGGCCGTGCTGTAGATGTCGCGGCTCGACCAGATCTTGGAGTCAGACACCAGCAGTCGCCCGTCAGGGAGCTCCTCGAAGCCGGCAACCGCGCCCTCGTCCGTCACGTTCGCAGGCTTGTACGACGCCTCGGCGCGAACGGGCACTGCGAAGACCCTGTTCCGAGCGAGGTCGTTGGCGTCGACGAAGAGGGTGTCTCCGCTACGTGACCACACGATCGATCCGGGAGCCCTGTCCCAGTCGCCGGCAACTTTGCTGATTTTAAAAGCCCCCGAGCTCGGGTTGCTAGAGACGTCGGCAACGTAGATGATGGTGCGGTCCGCCTCGTAGTCGATGCCGCTCATCTGCAGGTACGCAAGCTTGGAGCTATCGCGCGAGAAGACGGGGGACGAGGAGGCGCCCTGGGCGTCGGGGAAGGCGGTGCCGCCGCGGGGGTTGATGGGGACGGCATCCTTGGCGGTGCCCTCGAAGGGGACCAGGTAGATCTGGGTGCTGGTGAAGTTGGCCAGCGGCAGGTGGATGTCCTTGGTCATGAAGGCGACCTTGGTGCCGTCGGGCGAGAGAGCGTAGTCGCCAGGGCCGCCCTGGTCGTAGGGGCTCTCGGCGCAGGTGACGTTGCAGATGCCCGTCACGTAGTTGGTCAGCTTGCCGTCGAAGGCCAGGGACGAGCCGTTGCTTGCCGTGAGAGTGCCGCCAAACACGGCGTTCTTCTGGGGCGAAAGCCATACATCCTGTGGGGATTTCTTGTCAGTGCGAGTGGGATACAGGTTTCTGCTTCGCGCTGCTTTGAGCTTACCCAGTGCCGAGGATAGATGGAGTTGTAAATCCTGGCGGTGCTCTTTGAGGTAGCGGCAGTCTCCTCGTTGTACACGGTCCCGTTAGGATAAGCCGTGGCGGTGACTAGGAAGCGCACATCTCCCGAGCGCGTACGCGCGACCTTCAAGCCGGAAAAGGGCCCTGGAAGCGAGGCAACCTTGGTGGCAGAACTGAGGGAGAGCAGATCGGCCGAGTACAGGCTGGTTCCGTTGAGGTACAGGATGCTGGTGTTGGTGGGACCAACAAAGACAACCTCGGAGAGGTCCGAGGTGCTGTTATGCCAGCGCGTGATGGCCCCGGTCTGCAGGTTGACGAGGTTCCACCAGGTCGTCCGCTTGGCCGAGTCGAACGAGTACTGGTTGGCCGTGTAGATGGCGTACTCGCCCGAGGGGTTCGCCTGAGCGGTGCCGTAGCGAGGGGCCGAGAGCATCTGCTTGGGGCTGATGGCGGCCGCAGGGAGGACGGCCACCAGGCCCACGGCGGCCAGGGTGCTCGTGCGGAGAAGCATGGCTGTCGTTGGATCAAGCAAGCCAAGGATGACGGCCGAGAGCAGGAGGGTGCTTACCCGCCGCGAGCAGCATTGGCAGCGGACGGGCCCGACATAAATACCCCGTCAGCTCGCGGCCTCCTGCAGCTGCTAGGCTCCATGGTCGGGCCGACGTTTGTCTATCGGTGTGTGTGTGGATGTTATCAACGAGGCGAGAGGGGAAATTCCATGTCCAAATCTCGCGTGGTCCATATTGCGTCAGCGTAAGCACCGACCTGTACCCTGGCAACAGCTGGAGCTTACACCAGACGGAAAGAGGGGCAGCCGCCACCGTAGGACAGCACCTGCCTGTGTTGAGCAGCTCGCTGCACTGGAGCGGGGTTCTCGTTCGGCGCCTCGCATCGCCTGACGAATCAACGATCAGCAGCCCCGGAAAGACGGCCGGCGACTTGGAGCGACCTTCCTTATTAGGAAGCGACGTCGATCGCTCCCCCCGCAGAACGATGTTGAATAATTTTTTCATTTCAGCGCACCAACCGAGCGGGAAATAATACAAGCGATTGAAGGATCAGACCCTGGTCCTGTTTTTGCTTCCTCGCGCCACCAAAGGCCCAACCACCCGAGCTACTTTTCGTTGTACCTGACACTGAACTCCCTCGTATAGCTGATGGCCCTGTCCCCAGTCCCCTCTGCAAGGATCATGTCCGTGCTTGTTGTCGGTGACGGCATCCCCAGCCGACCTCCCCTCGCCTCCGCCAATGTGGCCGTGGGGCTGACGACGTCCGTGTCCGTCCGTATCGGCTGCAGCTGCGACTCGCGCGTGCGGACCGTCAGGGCGGAAGACTTGTGAATGCGGTGGTCCCGCAACTCCAAATCGACGCCGTCGTCGTCGTTGCCAAGGCCAGTAACGATGGTGTCATCCGCCCGGGCCCGATTGCGAGTGCCGCCGCCGCCGCTGCCGATGGTGGCCGTTCCGAAGCCGGTCCGTCCTCCACTGACCTTGTACTGCTGGCTGTAGTAGCCGCGCCGGTCCACCGTTGTGTTCAGTTTCAGGACGCGTCCGAGCAGTGGTTTCAGGAACGAGGCGCATGCGGCTATGATGCCGATGTTGAGTTGGAGGCTGTCGAGTGGTAATTACTAGTTAGCACAAGACCGCGATCGCATGGGCACAGGGCAAGGAAAATGACTTACTTTTGCCAAAAGTGAACCCAGTAGTCGCTGTAAACATGGTTGCCGTTAGCTTCTGCGGTCCAAACTTCGCAACAATCTGCCTAAAAAATAGCACCATCATGACTTACAACGTCTGGTCCGGGTCTCCCCCTGTCGTAAGCATAAAGACGGCCTTAAGGACACCCATCAGAATAGCACTATTCGTGTTAGCGGAGATCCCATTTGCTCCAAGTCCGTCGAGATGCTTACAAGTAGCCAAGGTTGAGGATGCCAATGACATAAATCTTGGCGCGCAGCTTCATCTTCAAGTTCCAGATAATGGGAATCGGCAATGTCCCAAGAAGGACATCGGTGAAGATGTGACAGGCTAGACGGAGCAGTTTGTATGGATTAACACCTTGGGGCCATGCTCAAAGCTCGAACCCATACTCGCCGGGGGAAGGAGAAAGGCAACATACAGACGTTCCAGTACACGAGGTTGACAAACAGTTTGAAATCGTGACACCTCGGATCGAAGGGGTTCATCCACTGGAACTCCCACCACCCGGAGAATGGCGTGCAGTAGAGAAACAGCCAGGTGATGGCCTGGGTGGAGTACAATACCACAAATACTGCATGGAGGTGTGGCAAGCCAGTATCGTCAGCAAAAATGGCAGAGAGTCTACATGGAAGAAATAGGCAGGCGATTAGGTTAATAGATACGTACCCATAACTCCGTAGAGAGACCATCGATACCAGGCCAGGTCCTTCTTGAGCCGCAGCAGGCTGAGGGCCATGGAGATCCTAAGCAGTCCCAGCGCCACGCCGTCCGAAAAAACCGTCTTCCAGAACGTGATCTGCTCAAACTTGACCCTCTCCTGCGGTGGGATGGTCAGGCCGTGCCGGCCGAGCCCGTGAGGGATCTGCAGGATCAGACATATCCAAGAGCCGAGGGCGAGCAGCGCGGTGATGATGATGAGACCGTCGTCGATGCCAAAGGCCTTGACCATGAACAAGCGGACGTATGTCCGCAGGACGACGATGGTCAAGGCCAGGATGTTGAAGAAGCCGACAACGCCCACGATCCTGCCGGCGTTGCTGGCGGCGACGTATTCGGGTGGGAAGGAAAGCGGCGTCGGCGGCCCAGGAGGGCCCGGCGGGCTGTTGGCGGCGGCCGCGCTCATTGGTTTTGCGGAGCTGATGGGATGGATGGGTGGGTTGGTCTGGGTTGTCGGGCTTGCAGAGGCCCGGCGACGGGCCTGATCGTGGAGGAGAGGTCTGGATATGCGTAAGGGAGGCTGAAAACTCGGAAACCTTCTGCCTGGCGAGTGCGGAACGGAGGCGGCCGATTATAAATAGGTCAAAGGTATATGAAGAAACAATCTACATCGAGCAAAGGTTGCAGAGGGAGTGAGTGTGTTCGGAGATTAGAGGCAAACGAGACGTCACACTGAAGTCTACAGCAAGCTACCATCGGATCCAGGGGCACTGCCTGTCATGTGTCTTCGGTACTGCAGGAACAGGAATCTATGTAGGAGCGCGGTAGTACAAGCTTTCTGGACGAGGAAGGTTGTAGCTGTATGAGGGGTGTGTGCGATGGGGGATGGATACGACTGGCTGGGCGCGAGGAGACCTGTGCGGAGGGAGGCAAAGTGAGAAAGGGGTTTCATGTCCGCCACAACCGGGCCTGAGATGGACGGGACGGGTTTAGGGGCCTGGGCGGTCCAGCCAACTCGACCGACATGGAGCAAGCACAAGTTGTTGTCACCAAGAGAGGCCAGTTGAGGCAAACGGGCCATGTTTTGGCGGCTCCAAGTAAGTGCCCCTCGAGTTCTCGCGCACGAGAGACATGGAGGAGGTGGGCCAAAATGGGCTCTTGGACGTCACGGCATTTACGGCATCCTCTCACGCAACGCCCCATCGGAGATGCATCGCTAGTTATTGTGCGTTTGCGGGACCTGTCTCTTCTAGGATGGGTCGAGGGTATGTAAGCGCATGGGTAGGTAGTATTTCGGGGTATGTAACCATTTTTCCCGTTATTGCTCGTGGGAAAAGGGGTAATGAACCGTTGGTCAGCCAGGCCGTTGGCAGCTGCCAGACATAAGGCGGCATGATATTAGGAACCCACCCCTTTAGCCGTTCGTTGGCAAGCGTGAAGGAGGGGGTGGCGAGAGTTTCGTGGGCTGACACGCAGGACAGTCTGGTCACGGTGGATGGTGCCTGAGGTGGGGAGTTCTTCCAAATTGGATGATAGATAACCCAGGTGGTAAGGAAATGCACGTCGTGCCCTGCCCGGTGTACCGTAGCAGCCGGGCCATTAATGCCGATGCGGGCCTGACTCCTGAGCGCGAGAAGACTGCCCGATTTGGACCCCGCCAGCCCTGACAGCCGGGCCGAGTGGCCCTTTCGATCACACTAATAAGTCCAACAACATGGGCATTGTGACGGCACTGACGGGTGGCTTGGCGAGGATTGCACGGTATTTGGGACACAAAAATAATAAAAAATAAAATAAGTAAAAAGCCCACCAGGGGTGGAAAGAAATGTCCTCGACACGGGTGGAGCAGGTAATATCAAAATGACACCAGCATCCTCCATCCGGGCGTTCCGGTATGCAGCCAACCATTGGCGCCCAGACGCCAACCCCGTCCACCTTTGGCGAAGAGCTGGGGACGCGGCAAATGCAAAAGCTGTTGGCGGGCCGGCCGGATTATTAGTGGCGGGTGCACTGGCGATCTTTGCCATAAAAATTGGGCTGCGGCCACTCGATCCCGCAGCATTGGACGACCGGTGTGTTCCCATCCATCTCGCCCGCAGAGGATAAGCCAAGCAGAGCAGCACTGCATCTATCAAAGCAACCCTAGTCATTAATCGTATCGCGGTCACCACATTCGTTTTCCCCTGCTCTTTTTCCCTTACTCGTTTTGTCATATTCGGTATCCCCTACTGCCCAGCATCCTATAGAGTTGAGCAACAAACATGCGCACTACCGCCATCAAGATGTGGTCGGGCGCGGGCCTAATAGCCAGCACTCTTTTGGCTGCCCGTGCTGCCGCCCGTCCTAGCGCCGCCACGATCGAGTGCGACGTGGCTATCATCGGTGGCGGTGCTGCCGGGTCGCATGCTGCTGTGTGGCTCCGCGACCATGGCCTCAGCGTGGTCGTGATCGAAAAGGCTAGGCAGCTTGTAAGTACTGCGAAAGGAAAGCGTTGGAGATGTCCATGTTCCCGTCCGCTGACACTGCTCTCCAGGGTGGCCATACCGCCTTCTACGAGGACCCGGCGACGGGCAAGACG
Organism: Magnaporthiopsis poae ATCC 64411; assembly: GCA_000193285.1. Taxonomy (NCBI): domain Eukaryota; kingdom Fungi; phylum Ascomycota; class Sordariomycetes; order Magnaporthales; family Magnaporthaceae; genus Magnaporthiopsis; species Magnaporthiopsis poae. The sequence continues at coordinate 108,114 of GL876976.1, read as the reverse complement.
ATAAACGTCGGCGTGCAGGCGTGGATGGAGTACAAGGACGCGTTCACATTCCCCGAGCGCATGGGCGTGTCGGTCAACGGCTCCATGGAGTTCGCCACGCTCGAGTACAAGTACGTCGACATGAAAACCGGAAAGGAGGTGCCCGGCTGGACCCCGCCGGCCGCCACGGCCATGTCCCCGGCGCTGCAAAAGTACGTCGACACCATCGCCAAGTACGAGAACATCATGATGCCGGGCTTCGAGAACTTCCCCAAGGCGGGTGAGATCCCCGAGGACCTGCTCATGCCGTTTGGCCAGTTTGTGGCCAAGTATGGCATCGAGGCGTCGGTGCCCAACATGTGGGACGCCACCGTGCAGGGTCTTGGCGATCCCATGCACGTGCCGACCCTCTTCGTCATCCAGGCCTCGGGCCTGCCCATGGCACGGGCTCTTCTCGGCACGGCACGCTCCGCGGTGCCGGCGTCGGGCCGCCTCTACGACCTGTACGACGCCGTGGCCGCGTTCCTGGGCGACGACGTGCTGTACTCGAGCACCGTGGTGTCGTCCAAGCGCACCGAGACCGGCGTGACTCTCGAGGTGCAACGCAGCAAATGCAAGAGCGCCACCACGGTCAAGGCCAAGCGGCTGCTGGTGACCATGGAGCCCACGCCCGAGAGCATGGCGCCGCTGGACCTGGACCAGGCCGAGACGGACGTGTTTTCCAAGATCGGGTTCTCGACCGTGTACGCGGGCATCCTCCGGCACCCGGCGCTCAAGGCGGGCAAGGCCTACTCCAACAGGTCGCCGCTGCCGGGCTCGACCAACTACACCGTCTTCCCCGTCGCGGCGCAGCTCGGGCGCATGGACTGGATCAAGGACACCAAGGACCTGTTCCAGTTCACGGCTGTGGGCACGGACAAGGACACGGCCGACAGCATGAAGGCGCTGATCAGGCAGTCCATCAACAACCTGATGGACACGGGGGTGCTGGCGCGCGAGACGGGCGACGTCGTGTTTGCCGAGTTCGCTTGCCACGGAAAAATGCACCCGCGCGTCTCGGAGGAGGAGCTGCGCGCCGGCTTCATGACCAAGCAGGTGGCGCTGCAAGGGCGGCGGTCGACGTGGTACACGGGTGCTGCATTCTCTGCGGGCTTTACGACGGTGGTGTGGGAGTACAATAATGTGGTGCTGCCCAAGCTGATTGAGGGGATTTAATTTAGGGAGGCTTAGTGTAAATATCTTCTGGATAGATTCACGCTGTTGCGCTAGAAAAAAGAAGTGGGAATTGATCATAGACCGCCCCACTCTGGAGCCGCACGCTACTGAGGCAACACCAACACCAAACACAGACAAACAAATGACAAAAAGATAATTCTCCTCCTCCCGCCCCTCAGTGCTGGCCCATCTTCCGCGGCGGCACCTTGGCCTCAAACAGCCGGTCAATCTCGTCAAACGTCTTGCCCTTGAGCTCCGGCACGTACACCCAGCACGCCATCGAGGCCAAAAAGCCCAGCCCGCCAAAGACGAAGCCGACCTTGCCCTTCATGTTGCCCTGGTCCGGGTTGACCATGTAAGGGATGGCAAAGTTGAAGACGATGCCGCACAGCGCCTGCGTCGCCGTGGCCAGCGAGATGGTCTTGGCCCGCAGCGTCGTGCTGGACGCCTCGCCCAGGATGGCAAAGGCCATGGCCCCGACGGTCAGGAAGTAGACGTAGGCGTACACCACCGTCGCCGCCGCCTGCACCCAGTTGGCCGCGCCCGCCGGCACCACGTCCATGATGCCGATCAGCAGCAGCAGCCCCGTCAGCGTCGATGTCGACCGTGTACCGCGCGAGGCGCCTTGCGTGTCCCGTGACCTGCTCGTGAATGCGGCGGGGCCGCGCCCCGTTAGTGCGGCTATTATGTAATTGAACAGCCCAACAATTTCCTATAAGGTCCTGCTCTGAAATTTCAACCTCCGTAGACAAGTTACACTCAAACGGTGAATCCATTTCTGAACGGTCGAGAGCCCTCTGTGGCCCGTAAGCGGCATGGCGCGACTGGAACCGCTCCACCACGAACCAGCTGGTCACGTTGCCCGCCACGCCGCACGCCGTCACCCCGACGCTGAGGTCGAAGGCTCGCGACTCGGCCAGGCCGGCCAGCTGGAAGAAGTAGGTCGAGTAGCCCAGCACGAAGACGATGCCCACCAGGTGTTGGCACATGAACACCCCCATCGAGATGCCCGTGCGCAGCCGGTTGGTGCCGCGGAAGCAGTCCACCAGCCGCCCTTGCGTTGCTTTGGTCCGCCGCTCCTCCTCGATGGTCGCCTCCAGACCGCGCAGCCGCGTCTCGGCGTCGTAGTCGCGTCCAAACAGCTGCTTGATGGCCTTGATGGCTGCTTCCCTCTTGCCCTTGCGCGCCAGGTACCAGGGCGTCTCGGGCAGGAACGGCAGGAACACGGCCAGGAAGGCGACGAAGAAGAGCTGCGTCGCGAACGGGCCGCGGTACGCCCAGCTGTCCCTGCGGTCGCTGAAGGCCTTGACCACGGCGTTGGACAGCAGCTGGCCCAAGGCGATGCCCAGGTTGACGCCCGACGTGGCGTACCCGCGCAGCGCCACGGGCGCGATCTCGCTCGCGGCCAGCGGCGCCAGCGTCAGGTAGAAGCTCAGCCCGAAGCCGAGCACTATCTTGGAGGCCAGGAAGGCCCCGCGCGTCGGGGCGAAGATCTCTCCGACGGCCCCGCCGCCGGCGAGCAGGAGGCCAAACACGAGTCCGCCCCGGCGGCCGATGCGGTCCGAGATCCAGCTGCAGAGGAAGCCGCCAAAGAACTGGCCGACCGTCGGCACCGAGTTGAAGGCCGTCTGCCACTCGGCCGGCAGGATGGCCTTGCCGTCGTCGGCCACGTAGCCGAAGTCTCTCCTGAACGCCTCGACCGCGATCATGTTGCCGTTGATCTGCGCATCGAAGCCCCTGCAAGAACGTTAGTCTCTGTCCAGGGATGTGTTTTGCTGGTTACCTAGCCGAGAAACTTACCATCCAACGGCACACATGGCCCAGTAGAAGCACCACCAGATGAGCGTCTTGTGGTTTCGAAAGGCTTCCGCCAGCGTCAGGTTGTGCTCCTGCTGGTTGGCGGTCGCCTCGCCATCATGCTTTTGGTCGTGGTGCTCGGCCACAGGCTCGACTGGTACTGCCGAATTCTGCTGCTCGAGTTTCCCCATTGCGGCGGTAGAGCTGTGGTTTTCTTGACCAAGAAGCAGGGAAAGCCTTGTGGAGATGAGTGTGGTAAAGCAGATGTTGCCTGACTCCAGTACCGGCGATGCGTCGCGTTTTATACGCGTTGGCTGGTTCGGCTTCACCGACCGCTCGTCCCTGCCAGTCTTCTTTTTCGTTCCGGCTTTTCTCACTCTCCCCCAGTCTTGGCCCTGTCAATACCCCAGAGAAGATCCGGGCTTGAACCTCGGGCAATTCCCGCAGAGACTGGGGTACATAGAGTCTGGAGCGCCTTTCCGAATCTGGGGAAGAGCGGGGTGGCCGGGTGGCCCCATGTGGACATTGGCCGAGCACTGCCCCGAGTCATACGTTGTGTTGCCCCTGAGTCTGACCTGGCTCTCCACTGAGAGGCCACAGGAGCATGCAAGTTTTGGGTCACGCGCGTTTTGCGGAGGAGCCGCCTGGTTTTGTTAAATGCGACACTCCCCGCGCAGTCTTACATGCGTCAGGGGTCCCTCTTCTTCTTCTTCTCGCAACATTATGCTGCTGACAAGACTACACGGCGGAGTCGATCTGCATGCCGCCGAGGGTAGGATAGCTGCTGAATCCAGACCCCGGACCCGACTGCACGGATTCGATGGACCAACAACAGCCTCTACCCGGAGGCCCACCGCTGGAAATGGCCAACGTTTCAGTTGGATCCGATGAGGGCGATCACTCGCCTGCCACCCGCAATCCTCGCCCGTCCCCACGGGGCACGGCTGCGTACCAGCGAAGGCGAGCCGTCAAGGCCTGCCAGGTCTGCCGGGCGCGGCGGACCAAATGTGACAACCTGAAGCCGTCGTGCTCCTTCTGCCTCAAGACCGGGGCCAAGTGCATCCAGTCACCCGTCGACCTCTCGAGTTTTGACCCAGCCAGTCTGAAAATCCTCGAGAGACTTGATGAGCTGGAAGAACTGCTCAGAGCTCCAACTGGCGCCCCTACCTCCACCGATGACGCAAGGGCCCCGAGCAGCAGCGGCGCCAGGCCTCTGCCCCGCCAGACTAACACTACGGCTAATGCTGATTTAGGCATCGATAAGGGCATGGTACTACCCCCGCATGTCGAGACTGTCATGGCATGGCCGATCCTCCAACCCATCGTGACGGCCGCGCGCACACAGACTTGGGCTGGGACTGGCAGCACCCCTCTTTCCGTTGCAGCCTCCCACAGGTCTGTTGGGGCCGGGCTGGCCGGGCTAGAAGACGAGCCCCGCCGTGTTCGCGAGCTGCTGGACAGCTTCTTCAGTCACGTCCACGTCAAGAACCCAATCCTCGACGAGACCAGCACGCGGGTCCTTGTCCAGTCAACCGTACTCAACGGTATCGACTGGTCGGCCGAGTCGTGCCTTGCTCTGTTGATCCTGGCCCTGGGCGCAGTGGCCACGCCCTTGGGGCCCAGCCACAGCACCATGCCGGGAAGCGCGGCCTATACAGAAGCGCAGTCGTACTTCCATGCGGCTCAAAAGCGGCTAGGGGTTGTCATGACGTCAGACCACACCATCGCGCCGCAGTGTTTATTTCTGGCAGGCGTCTACCTGATGTGCAACTTCCAACCGCGCGAGGCTTGGCGCTGCTTCGTGCAGGCCTTGGCTGGCTGCCAGCACTTTGCCTTTCTCAGCCTCGGGTCGCAGCGGGAGTACCACAATGCGCTGGCCGAAGACCCGCACCACCGCGACCACAGCACCGATCGGTTCCAGCAGGCCGTCTATTGGTCGTCATGGAAGTCGGAACGCGAGGGGAGGGCCCATTTCCCGCACCTGCAGGACTTTGGCACCGACGACCACAACTCTGGAACGGCCACGACCTCGTATCCGTCCTTCTTCCCCACCCCGCCGGGGCCGAGGATGGGCGCCCGCATGCATTCCGGAACCAGTAGGGCGGGCATCATGACGGTGGGGATGATGGTGACGTCAGAGAGCCTGCAGGACGAGAGGGAACGCACGTCGTGGTACTTCTACCTGTCCGAAATCTCGCTGCGCCGGCTGTGCGCGCGCATCGGAGCCGAGCTGCTCGAGCTCCGAGAAAAGCACGCGTCCTGCCATCCGGACTTCCTGGCAGCCGTCGCCGCAAACGTGCCCTCGTACGAAGAGCAGACGCTCGACTGGATCCGGTCGCTGCCTGCTTGTCTGTCGTTCGACGCCCCGCCAGACAAGGACGACGTGTGCCGTTTTGTTCTCAGGGGCCAGGCTTTGGATATCTACGAGATGATATGCTGGCCGTTTCTGTCAGCTTTTCTCGCGGGAGATGGAGCTCAGGTACACGGCCAGATTGGGGACGACGACAATGAGAGCCTTTACCAGCAGCTCGCGCAAAAAGGGCTAGACTACCACCTCTACCGGCTGGTGGTCAACAAGCCAGGGTACCAGCATCGGCACCATGGCACGGTGTACATGATGCACACGTGCTACCGCAGCTCGCTGGTCCTCGTCGCAGCGGCGACAAAATGCGCGCATGTTCCCGTGTGCGACGGCCAAGGCGACCCACCAAGACGTGGCCTATCGATGCCGGCGGGGTGGCATCAGTCGGTGACGGAAATGCTCTCGCTGCTCACCATCTGGAGCTCGGAAACGAGCGAGTTTGATCAGGCGCGCAGCATCTTGGAAACGGGGCTAATCTCCACGTTGGCTGAGTGAGCAGCGGGAGAAACATGAGCCATGGATCGGGCCGACGGGGGCACAGGAATTGGAATGGTTCGAATGATTCCCCGCAGATCTCGGCCCCATCCCGGTCCCTTACCCCTTGCTTCGCGGAGTATCGCAGTTAGCGGGCTGTTACAAGTGGGGATCGCCACAGCGGCAAAAAAGGGGGCCCCGCCACCAAAACAAGCACGCGTTGGAAAGATGACGAAATGTAAGGCGGGGAAGAGATGGGAATATGAAAGGAACAAATAATCGCGGACGGACGTAACTGAGGGATAAAGGAATTGGGTGGAAGCAGAACAGCAAGCGTTCATCATCCTTTGCCGCTTCAGGCCGCATCTCACAAGCCTGCATCGTATCGCTTCTTCCTTGATTCCTCAGTTCCGGCGTAACAAACAGCAGCACACCATGTCGGCACCAACAAATCCGCCGCTCACAATGCTGCGCGTCAGCGGCACCAAGATCGTCAACCCCAAGGGCGAGAGCGTGCTGCTCAAGGGCGCCGGCCTTGGCGGCATGCTCAACATGGAGAACTTCATCACGGGCTACTCGGGACACGAGTTTGAGCACCGCGAGGCCATGGCCGAGGTACTGGGTAAGGAGAAGGCCGACTTCTTCTTCTCGCGCCTCATCCACCACTTCTTCACAGAGGCCGACGCGGCGCTGTTCGCGTCGCTGGGGCTCAACTGCCTGCGCGTGCCCTTCAACTACCGCCACTTCATGGACGACGACAACCCCAGCGTCGTCAAGCAGTCGGGCTTTGCGCTGCTGGACCGCATTGTCGACATCTGCGGCCGCCACAACATCTACGTGGTGCTGGACCTGCACGCCGTTCCCGGCGGCCAGAACCAGGACTGGCACAGCGACTCGGGCCTCAACCGAGCCGTCTTCTGGGACTTCCGCGACCTGCAGGACCGGGCCATCCAGCTGTGGGAGGCGCTGGCGGCCCACTACAAGGGCAACCCCATCATCGCCGGCTACAACCCGCTCAACGAGCCGGCCGACCCCAAGCACACGCGGCTGATAGCCTGGTACGAGCGGGCCGAGAAGGCGATCCGGGCCGTCGACCCGGACCACATGCTGTTTTTGGACGGCAACACGTACGCCATGGACTTTTCGGCTTTCCCCATAGACAAGCCGCTGCCCAACACGGTGTACAGCTGCCACGACTACAGCACCCTCGGTTTCCCGCAGCCGGAGCAGTACGAGGCCACGGACGAGCAGAAGAAGAAGCTGCGCGAGAGCTTTGCGCGCAAGGTCGAGTTCATGAAACAAGCCAAAGTCCCCGTGTGGAACGGCGAGTTCGGCCCCGTGTACCAGGATCCGCGGACGGACCCCAACGCCGAGGTCACCAATCGCAAGCGGTTCGCGCTGCTCAAGGAGCAGCTGCGGATATACCGCGAGTTTGGCGACGTGTCGTGGAGCATCTGGCTGTACAAGGACATTGGCTACCAGGGCATGGTGTACGTGGACCCGAAGAGCGCGTACATGCGCCTGATCCGGCCGTTTGTCGAGAAGAAGCAGCGCCTGGGGCTGGACTACTGGGGCGTGGCCGACAAGAGCGCCATCAACGGCGAGGTGTACGCGCCCTTTATCGAGAAGCTGAAGCAGCAGATCCCCGCGCACCTGCTCAAGAAGAAGTACCCCAACGTTTGGACCTTTGATCGGCAGATCGAGCGGGCGGTGCGCGAGATGCTCATGAGCGAGTACCTGGGCCACGAGATGGCGGAGCTGTTCCGTGGCAAGACCGAGGCCGAGCTGGAGGAGCTAGCGGCGAGTTTTGCGCTCGAGAAGTGCGTGAAGCGGGATGAGCTGAACCAGGTGTTAAGGGATGATGTATGAGAGAGCATGGCGCGGGCGTGGGGTTTTTGGGTAGGATATGGCATTTGCATGGCGGGAACCTTGGGTGTATACTGCTTGGCCGGGCTTTCTATGGTGTCCATTGTTAGTATCATCCATTCATTATCCAAGGCTAGGCAACGCCCACAAGTACGTCTGCCCTTTCCGGCTTTCCCTTAACCCCGTGCCTTTCTGGCCTTTTTCGGGGCCTTTGGCTTTTGTGGTAAATCCGTATTTCCCGTTTCCATCCCCTGCCTATTCACCCTCCCTTTTCCCATTCTCACTCCTCCTGCCCGGCTGCCTCTCTTTCCAGTCTGGCTACAACTCTTAGCCTTTCTTCTTCATACTGCATCTTCCAGTCTGTGTCATCCCCCTTCGACGGCCCGCACCAGACAAGCCCCCAGTCTTCGAAGTGGTACTTGCGTTGAATCTCCTCGTACTCCTCCCTATTCGTTCCCGATATAAAATGCCGTCCCAGCCCACCCGCAGCATCGCGGTCTGGTTCTTTATCGCCCACCACAGTAGGGCTGGAATACAACGAAGCCCACGAATAGGTGTCCAAATGGGGTTGACGGGAGGCCAGGTACAGGCCGACGTTCCTGCACTTGCAGATGTAGGCAATGTCGATGGGACGCTTGCCGTGCCGGTCGGGCCGGTCCAGCCTGGCCCCCGGCAGCCTTTCGACAGCCATCATGACGTCAACGCAGTCAATGGTCGCGGCCCAGTGGGCCAGATCGCGATCTTCAAAGTCCCGCTGGGTTGCATCCACCCGCCCACTGTTAATAAACAGCATCAGTGTGTCCTTGAAACCGGCATCGGCGGCTGCTTGCGCCGGGGTCCTGCCGCCCCTATCTTTCAAGGTCAAGCTCGCCCCGGCGTCTAGGAGCGCCCGGCAGCTGGCGACGTTGCCCAGGGCCGCGGCGTGGTGAAGCGGCGCACGCCCCGAGTGGTCGATCTGGTCCGGACTGAGTTGCGTTGCCGCCACGCTTGAGCTGCTGCCATCTGTTGAAACCTGTCGTAGACACATTTCAATGACATCGCTCCAGTCATTGCAGGCGGCATGGTGCAGGATACCCATCCCGGCGAGGTCCAAATGGAGGCCCAGTGTGCCTGGACTTGTAGCCTGGAGGAGTCTGACTGTCAAAGCTTTGTCGGCCGACTTGGCCGCGGCTGCAAGTGGGCTCAGCTGGCCCCTGGCAGGCACCGGGAGCGCCTTTGAGCTTTCGACGAGCGCCATCGCAGCTTGTGTTTGACCCCAGTAAGCCGCGACTGCGAGAGCTGTCCTGCCTTCGCGGTCAGTCATGTGGATGTCGACACGGCCGGAAGAGATAAGGGCCCTGACAACATCCAGATTACCAAAGGAGGCGGCAAGGTGCAGTGGCGTGGTCCCTTCCCTGTCCTGGACGTTCGCATCGGATGCTGCTGCCAAGACACGTTGAATTCTATCCAGGGCCTGGGGAATAAACTTGACTGACGCCAGCACCACCAGCTCGTGGAGAATTGTACGGCGGCTGATTTCGTGGGTCTGTTCGACAATGAGATTTGCCTTGGAGTGAGCGACAAGCTTGCCGAATAGGCCCCAGCATCCGTGCAACGCAGCAGCCATGATAGTTGGTGTACCGGAGATCCCCTCGAAATGGCGTAGGCAAGGGTTGGCTCCGAGTTCGACGAGGAGAATCGCTGCAGGCTCCAGCTCCTCCCTGCAGCAGCGTTGAAGTGGCCTTCCGCTCTGGGCCGCCCACAGCTCATCTAGATCATAGCCATGAGACGCAAACCGACGAATGAGAACCAGACTTGATTGCAGGTCCATCGAGGGTGACTCCGGGTCCATCGTGGGCAGGATCTCTTGTAGTGGACTGGATTTGCCGCCGAGGCCATCGTAGAAACCACCCTTTCCAGCTGTCTCGGAAAACACAAGCCAAAGGGGATCCTCCAATGGCAAGGTTTTGAGATGCCAAAGCACCCACGATTGCGCATAGTCAAGCAATGGGTATCTCTTTTCCAGTTCTAGTCGCGGTTGTCGGTTAGCAGGTGCAACCTTCATACGAATATCCACGGGCGTTCCCTGAACCAGAGGATGGACTTACGCTGCCGGTCTGAATGGTCGAGCGCTGGCAACATGTCTTGCAACCCCAAGTACGTGGTACATGCCCGACCCATAAGCCTACGGCCGGAATCCAGAATGTGGCTGAATTTTGTACTGCTCGCGAGGTGTTCCTTGAAAGAGAGGTGAATAAATCCGATGGTATTGTCTGGGTGGACGGTTAATAGTTCCGGGAAATGCTCCTCAACGTCCTCGCTGAGGTCGGTAATGCTAGGAAGTCGGAAGATGACTTGATGCGCCGGGTCGTGCGGCCGATTCCGAGGATTGTCCCGAGCTGGATGTCGGAAAGGCGGTGGTGGGCGACGGCTATAACGGAGAAAATTGTCAGGGCATCATCTATCATGCCACTGTCGATCCTGGAGATGATGTCGTCGTAGAATGCTGACAACCCGGACCCGGCTGAAATCAGGTTCTTCAGCTTCGTTTCGACGACGTCTTCGTTCCAGAGCAAGCCCTTGCGGAAGTCCTTCCATGCGACCTCACCCGCCAAGAACACGCCGCTGGCTGCTTCAGCAATTCTCTGGCAGATTTTTTCCCGCAGGCCGTAGGCTCCCGATAGTGTTTGCCTGAATGAGCCCCTTTCCTCCACCAGATCATCGATCCCGCCCTCGAGGTAGATGCGTATCTCCTCTTGCATTGTCCATTCCGAAGGCTGCAGGACTTGCAGCCCTAAATGGGTCAGAGCCGTGTAACTCGGGACTATCCGACGGGTAGAGACGAAAACTCTGAAGCGACTACCCGAGCGCGCCTGCTGAATAGCCTCCACTGCATTCCAAAGCCCGCAGACAACAGACTCGGCAGCAATAGGGCCGAGCTCCTCGACTGCGTCAATGACGAGGAAGATATGTCTCATCGTGTGCATGGATAAGACATCTATCAGAGCACCCCACAGTAGTTCGACGTCGAGGATGATGTCGATCTTGCCGAACTTGTTCCGATGTTCGAGACGGTTGCGGACGAGCACTCCGCTTGCGGGGTTGATTCGTACAAGTTCGAGGAGGAACGAGCGGAGAACGACGGCTAGATTGTTTTAGCCTACCGGAACGTTGGAGCAAAAAGGCTCACTCCTTGGTAGGCCGTATTGTGGGAGCTTGTAATAATGCCGGCCTCGCCTCCAGAGTGCAGTCGCTCAGCGATGTGGCGTGTTAGGACACTCTTTCCTGAACCCGGCTTCCCCGTCATAAGGAGCATTGACGGACGAGGAAAGTTCAACCAGTCCTTATACTCCGTATCTTGAAATATCCACTGGCAAGTGCCCCGCTGTGGTTCTTTGGGTGCCATTTGTGCTGGTTTGAAGTCGTGGCAGAACAAGGCCTGAAGGAGCTTGTCGTTTTCGCCGTTAATCGAAACCGAGGAACCGATGCGAGGAACGGAGCCTGGAAGCGTTCAATTGTAAGCATTCATTGGCTTAATAAGGGCATCCCGGGCTGGTTACGTACCGTCCACCAGCTCTTTTACAGATGTCCACACCGGGAGGTATCGCTGTGGCTTCCTTGGGGACACCCGAGCTATCTCGCGGTGATCTGCGTCAACCGGAATTGCTCTTTCGTTCGCTAGTTCGAGGATAGCGGAAAACCGCTCGACAACCTAAAGTGGCATTGGTTGGGAACTTATAAATAGGAAGTGAAGGTATATACGGGGATGGTGGATTAGCCAGGAGGGGGCATACTCGAACGGGGCCGGTTGCTCTCAGCTCGTAGAGCGATACTATGGGCCTTTGTGCTAACAGCGCGCTCGCCTGCAAGGAGATGTCTTCAAGAATTGGCGATGCTACTTGGAGCGCCCTGATGAGGTCGGGCCGGGCAGCATTACCGAGGGATGCTGTGTTCAGGATCTTGAAGAGCATGCTGGCAGGCGAGGCAATGCGGGATCCTCGGTGCGGGCAGCCGAGGAAAGCAACACCTGATATGTTCCTAATGAGCGAGTCATCCGCATCGGTAGCAAATGACCGTAGTGCCAGGTAAACGAGAAGTGCCTTGAAAACGATGCCACCTAGGCTGTGGCAGACAAAGATCAGGGGCCGTTCTTTCTCGTCAGGGTTGGATCGCGAGTGTTCGAGTCGAAGAGCCAAATCTGCGACATAATCGCGGATTGTCGCCCGGGACCTGGAAAAGAAAACCGCCGAGTTGTAGCCAAACGTCATGATGCGCGTCCCTGGCACATGTGCAGGGAGGGAGTCCCGTAGCCACAGATGGCCATCCTTGTCGGTCCATGTTTTGTGCGACTTGCCATTGAGGCCATGAACCGCGACAATGCTGTCGGCGGGGTTAGCGGACTTCAAACAGCTGCTTGTGACCCAGTGTCTCTTACTCGGCACGGTAATCCGCCGGGTTGTACGGTTGGTCTGGTCGAGGAAACAGGCGGAAGAGCCCGGTCGACTCGTGCTCTTCCGCCATGGCGTGCGAGAGGGAAACCGCCGTGAATGTGTGCCGGGAAGAGGTGAAGTGACGATGCATGCTCCGAGCTGACCACCGTGGTGTAGGCTGGGAGAGGGGTCGTCCGTATGCCACCGCGCCCCCTGGCTCAACCTCAGTGAAGCCTCGCCTATTTCGGTTAAGTGGCTGCAGGCAACACGAGGGAGTGAAGAGACAATCGTGCTCTGAGGTCCTTGCATGGCGGGGTAGGAGGTGGGACATTGGAGCGGCCGGAGAGGTCAGGCTCCCAGCAGCCTCAAGCGCAGCCATTCATTGAGCACCACCAAGCCAGCCCGCAGGCGCAGGTGCATCCTCAAGAGAAACTGTGTTCTGTTTCAGCCTCCTGCCCTCGGCCCTCTGTGCTGCCTCCCCTGGCCCAACGCATGTTCTCATCGAACACCGCAACCGTCACCAAGGCTCCTACGGATGAGGGCATCCCAACCCGCAACGGCCTCAATGGCGCCTGGTGGAGGCCACACGCCGCAGCCACGCAGGACATCGCACTCCTCGGCGTACCCGATCTGCTGTAGGATGGCGTCGCATTATACCTGGGACTTACAGGCAGCCCAAGGAACATCCCCTTCGTACCCAGACCGATTTCCGTAGCCCGGCATGGATACGACAACGCCCAGTTTATATGGGCGGGGCCGCATACTGTAAGAAATATGCAGCTTACTGCCGGGAAATGGGGACATGTGGTAGGATAAAAGACAGCAGACGAGGGGCGGGCGTCTCGTGCATGCCAGCCGACAGATGCCAAGCATCACTCTCTCCGTTGACTGGTCGGCTGAAAGCTGTTCTCTGCAACCCTCGCAACCTGGATTTGCATTTTGATGCGATGCAGCCACCTTTGGTACACGCATAAAACAACAGCTCCGATCCCCAGGGCTGCGGAATGGGCGCTCACGCTCCTCCTTCGGGCGAGGCAAGTTGGGGCATGGGATCCCTAACGCATGTGTGCCCGACGCGGCAACCCGGCTGCGCAATAGAAACCATTGGAGGTGCAACCATTCAGTATCAAGCACAACGTAAATAAAAAGGGCGGGCTGGGGACCCCATGATATGAGGCTGCGCCTTTTTTCCACTTCCCATTTTTCACCTACACTGCCACCAAGGTCATTTCGGCGCCACACACATCGCGAATCCGCTTCGTCACTTCCCTACTTTTAACAGGGGCCGAGCCATGTCCACCGACGTTGACTTCACAATCCTCAACTATCGCATCCTGAAAGAAAAGGTCGAAGAGTATCTCTCGCAACTATTTGACAAGCCTATCCAGCTGCAGGTAGGTCCCGCTGTTCGCACTAGCTAGCCGGGTGTAAAGATACTGGGGCAATGAATCCCAACAATAGGAGGAGACGCAGAAGGGGAACAAAATAAAAAGGAGTGCGGGAGAGCAAAAAAAAGAAAGAAATAAAAAAAAATTGAAGACTGAACCTGCGGAAGGAGTGCTACTGCTGATCACATACCACAGTTGGCGCCGGGTGACCACTTTTGCGCCCAAATCCCCAGGCAGCTCACCGAGGTAAAGACGGCATTGTTTCGATATTAATAAACGGCAGAAGAATGAAGAGCTGATGCTCCAAACCGAAAGGACGAGATGAAGCATATCAAGACCAAACTTCGTTCCAAGCGGCCCCGGTGAAGGTTTAAACCTGGAAGGAGACATTCCCTATACCATTCGTGGTTTGGCAGCAAATGATGAAGGGATGAATGAAGTTTGGTTTCCTCCGCTCGTTTCCAAGCGTTTGCCTGCTAGTACGCCCCCGGGGCTTTCTTTTCCTTTAAAAAAAAAATGGTTCGCTTATTTCTTCCTCTTTTTTTTCCTATTTTCTTTTCCCTCTTTCCCCCTTTTTCTTCTTTCTTTTTTTCTGCCAGGCTCGTTAAACATTTTTGATCACCTGGTTGGTACAGCAGGCGGGTCCTTTTCCCTTTCGCCTACGCCCTCTTAACTTGGCAGGCATTTTCATGCCTCAAAGCCTTCGTGTTGCCCGCCAGCTCATATGCAGAATAATGCCTTGTCATACCCCTCGCTGTGATCCCGCGCGTCGCGTGATGCTTTGGAATCGCCTAGGGGCGGAGTCCCGCGACTCCTAGCCCCCATTACACACTGTCGTGGATGCGAAACGCCGTAAAGGAAATGAGATCACTATTTGCGCACATATGGGCGCCTACAAGCACATATGGGCGTTTACAAGCCACTTGTTTTTTTTTTTTTTTTTTTTTTAGTACACTTGGGCGCAGCTGGAAAGGCTGCTAAGTTTGATGTTAAAAGGTCGAGCCTAAAACGCAGTGGGCAGCTCGCTTTCCAGCACTGTCTCCATGTCGATGGAGAGCAGCTTCCACGAAAATGGCTCAATCGCAATTGACAGCGGCGTGTGATCGCTTCAATGACTACCCGCAAAACATGCCCCGGGGCCGGGACTCCCGCTATGCCCTTTCCGAGCTATTCACGCAGCTGGAATCCAACGAGATGGATCTTTTCGATCCGGACTCCGGACGCGGGTGGGACTTTTTAGAAGCCTATGACAACGATGGTATGTCATCTCCTCTTGAGCACCTGGGGGCTCCGCCACTACAAATACTAATAATGGACATGCCTGTGCCTAGACTACGAGGACGCTGCATGCGAGGACCGCCAGGAGCTGGAAAAGCATCTGTCCAAGCGGGATACAGACCCACGATGTCGCCTGGTGTAGGTGTCCTGTGCTAATTAGCAGCCCCGCACTGGGACGACGTGCTAATTGGATTTGACATTTGTGGAGCAGCTTCATTCAGTCCGAACACTCGGCCGCAGCGCTCGACGGCTCCAAGGACATGATGAAATTCCTGCTATCGTTCCATCAGGTCATGCCCAGCTTCCTGCGGCTGTTGGCCAACTGGGGCATCCTGCCCGTCGACCCCTCGGACCCGCACTGCTACCACAAGGCAGCCTTCCATCACGAGAACGTCCTGAACCATGACGCCGCCAGGGCCTATCGGGCCGTTGCGGGCCGTTCAGGGCTCCAGATTCGGCACTGCTACAGCGTCTGGGGCGTAGAGAAGGACGGTGGTGAGTGGCGGATCCGCCAGACCACGCTGTACCACTCCTTCGATGTCGTCACGGGCAGGGCCGTTTGGATCAATATCAAGGCGAACGAGGTTATGAAGGACAGAATGAGCCATGTCGCCAAGATGGAACCTTCGCCCGAAGCCAACAGCCCCGCGAGGGAAAAATCCATTGGCGCCCTGGCCAACTCGCTGGAGATGCATGCTCTTGCTGCCGAGTGGTGCAGCCAAGGCTGGGGTGGCTGCATCCAGTCCGTGGAGCAAGAGCTGCGGGCAATCCTAGACAAGCTCAAGAACTTGCCGGTGGCCGAGGTGGAGCGCTCCTTGGAGGTCGACGCGGGTGCATTGATGCAAGAGTTCGAGCCACCGCGAAGGCTCAGCAGCTTCTACCACACCCACCCGCGCGGACATCGCCCATTGGCCGCGGATGGGCGCAATCTGACCGGGATATCCCTGAGCACCCTGGGGCCGAGGGACCAGCCGACAACACAGGGAACGGCACCGGCGGCGGCTAGGGCCTCGGACCCGTTCCGGGTCATTAGGGAGTTCAACTTCAAGGGGCTGCAGAGACTGGACTGTCTAGCAACCAAACTGCAACAGTTCAGCCACACGATGCAGCTGGACCGCCGGATCCTGTCGGAGCTGGACGCCTACTACACGTCGCTGAGAAGCGACCGCGGATTCCCCGCGTCCATTAAGCGTGCCTGTGGCCATCACCTGGACGAGTTCCATCAGCGGCTGCAGGCGTGTATCCAGGCCATGGAGTTGGAGGGCGAGCGGGCCGCCAACCTCTTGGCGGCTGCTGAGGATGGGAAGCGATTGGTGAGCTTTTCCGCACCCCCCTCCCCCCCCCCCCCTTCTTCTTCTATTCTCCCTCTGAAAGCTGCTCCAAGCAAGATCCTCATCACACACACGCCAAACGCCCACGTTGCTAATTCCTTCCCTACCAAATCCGGCCTGTTCTCCTCTGAATCAGTACGACGTCGTGATGCAGCTGCGCTACATGGAGACCAGTAAGCTATTTGCCGTGGCCGCGCATCAAATGACGCGTGAGATGCAGGCCATGGCCGAAAAGACGACGCGCGAGACCACGTCGATGCACATCATCACAGCCGTCACGCTTTTCTTCCTCCCGGGCACGTTTGTGGCAGTAAGCAGCCTCTTTTTCTTCTTCGGCGGCCTCCCGCGCGCGGCACACCTCCCGCTAATGCCGGGGCTGCAGACGTTCCTCGGCAGCGGCATGTTCCAGTGGGACCAGGATGACGAAGACACACCGTTCCCGAGTTGGCGCCCCGAGTACTTCAAGCTTTTTGTCTACATATCAGCCCCCATGATGGCTTTGGTCCTAGCAGTGTGGCTGGTATTGTACCTGCGGAGCAGGCGGACCCGAATTTTCGGGCTTGGCGGCCCTAACGACAAAGTAGGTAGCGCCTAAAGGCTTTCTTCCTGGGCGCGGAAGAGACAAGTCTCCCTGGGTCGTCCGGCTAGCCGAAGGGCGTCGAAAGCTGGAACTACCAGCCGAGGGTGGGGGCCGGTGGCAAAAGAGGGCGGCACAGCTGGGAGGAACGACAAGAGGCGGCCGTTCACCGCACTTTCGAAATCAGGCAGCAGCCAGCCTTAACGGCTGTGAGACTGCCTGCCGGTCTGCCAACCTAGGCAGACAAGCCGGGCGCCTCTTTTTTCGAGTGGGGATTCGACCGCGCTAGTACAGTAGTGAGGTAGGGCTGTGCTCTAGGCAGAGCAAACGCAACGAGATTAAAGTTATTCCATCCACCCATAAAGTACATGCATCGTACCGCTCACGCCGCGCGCTGTGGGTTCGGCGCGGTTTCGCGCTGGACTGTACCTATAAATACGCCAGCCGGCCCCCGTTGGTTGCAATCCAGCCAGTGATCAGCGTCTCAAAGGCTGGGCGGGTAGGTTTCCAGAACCGAACCGCCCTGGACGAACCGCTAGGGCCATCTTTCCTTTGTGCCTGCGGCCTTCCTCCAGAGAATCGGCTTGGGACTGTCCAAACATCTCGTTTCTTTCCTCATCGCCACCACCAACAGGGGAGGATCCTCTCTGTTTCCAGTCCCTATTGAGAGCCAAAAACCAGCCGCCTACCCTTTGTTCTCATTCTGTGCAGCCGACAATGCCTCGTCACGTAGCATCCGATCATTGTGACGACTTCCGTGAGTGGGTTGGCAAGCACAAACTCGAAGGAGCGTGCCTCGCCGATCCGGCGCGACACGAGCCCCGATACCTTGTTCCGCGGAAGGCGTTGGAGCATTACTGGACCGACGACGACAACAGCAAACTTGTCCGCCTGCTAGTGGATACCCTAAACCTCAATGTCCGCTTGGACAACGTGCGCGAGAGACTTCTTTGCACATTGTCCACGTTGCTTTACATCTCCGACAAGTCCTGCTCCCGGGTCTGCAACGTCGAACACATCCACAGGGACCTTGAGACTGGCATCTCGGACAAGAGTCTCCCCGCAGACC
The DNA here is from genome assembly GCA_000193285.1 of Magnaporthiopsis poae ATCC 64411. NCBI lineage: Eukaryota > Fungi > Ascomycota > Sordariomycetes > Magnaporthales > Magnaporthaceae > Magnaporthiopsis > Magnaporthiopsis poae. The sequence continues at coordinate 90,369 of GL876976.1, read as the reverse complement.
ATGCTCGCATCAAGAAGGCGTTCTTAAACGACCCCTATACAGCCGATCAATTCTACCACGCCCAGTTCCTGTTCTCTCCAATCATACCTGGATGGGACACCCAGCTTCCACTCCACGCGGTGTTGCCGCTTCGGTTTGATAAGTTCTTACGGGAGGGAAATGACGAATCAACACCAACCCTCGCAAGGTACACGCCGCACCCGGATTGCGGACTCCAGGTACGTACCTAGGTATCCAATGAGACGCCAACTCCCGCGCCAGTCCCCAAGCATCCCACCCACGCCTCCGAGGCTAATCTGGCATCAATAACCTTGCCCTCCTCCAGGATGAGTTTTACGTTCTGAAGCAGTTCCCGCAAGACGAATTGGGCACAAGCTACGCGGCCGAGCGCGAGATGTACAGGGCACTGGCCAGGTTCAACGAAGTATATTCTATGGACCATCCGGCGCGGCTTTTCCCAAGGTGCGACGTGGCCTTCCAGCAGAACAAACGGGCCGCTCTCCTGCTCGAGTACGCGGACGGTGGGAGCCTCGAGGACATGTTCCAACGCAACAACCCGCCCTTCACGCGCCAGGGAGTCTTGGCCATGTGGGACGAGCTCGTCAGACTGTTTAGAGCCTTGTACTCCCTGCATTGCATGGCCGAGTACACGGAAGAAAAAAGTGTCACCTTTCTACACCAAGACATAAAACCCGGGAACATCCTAGTCTTTTTGTGCTCTGGCAGTTACGAGCCGTCGGATAAAGGCGAGTACGGGACGAGGAACTGCTACTTCAAGCTCGCCGATTTTGGCCAGAGCTGCGAGGTTAAGGATACGCTGAACCGAGCGGCGCCACACAACCCCGGCAACCGGACCTACAACCATCCCGCGCTCTTCACACACGACAAGCATGTGATGAGTACAGGCCGACCAGCAACTCCAGAGACAGACGTCTGGTCTCTGGCCTGCGTCTTGTTCGAGACGGCCGTGTGGATTGTATGTGGCGAGCCTGGCAGGGTCGCCTTCCGCAACGCGCGCACACAAGAGAACGAGACAAACAACTCGGGCCTTGCCGCCGAGGGCTTCCAGGAATCTTTCCACGATGGCTTGCGGCCGCTGAAGGCCCTGGAAGATGCGAGGGCGCAGATCAAAGCCAACTCGAGGACATTTGACCAGCTCACTCTCGACATTGTCAACTACCTCCTGGACGACATCCTTCGAATGCCATCATGCAGCCCTACGGCAGATTATGCCGCGAAGAGAATCCAGCGTATTATTGACGAGCATAGGCACGGCAAGGAGGACTCGGCGGTGCCCATCGTGCCTTCAACGCCAAACAGCAGCAGCCGTCCACCCCTATCGCCACCGGCCACCGACCCGAGGGCTAGCCCAAACACACTCTCCGGATCTGGGTCCAACGTTCTTCGACCTGAGTGGGGAATTGATCACCAGACCCGTGCCAGCATTCCGCGGCTCGAGATGTCTATGCCCCTACTACCCCTCGGCCATCATCCCTCACCGAATCCCACGCGCTTCGACCTGAACGGGCCGAGCCAGGGGTCGGGCATTTCGATTCCGCTTTTACCATCCCCCACCACCATGACACCTGCAACGTCCCTGGCGCCGGACCTCAACGGCTACGCGCAGCCAGCCGGCCCAACGCAAGGGCTAGCATCGCCGCTGTACTCGATACCCTCGCCTTACCCCTCCTCGCCGCGAAACCCGCGGGCACCTTCACTCTCCCAACCTCCGCCGCCGCCGAAACATCCCAACGTGACCGTCCAAACCATATGTTCCTACCGAAAAAATGGGAAGAAGCGGGACAAGGATATTATTAATTCGCTGATCGAGGATGTCGAGAGTGTTTTCGCGGGAAGGGATCAGGTCAGTGCGCCGTAAATTTTAGTTTGCCGGAGGCTTTTCTTGCGCCTTGACCCCCTTTTTTAGTATACAGCCCAGGAGCCTGCCACTGATAACATTCGCAGGTTATCCTTATCGACGACCAACCCTCCATGTACCTGCTCAAGCAGAACTTGAGGAAGACGTGTGAAGCCTTAGCCACGATCGTCAAGCCCGTCGACCGAGACGGGATAGACGTCAGGTTTGCGTCTAGGCCGTCGGAGAAGGACAGACACACGGTCAAAAACGCCACCAGCATGCTCGACGTATTTGACGCAAACTTCGATACAAATAACACCAGGCACCATTCATCGATGGCCGACGCCATCTCGTGCATCCTCCAAGGCATCTATGACAAGAGCAGGTTGGTCCAAGGAGAAACGAGCTCGACGAAGCGGTTAGCCTTGAGCCATCGCCAGAGCACAAGGAGATCTTTGGCTTCTCGCGCGGCGGGCGGCATCGGCTTGGGTCCGAGCCTACTATTCGGGCCCCTGTACCCCGTCTCGTCCGCCTCCTCTTCCTCGCAACCCAGCGGCACTACCGTCTACGTCCTCACCGACGGAGTCTGGGGCAGGGAGGAGCAGCGGCCGGACGACGTAACGCTCGGAGTCGCCAAGCACATCCAGGAGTTCATCCTAAAGCAGCAGGAACGGGGCTTTGCCAGGAACAGCGTCGTCATCCAGCTGATCAACGTCGGGAACGACGAGGTCGGGACCCAGAGGATGGAGTACCTGGACGACCACCTGTGGAGCGACTACTCCCCAGCGCATGTCGGCAGCGGCGGCATAAAGAACGCGCGGTGGGACATTGTCGACACCAAGTCGTTCGAGGCCCCGCTGTGGTCCATCCTCGTCGGCGCGATCGATAAGGCCGTGGACGAGAGGCCGCTGTCGGCCGGCCGAGACGGATGACGGAAGGCCGCCCACGGCGGGCAGGGCTGGCGTGGCAGGTGCTGCCTCGACCGCCAGCCGTCGAACCATTTTAGGGTTTGACTAGTTGATGTACTTGATACGATGATATCCCGGGCAAGGCAGGACAACCCTTTGCTTTCAAGGCGTTTGGATAGAGGTAAACAGATGTTTAATTTTCATGGGTTTGGCCACAGCAATGTATAATGGCTCCTGTCGCAAGGGAAATGGACCCCACGCGGGGGACCTACTGTATTAGGACCCCGGTGCGGGTTAAAAAGCTCGTCCGGTAAGTGCCTAGTATCCTTATAACGCACCTGTATATATATATAAAGCCAAAAAATCTCCCATGTTTACCCTTTCAAATTGGAGGCTCGTAACCTCGACACTAACGATCCGCTTTCTCTCTCTCTCTCT
>GL876976.1:51078-83748 GCA_000193285.1 Magnaporthiopsis poae ATCC 64411 | reverse complement strand
GGGCTGGTCGTCGGCTTCGGGGTAGCGGTGCTGGTGCTGGCTGTGGTCGGCTTCGTGGGGACCGAGCTCGAGGGCGCACTCGCCGACGAGGAAGACGAGGAAGCGGCAGATGTTGGGAGCGTGGTCGTAGCAGAGCTCGAGGAGGCACGAGTTGGCGTCGTAGTAGCAGAAGCAAGTGCAGAGGTCGAGACCACAGTCGTGGTAGCCGAGCTCGAGGTCGCGCGAGTGGTTGGGGAAGTAGTAGCAGAAGAAATAGTGGCAGAGGTCGAGGTCACAGTCGTGGTAGCCGAGCTCGGAGTTGCGGAGGGTCGACGTCGAAGTCGGGGCCGCCGTCGTGGCGGCCGATGACTGCGTGGTCGGCGTGGCCGTGCTCGTCGGGCCAGCTCCCGAGCTCGCGGTGGCCGTCGCGGTGGCCGTGCCCGACGGCTTGGCCGGAGCAGCGCCCTTGTTGTGCGGGTTGCCGTCACACTTTTGCGCAAGCAGCTTCGACGTGCCCTCGGGACGGAGAACGTTGGTGCCCGGGTTCGGGTACGAGATGGGAACCTGCTGCCTCAGCGCGTCGTTGGTGTCGCAGCCGCCTGTCATCGAGCCCAGGTTCGCCAGGAAGAAGTCCGGGTACTTTGATGTCTGCCGCTTGCTCATGGCTGCCATCTCGCGCCGGTCCTTGGAGCGCCGAGTCGACCCCTTGCCCGCCTTGACGGTGATAGGGGCGCAGTTCATGTAAATTTCGGGCGCGCCGCCGATGCGGTTGATCCAGATCCATCCGAACGTGTAGTCGCCGGGAGCAAAGTCGGCGGGGACGGTGAAGCTGAACGTGTCTGCCTTCTGGCCCGCCTCGAGGTTGCCCGGCTGGTTGGCCTTGGGGCACCCGCCCTCGATTGACTGGATCACCTTGAAGACCGAGTTCTTGGTCGGGGCGAAGCCCTCAGTCAGGCCGAACTGGCACGATCCTCCTCCGTGCACGGCGTGTCCGTCAAAGGACACCGTCTGCGGCTCGCCGATGACCACCGTGGTTGGCGAGCCGTCGATGACGAGCTTGCTGCCATCTCCTCCGGGCGCCTTGCACGGATAGTTGCCGCCGTCGGTGTCAAGCGGGTTCGTGGGGCCGTAGCCGGTGCCCTTGTAGGGTCGAGGCTCCGCGAGGGAAACGTGGCGGCGCTCCAGGCTCCTGGACACGGCCGACGATGCGTCGATGGGGACGGCGATGATGGCCGCAGCCACGGCGAAGAGGATTTGCGTCGTCTTAACCATGGTCGCGGGTCGCGGCGGGATCTGGGAGGAAGTCGCAGACAGGGTTGTTGCGGAGAGAAGAGGTAAGTCAGAGAATTTCTGCTCGTCGTTTGCTGTTGAAGAGGCAGGTGCGTGGGTGTACTCGTTGTTGGTCCGACTGTGAGGATGGGATGAGGTGAAAGTGACAAGTGATCGAGCGTGACGCAAAATAAATAGGAAAAAAAATGTGATACTCGAAGTGGCCGCGATAGTACTGGCAAAGAGAGTGAGGGTTCCAAAACATTGCCATTGTCCTTCGAGAAACAAGTCTACTCTTCTCCTTGTTAACTCCAGCCCTTGCGCGAACAAAGAGTTCATAACTGGGTGGCTATGGAATCCAGCGCGGCTTGAATGGAGCCAGGTGTCGACTGTCGACACTGGAAGACACTGGTAAACCCCGTTGGAACCAGCCGCTTGCAGGATGCAACGGATGGCTGCAAAAAGGTTTGGATAGAAGTATGATATTCACCTCGTCGAATCTATGTACAACTCGAGGCAAACGACTCTCAAAAGAACGACTGTCATTTCTCCATCCGATAAATCCAACGCCAACTACAAACCCATTGGTATAATGCTATGATGAGCGAGTGACAAAGGAAAGAAATGCCTGATGGCCCACCACTGCCGTTTCCGCAAATACCTATGTTGGGTGCAAGCCACCTTTGCCATCATTATGCCCAGGCACCCACACAACAGCAGCCATACCGAGCCGTCGCCATCTAGCAGACAAGGCTGGGCTTCTTCTTCTTGCCGCCGGTAAACTTGCACGAGGGGCTGTTCTTAATGGCGAGGTTGATGAAGCCGCCGTGGCCCTTGCTCTGGAAAGTGTTTGCCTTGGTCATGTAGAAGCAGTCGTAGTCGGTGTGCAGGGGACCCCGCTTCAGCTTGGCGCTGATCAAGCCGGTGATGCCACTCGGGTTCGAGAGCTCGTAACCGACATTGTTGCAGATGACGGCCGGGTATTTGGCCGGGTCGGGGTTATTGGCCCACATGTCGTCGACCGTCGCCTTGGTGAACTGCTCGCGGGCCGACGTCCATCCCTTGATATTCTTGATGAGATTGATGCTGGCCCTGGCGGCCCTGACAGCGAGCTCGCTTCCGACCGAGATGGCGATCGTCGTCACGATGCCCGTGATGATCTCGCGCTTTTCCAGGTGTCCCTCCTCGGCCACGGCCACGGTGTCGTCGCGGGCAGCGAGCTCGACGGCCTCGGCCTGCCGCATGATGGGAGCAGGGGCCGCGAGGACGGGGAGGGCGAAGATGAAAAGGGCTTTGAACTGCATTTTAAAGGTTGTGGCAAAAGTGGGGCTTTGGGGTGATGGGTTGGGTGAGAGGGATCGGAAGATAGGAGGGAAAGGATGGAAACATAAAGGAAATAACAAAAAGGAAATAACAGAAAGGAAAATAAATGTTTAAAAAAAAAGAAAAGGAAAGGGAAAGCTGATGGTCCGATGACTATGGAGAAAAAAAAAAGGGGAAACAGGAAATTGTACATTTAGGGGATACGAACATACTTATAACTGGCAATTTTCTATGCCTGTCATCATGACAAGAGGTTCAAACGGGCGAGAAGAGCATCTTTCGCCTCAGGTGTCCGTATCGAGGAGGATAGCCAAGCATAATGGCGCCGCTGTTCCACGGATCCCGGCAAACGAGCTCTTGGAGCATGGCTGGGTGCCTTTAAACGGCATGTCGCATGAACTCGAAACCGGGGCACTTGATGACTGCTCCAACCTTTCTTGAAATGTCCACATTTTAAAGTATCCCCGCAGATCACCAACCTTGTTTGCCGATGGAGAGAGTGGTAAAACCCTTTTGCCGCTCCTAAACAGGTTAGAGAAATCTCGCCGTGCGTTTCGAATCCGAATGCATTTTGCGATATCAAGCCAAGATACAGACACGGGTGTTGCTGACTGGGGGGCTTTGCCAGGAGGTACCCGGTTTTTACACCGAAGACACCACACAGTCCCCGGACCTTGGACAGGGGACAGCCTTGTCGGGCCCGAACCGGCGGGCCTGCTCCACCCATGCGCTCAGGGGCGGCAGCCAATGAGCCGTCCGGGTGATTCCTGGCAGTGCCTGCCATTGAAAAGGGGGCGGGACTTTACAATGCTAATGCAGCGGGGCTTTGCAGCTTTAAAAATAGCAGAACATCTCTTGGTACTCGCTGTGGGAATCTTTCCCCTCAGTATGTTTCTCGGTAGGTGTTTCTCGGCAGGCTGTGTGCTGGGCCGGGAGAACTGAACACGAGATCGGGACTCGGAGCACGGGTGGCGCGAAACGTAAATAATTCCGGGTTGCCCCTTTCCTTGGGTCGTGTGACACACACGTCCATCAAGGGTCATGGCTGGATAGGTGCCTCTGATTGGCGAAAGGAGGCCATAGGGCTGGGTTTCCCACAAGACGATTCGGTCCGGGCTCAAAACAACCTGCTCAGATGACACGAGGCCATTAAAGCATGTCAAGCTGCCAACCAAGGTGTGGCAAGTGTGCCGGGAGGATACGCGAATTACTGGCGGCAAGTGGCACGGGCCGGGGCCCTCGGTGCCGGGGAGCAGAAAGGAACAGGTAGGAAAAGCAAGCCGACCGGCTACCCAGACGGAGCTTCCGCCGCCTTAGGTTTGCGTCCGCGGATAATCGGATCTTTGACAACAGGTAGTCATTGGTTGCGTACTAGCGGCATGCGCCGAGGGCTCAGGCGTAGCCCCTGAGGCGTCTAGGTCCATATAACGAGGCGCGGCCTCTCCTCTATCCTTTTCCCTTATTCTACAGAACGACACCACATCGGCCTACCGGCGTCCACCCACTGGCCCAGCCTTACCGGCATCCACCCACTATTCCGGCCTATCATAGACAATGGGACGAGCGAAGCGAGCATGACCCACATGCCGAGGGTACCGACTTGATCCGTACGTGGGGGAGGTGACACGCTGCCAACGACTTGGCTGCGACGTTGGCGAGAAGGGATCAGCCGAGGTGCCAAGATTCGCCTTTGCTCTCCCTTTCTTTCCCACGCATCATCATTTCTAACGGGCCGTCGCGGATGCTCCCAGAGTTGGCGACGAATCCTATCGGCTAATAAAATTCCTTCGGCGCCTGTCTTCCCTGCATGCCGTCCTCCGGGCTCGCATCTGGGTACGAACCAGGGTCAATCTTCCGCGAGGCGGTTAGAACCTGGGACTGCCTGTGCGCCGGAACCGGCCGTTGTGGCGTCACCGGCGACACCAGCCCCGTCTCCTCGGCTTCCAGGTCGTGCTCCGCCGAGATCCCTGTGGCGGTGGTGCTCACGTTAGGCTCGTCTTGCCAGACATTGAACCTCCCATCTTCCAGCTGGCGGAGTGGCAGTCTGGTGGGGCTAGCCAGGCACGAAAAGTGGCCGCATTTCGAGGGCTTGTTGTTATTATTGTTGTTGATGACCATGGGCGAGCTGGCAGCGCCCCGTGCGTTCAGGGCGAGCCTCGATGACAGGATATCGATGCTGCGTAGCCAGAGGTCAGGGTTTGCTACTTGTGTGATGCGCTGGCATTGGAAGACGAGCATGGACAGGGACTGACTAGAGCATGACTGGAAACAGGCACTCGAGCGTGTAGATGAAGCGGTCTATCTGGCTGGCCGTGGTGGTGGCGGCCTCGAGCGCGGGCTGGAAAAAGTAAGTGACGGCGCGGCTGGTGCCGATCAGGGCTAGCGACGCGACCCTGAACTCGGTGCTGCGGACAAAGTGGCGGAACACGCCGACGGTAGTAGCATCGCCGCCGCCGCCGCGGCTGCCAGCAGCGAAAATACGTAGTAGGAAGAAGGCGCTGAGGCACTCGAGCACGGCGATGCCGACAAAGTAGCCGACGTGCAGGTGGTTGATGAACCGCAGCGTGTTCACGTCGGCCCGGTGCGCGTGCGGTCCCGGGCCCGACGTGAAGATGCTCACGTGGGCGCCCAGGATCAGGAACCGCGCCACGGCCACGGTGCTCATGACGGTCCAGAAGAGCGCCATGAACAGCGACCGCGCCCGGCCCGTCAGCACGCGCGTCAGCATCACGTAGCTGTACATGGACATGCCAGCCTCTTGTAGCTGCGGGGGGGAACGAGTCGTGTTAGTCGCGGGGCCTGGACGCGGGGGCGGAAACCCTTTTAGAGTGTCGGGGAAGTGGGGGAGAGGGAAAGCTTGCCAGCCACATCACATCGGCCAGACCTGCGGCTACAGCGGCTGGGGTGGGGTCGTAGGTGTGGTAGTAGGCGGCATAGCAGAGCCCGTTGGCAACGGCGCCCGCCGCCGAAACCAAGATGGGCACCAGCGTGGCCGGCGAAACGCTTGTGATGCTGACAATCACCAGGCCGAAGAGCACGTTGGTCAGCCCGATGGTGCTGAGGATGGCCCAGCTCAGCTCGTAGTAGGTCTGTATAATCGGCTCGGAACTCATGATGCCAGGCTCCATGTCGGACCGTCCCTGCCCTTGGGGCGGTTTTCCTTAAAGGAGGTCAAGCGGTCGGCGAAAGGAGGAGCGATCTCGAGCGCTTGGGCAAAGCCGGTGGAGAGAGAGAGCGGCACGAGCTGATGGCAAAGACGGAGCTTTAAGTCTCGTCCGTTCCACCCGCGACTATTCCTTAACAGGGAAATGGCCGCACCGTCTGCTGCATAACAGCGTCGCTATCTGGCGCATGCCCAGGCGACGAGTCAAAACAGGACACCGGATGGTCAGGCGTTTGAGCACGGCCTGGGGTAAGCATGCAGGCCCTCTCCAGGGCTTTGGCTGCAGCCATTAGTGGTGCCAGATAGATTGGCCCAAACCGTCCCAAGTCGGGCATTTTTAGTCCTCGATGGCCACGGCGACTGGACAAGGTTCGCCAAGCCTCTCGAGTCCGAATGACTCCCACTGCCGGGAGTATTCCCGTTGCGGCCTCGCCGGTGGTTCCGGAAGCCAGTCGGGAGGACGCGTCCGCCGGTCGACCGATCCGATGCTACCGCAAGCCGTCGATCTGCGATCGCCCTCCCATCTTCCATCACAGGGGGATTCCTTGCCTGGGGCAAAGGAAGCGGTGCGGAATGTGGGTGCGTCTCTTCCTTTGGCAAAGCTGGCCTTTTGCATGATCTGCTAGTTGCCCGCGTAGCCGTCGGCCTGGCTCAGGAGCCATGTTGCTTCCATCGTATGCGCTTTCCTGCTTCTTTTGCTGCTTTTTTCCTGTTTCCCTTCCCGTCCTCAGCGGCTCGTTCACGAATCCGGCGGCTGCGGCAGCCCACCCACGGCTCGGCCCGCTCGGAATTGAAGACGCGGTAATATCCCTGCCACTCCGGTGCCTCCTGTTTTTCCAGTCCTACACGCATGAACACGCTGAGCTAGGCGCCAAGCCGAAGGCCACTCTCTCTCGTAACGCAATGTATCAGGATTGATAGTACAGAATGGAGTACAGCTCTATTAGTGTTGTACAATGGACTGGTTCCTAATGCCAGATTCTTTTTCTATGCGCTCCTCCATCCTTTGGGCCCTCCCCACGTCCCCTTGACCATGGAATTGTAGTAAACCCATGGGAAAAAGTCCTTCTTCAGATAGTAGAAAGCACGCCTCGGCACCGCCTGGTCGCCCAGGATGGAGCCAAACGTCTCCTTGGGCACGCCCGCGTACTTGAACTCGGCCAGCATGACCTTGCCGTACCCGGTGACGAGCGGACATGACGTGTAGCCGTCGTAGGTCGACTGCGGCTCTTTCCCGTCCATGGCCAGGAGCATGTTATTGACCATGACGGGCGACTCGGCCGTGACGGCGGCGGCGGTTTTCGAGGTCGGCAGGCTGGAGGCGTCGCCGATGGACCAGACGTTGGGGTACTTCTTGTGGCGCGTGGTGGCGTCGTCGACGTCGACGTAGCCGGCGTCGTTGGCCAGCGGGCTGTTCTCGACAAAGGCGTGCGGGCCCATCTTGGGCACCGCGTGCAGCAGGTCGAACTTGCGCGTCACCTTGTCGGCGGACCCGGTGACGGCAAAGGTGGCGGTGGTGCCGTTGACCTCGACCAGGTCGTGCTGGAACAGGCCCTCGACGCCGCGCTCGACGCGCAGCTTCTCAAGGGCGGCGCCGTACTTGGGCACGCCGAACATGGACGGCAGGGCGGTGGCGAAGGTGACGCTGATGGGCGACGAGGCCGGGTCGGCGGTGTTGTACAGCCCCGCGCGCTTCCAGTGGTCGAGGGCCAGCCACATGACCTTTTGCGGGGCGCCGGCGCACTTGATGACGCTGGCGGGCTGGGTGAAGATGGCGGCGCCTTTGGTGAGCGCCTGTATGGAGGGGAAGACCTTGCTGACCGTGTCGTAGCCGTAGATGGAGGACACGGGCAGTGAGTCGTCGGCCAGGGCGTCGGGCAGGCCCTTGATGCTGGCGTAGTCGATCTTGATGCCGGGCGCCACGACGAGGTGGTCGTATAATAGCCTGTCGCCGTTGGCGAGGGTGACGGAGTTGGAGTCGGGACTGAAGGAGCCGACGGCCTCGTTGTAGTACTTGAGCTTGTGGTTGACCAGGTTCTTCAGCGGCCTGCGCAGCTCCTCCTTGGTCTTGAGCCCGCCGCCGACCAGCGTCCAGCCGGGCTGGTAGTGATGGAACTCGGCGGGGTCGATGATGGCGATGTCGTCCTGGGCGAACCTGCCGGTCAGGAGCAGCTGGTGGCTTGCACACATGCCGGCGGTGCCGCCGCCAACGACGACGACCTTGTGGGCGCGGGTTGCCGAGGCCACGGGGACGACGGTTGCCATGCCGCGCATCGCCCAGCTTTTGGGTCCGGCGGTCCGGACCCAGCTGGCCGTGCGGGCAGCGGAAAAGGCTGAGGGAGGAAGCATTTTGAACTAGATTGGAGGAAGTTGGAGGTGGCAGTTTGGAGAGGCATCCCGATCCAGCTGACGGTTTCCTTTTTGGAATTTTGTAAGGCGGCGGCAGTCGGTCGTCGGGCCGCCCATCCCTGGAGCCGGGGTGTGAAAAACGCCTCAAAACGCCTTAAAATGACGTTTATGGGCCTTGGCTCTGACTCAGCCCAAAAAATAACCTTCCCGACTTCCGTGTCTCGTGGCGGCTCAGCATGGCTTTCCGGCAGAGCATTCGCTAGAAATAATTAGCGAAAGGAAGGGGAAAAGGAAGGGAGTAGGAAAGAGGGACCGAAAAAATGAAGGAGGAAGCCAAAGAAATCCTAACCCTAACCCTTTCTCACCGAATGGGAAACCTCGCCCAGACGCTCCTGCCGCTCACATTCTCCCTCGGTAGCCGCTTCCTCACAGCAAAGGCGATTAGGTTTGCTTCCTGCTTTGACAATTACCGTCAGCCGCTAATTTACATCAAACGTCATGGGAAACCTTAGAAGCCCACCCGGCGACGCGACTCGTTTCGCCGACTGTGGCTGACCTGTCCCCAACCGGAGATGGCTTGACCAGTCCATACAGCTGTGCTGAAAAAGCGGTTCCTCTCTCACTTGCCTGCAATTAGAACAAACCAAGACCATGGATCCAAGTCTCCTAGCAGCCTGCGAGGCGCTTGCCACAAACGTTCTGGACGACGAAACAAACATCTCCGACGAGGATATCGTCCAATGGCGTCGACTCTTCAGCCTCTCCCATGCCGATGCCCGTGCCGCCATCCAGGACTGGCGGTCTGACCTGGGCCGCACCACCATGTCATCTGAATCATGGGAGTCCCTGCAGCACCTGTGGCCGGGGCACAGCAAGGAGTCGTACGACTATGCCATGGCAACCGGCAAGCTGAAAGCCAGTGCCGCTCGACCGAACACGAGCGCGTCCGGCGAAGCGGAGGGTAGATATCTGCTCCGCCTCGAACCTGGCTTTCTCGACGCGCGGAAAATCCAGGAAATCTGCCGACTGGATAATGCTCCCGTGCTATTCTCGTCCTCGAACGACGATGACACGAGCACCGAGTTCTGCATCGTGGACGCGCGGTGCAAGGCCATGCTCCTCCGCCACGTCGGCTCTCATCTGCTGCTGTTCATCCGCCACTCGGAGGCCGAGAAGGTCTTGCTGCCGTTTTGTCGCTACCGCACGCTTGGTGTGCCCGACTGCACCATGCCGCAGTTCAGGCTGCCCGACGACAACGACGACGAGGACGACGGCCTGCCGCGGCGGCCGGCGCAGGACGAGTACCCCGTGTGGTACTTTTCCTATGGCAGGTTGGCGATGCCGGAGGTCCTGGGCCGCGTCTTGCACCTCCGGCCGGACGGCGACGACGGCCGTGTGGGCGGTCGAGACTTGTACTCCGCAGAGGCCGAAGGCGGGAAGCTCGCTACGTGGGGCGGCGGCAAGTACAACGCTTTGGTCCACGCTGGGGAGCCCGACACCAAGGTTGCTGGCGCGGCTTATCGGGTGAAGAGCCAGGAGGAGGAGGCCGCGCTCAGGGCGTACGAGACGGACAGGTATGTCGTGGCGCGGTGTCGGATCCGGTTTGTGGGTGACGGCGTCTCGACATCAGCTGCCGTCGTGCCCGGGCTGACGTTCCTGTTTCGCGGCGTGGTGGATTAGGCGAGAGTATCCCGCCGGGGCTGATGCAACCGTATCGGTATCTACATACCCAATGCCTAACTATGTACTACATGCTTATGTACAATCTTCTCGCTGATTTTACACCTGAGGATCCCGACACATCCGTCAATGCTTCCTGGCAGATTGGCGTGCATACACGTCCAATGAATGGAGACCTCAGCCACCCCGCACGGCTTTAATGGCCGCAATCAGCTTGGGCCCGATCTGGTTGGCAATGAATATATCTCCCTGACCGTTGGGGTGCACGCCATCGCCCACCAGCATGGCGTTGGTATAGCCCGCGGCGCGAGAGCAGTCCGCCACCGTGATGGGCGACGCCGCCGTGCTGTGCTGCGACGCCCAGCTCGGGATGGCGGCGTTGACCGCCTCGATGGTGGCGTCGCTCCAGCGCGTGGGGATGATCTTGTCGACCTGGGAGACGGCACGTTTCCGGATCAGAATGCATGTCACGTTATTCGCAAGGGAAGGATGAGGACGCAAGGGCAGACATACAATAACGTTGACCTTGGGGTTCGCGGCCCGCGCCGCGTTGAGAATGGCCGTGTAGGAATCGAGGATGGACTGCGCACTGCGCTTGCCGATGTTGACGTCGTTGGTGCCCAGCATGAACTGCAGCACGTCGGGCTTGGTCGTCCCCACCCAGCCGGCGATGTTGTTGCGCGCAATGTCGTAGGCCTGGAAGCCCGAATGGCCCTCGTGGCGGCGGTCAAATCCGGACGGCATGGTGCCGCAACCAAACGGGACGCCGGTCTGAGTGCCCACGAACTCGACGCTGCTGGTGAGCCCGGCCGAGGCGAGCTGGCTCCAGACCTTGCCCCGCCAGCACGTGCTTTCCGTGATGGAGTCGCCGAGCAGCATCACTTTGACCTTGCTCTGTGCGGACGCGGTGGTTGCCAGGAGCCCGAGGGCTAGGGTGGCGAGCGAGAAGATCTGCATCGTGAAATGTGAGTGGCAGGCAGGAACCCGAGTGTATCTGTGTGTGATTATTAGACGGCGCACGGGAACAAGAGACGCCACATAGCTACGGAACGAGCAAGCCGTCAGCCTTTATAGTGTTTCGCTGGGCGCGTTGCGGTCTGTGAGGGGTCGGACGGCTGTTGACCTACCGTGCCGGACATTCTCCATCCGGAAGGTCTTCCTACCGTCGCATTGGGATGGGCCGGACGGAAGACTTGCAATGGCCAACTTCGTTTACGCCAAGCCGCTTTTGCCGGTTGGTGATGCGGGGAAGCACCTTATCGGCGGGGAAACAATTTCCAAGATCCGTAGGGTAGCATCGTAAGAAGGTGGCACGTTGTATGACGTTTTAGTTTTTTTTTTTTTTTTTTTTGTCTTTTCTTTTCTTTTCTTTTCTCTTCTTTTTCCTTCAGAGCATTGGCGCGTTTTTTTTTCCCCTGAAGCCTCGGCGCGTCAAGCCTACATACCTAGTCTAGCTCTACCGTGACCTTTGGCGAGGACATGTGAATACTCCACCCTCCGCGGGTTTGCTGAATGCCCGACGTTACAACCTTGACCCCACGGGCGCCAGGGGCAGTGGCCTCAACCCAGAGGATAACAGACGCGGCCACTGGCCCGCCTTCATGCTGCGCGAGCGTCACCGACAAAGCCCCTGAGCTATTGAAGTGAAGCTCGTCGATGATGCCGGAGTCAATGCTCACAAGCACTCCCAGCGGTCCCACGAAAACCCTCTGCCGGACTGCATCTGTGGTCCTGACGCTGACGCCGCCGCTTGCCGCATCCTGCTGCAGCAGTTCGCCCCCAAAGACCACGAGCCCGAGTTCGGGGTCCTCGGCAACGTAGGTGCCAGAGCCGAGAGCGAGGCCCGCGAAGCCTGGGCCGTAGTCGCCGCTTCTGCCGTCCCATTTCAGCGCGTCAGGGAAAGAGTGGAACGAGGCAGCAGCGAATCCGTCCTGGTGGATGTTGGAGAGCGGGCCCGTGGTTCCACCGTATCCCGCTCGGAGGAGGTACGTGTCCGAGGGTGACGAGCGGAATGCGGAGAGGAGCACGAGCGCGTTTAGCCCGGAGCCGTAGTGGTGGATTTGACGCTCGATGCGGCCCAGCATGCTGCCACCGTAGCTGCGTGGAGGGAGTGTTAAATCGGACAATGTTCTCATGTGTTTGAGCGGCCTTTATAATGATTGAAGAGCACCTACAAGTTGTCCCAGTAGCGGCGGGCATTGCCGTTCCATCCCCAGTGCGGGACAGTCGGCGCGAAGCCCAAGACGCTGTTGACTGACTTTGTTGCCGTCTTGTCGTAGCCAAAATACCTGTAGGCGCCGGTTAGTCGGGCCAGGCATGCATGCGGCAATAACAACAAAGCTTGATCGAGCGGAAAGAGACGGACGGACGGCACTTACTGGGACCAATAGTACACGCCCTCCTGACCCGTCGAGTCCCAGGCCATTTCACTGCCGAATGGCACCTCCTCTGTGTCCCACCGAGCCGCCCGAGAGCGCATTGCGGCAGAGAATGCGTCGGCTTGTGCCGTGCGGCCTTCACGGCCAAGGTCGGCCAGGATCTCTCCAAAGACGGTCTCGCCCATGAGGCCGACCCGGTTGTACCCGACGTCGTTCTTCATGGCCCTCATGACGGTCCCGTGTGCCTGGCTGAGATACCACTCCCAGGTGTGGCTTTTTGTCAGGCCGGGGTATGCCCGCGCCACTCGGTAGAGGGACCAGTAGGCGGCGGCGACGTGGACGTAATTGTATGCGCGGTCGATGGCGGATGCCGCAGCCCGGTTCCACGATGTCCAGCTTGTCCAGTCGAGGGTTTTGCTGTAAGGATAGCTCGGCAGAACAGCGGGATCGTAGAAGAAGAGGCTCTTGCGCACGGCGAGGTCCGTGGTTTGGAGCTTCGGACGGAGCACGCCGTCCACAAACGTCTCAAGCTTGGCTACCTCGTCGGCGTTTGGCTGGATGGCCTGCTTCATAAAGGCAGCAAGGAAGGACCCGGCGCCTCCCTCGTCGCTGAGCCCAGCCACCCACACGCGGGAGTCTTGGGTCACGATGGATCCCGTCTCGTGGTCGTACGTCATGACTGATGGAGAGCGTCCAAAGGGATCGGAGGAGTCGTTGAACCACTGCTTTGTCGTGAGGAATCGGCCGAGATCTGCCACGGCCTCGGTCGAGGACTTGGTGATGTAATAGTGGATCGTCTGGACCTTGCCGTCTGCGTACTGGACGCTGAGGCGCGCGCGACCCCACGCGCTTGAAGACGGCGTGACAGTGTAGTACTTCCGATCCCCAGATTGGGACACCTGAAGGGCGGACGCCGGCTCCGAGCTGATCGACTTTACTTCGGATGCTGAATGGAGGAAGAGTTGGGCGGCAACACCCCTCGGAACGATGTAGCCAGGCACGCCGACAGCTGTAGGAGTGCCTGTGCTGCGGATGGTGGCGTCGAGATCGCGCACGCCTCCTTTGGCGACGGAGAAACGGACTCCGAACTGCAGCGACTCGCCTGGCTTCAGCGTCCTGGAGGATGCAGGGTTCCATTGCGTCTGGCCGCTCCACTCGGTCTCGGCCCATGCCTTGCTCAGCACCTGCCACTCGTAGAAGCCTTCGAACGTCTGGCTACCGTAGCCGGTGTCCTCGTACCAGCCCTCCTGGAGGTTGCGGTACGCCTCCATCGGGGTGTCGCCGAGGGGCGTCACGACGAGGGCGGCGCCGGTGCCGCGGATGGGGGAGACGCGGATGTGGCCGGCGTGCATGCCGATGTATGGATCAGAAAGCGAGCAGAGGCGCTGCATTTCTGCGGCGTTGCGGCGCGTGAAGATGCTGTTGAACTCGGCCGGAAAGCCAAGGCTGCCCAGCTCGACGGCATCTGGGCCCGAGTTCTGAATGGTGAAGCGTAGGCCAAGATCGCCCGACACGTCCAGCCACTCGCGCGTGATGTTTAGGGGGCCCGCACTGCCGCCCAGGGTCGGACCGAGACGGGACGAGGACAGCACGCCTGGAGACTGCGGGGCCACGGCAGAGACCGTCTGACGAGCAGCGGAGGAGTCGCCTGATATCCACCTTGCGTTGCCGGGCCGTCGGTAGCGGAATGTGATGTCGCCCCAGTGGTACTGGAGGTTGCGGGCGCGCCGTGGCAGATAATCGAAGGGCAGGAAGTTGAAGGCATCGCCGGCCGGCTTGAGCGAGGCCAGCACTTGGGCATCACGTACCAGCCGGAGGTTGAAGTTGGCCGTGGTCAGGTTGATATAGCCGTTGCGGAGCCCCAAAGCGTCCGTGCCCTGGCCGGCGACGCCTGCAAGGACGAAGCCCGAAAGCAGCAGGAAGCCCTTAGATATCGAGCTCATTTTGCCCTGCCGCGATGAGACAGAAACCCTCGGGTCGGGACCCGGAGATCGCCGTGAGACAGCCAGCAGGGCGCAGCCATTCTTAAGTATCTCCCAGAATTTGCCGGCGTGCTTGGCGAGGCGGGAATACGATAGGGCGCGATGCTGAGATTCGGCCGGTTCCTGGCTTGAGTGGGCATTGGCGCGGGGGAGGGAGATGACAATACAACCCTGGGGGTCAATGTCGCTGCCGGTCGGGGCATTGACGAGCGAGGTTTGGGGCATGGAAGGACAATTGCGGTACCAAAATCGGCTGCGCTCTGGGCCCATGTGGTAGTGCGGAGAGTATGTGGGGCTGCGAGGAGATAGCGGCACCAGCCCGAGGGCACCCCCCGCCTTCGTGTTTCTTTCTGCTGCCTCTGTCCTAACCCAGCCCTCAGTCGGCCAAGCCCTGCGCGACCCTCAATTGTTCCCGACGATTCGTGGCGACTGTGCGCGTGATAGCTGCGATGGAGAGCCCAGCGAGCTGCAACGTCACTCCCCATCTCCCCAGACGCCCGTCCTACTGGTACTCCTAACACACGTAGGGCAGCCACTCGTCTGCGTTCGGTCCGACCCGAACGGCAGTTTTGGGTCACAGGGAGGTCCTCCTCACAGATGGCAAAAGACTTCCATGGCGCGATATGGCTAGGCGACCACGGCACGACCAAAAGAGGTTATGGAAGCTTGCAATGACGCTAGCTCAAATGCAGCAGGAGCTGGCGCAGATGACCTTGCGGGGAAACTCAGGGGCGCTAGGAGGTGCCTTTAAATCGTTCGCAAGGCGTCAATGGACACGGCTGTCAGGCCCAGCTTCGAGCTACGACCCCAGACGCGCAAGGTCGATAGCATCCAGAGTTCAGCTCAGCATCAAATGGATCAAGGGCGGCCGTCGCGCCGCATCTACCGTGTAAGTGCCCGCTTTGCCCATCCCCGCCCATAGCGCAATCAGCGCTGACACGTCCAGCCAGGCGTGCGGGAACTGCGCCACGAGAAAGGTCAAATGTAACGGCAATCCTGCTGGCTGTCAGCAGTGCAACCACCTTAACCTCAAGTGCGGGTACGGCCTGCTGGACCCCTCCACCAAGAGCAGGAGCCATGTGGTTCGCGGATCTGTAATATCACGTCTTCGGCAGGACCGCGGCGCGTCCTCCAAGTCTATCCGGCCGCTGGCTCCAGCTGGCAGCCCCGAGGAAGCAGTGCCGCCACTCGGGCCGCCTGCGGCTTGGGAACCAGACTTCTTCCACAGCTTGGTTTCCCGCTACGAGGACCAGGTCTACCCCGTCAACCCCGTGATACCGGCAGCCGAGGTGCGCGCGTCCATCGCTCGCCTCAACGGCGGACCGGCAAACTTTGCCTTCATACACGCCTTCGCTGCCGTCACGCTCAACCTAACGACGCCCAGCTGGAAGTCGCGGCTCGAAGACACGGCGGTCATTTCGGACCTCGTGGCGCGCGCGTCCAAGGCCCGCAGTTCCGTTATGGCGTCTTCGCTGCACATGACGGGCGACGGCATCCAACCCCACTTGCACGAGCTTTTCGTCATGACGGCCGTTTTTCTCGAGATCTGCCTCATGGCCTTTGATCGACACAACGAGGCCTTTCTCTGCCTCCGCGAGGCTGCCGCCCTGACGCAGCTGCTCCACGTCGACCAGCTCTTGCTGTCACTGGACCACAGCGAGCAGGACCCTTCTCGAGCCGCGACGACAGGCCGCCCCTTGCCAGCTTCATCACTAGCCCCGCTGGCGGATGTTGCCCGCCGCGTCCGTATGTACTGGGAGGTCTTCATGCACGAGCGCTTTATGAGCATCGTCGCGTACCTCCCGCCATCGCTGCCTCCGCTGCCCCTGGCGGCAACCCTGCAGGCCCTGAAGAAAGACGGGTCGGTCCCTGCGCACATCAACGCGGGCTTCGCCAGCCTGATCGAGATGTTTGTCATCATCGACGCCGACTTTGTGCGCAACTGGCTCGGCCCGGACAAGAGCGGAATTACGCGCGAATGGATCGAGAACAAACGGTTACAGCTCGACTCGCTCGAGTTTCTTCCCTCGGACGCCGAGACCCCGGCTGCCAGTCCCGCGACTCCTACCGACCCGCTCGGCTCTGTCGTTCTGACGACGCTGCAAAAGGCAGACCTGGTCATCACGCGCCAGTGGATGCTAACACTCCTGTGGCAGATGGCCATCTCCAACTGCCTGCTGCGGTCGACATACTCGGCCGAGGCGCAGACTGCGAAGGCAGACTCAACCGAGACAGCCTCAGTCCCCGACGCGGGTGCCAACGACATGTCTCTCCAGTTGCCGGTGCGGCTGTCGCAACAGTTGCGGCGGGTGGTCATCCAGCTGGGGCGGCGCAGCGTCGAGGTGAACGGCACGGGCATCGTGCAGAAACTGTTCGAGATCACAAACACGTTTGGTGACGTCATCATCCACGTCCCGCCCTCTGGTGGCGCGCCTGAGGCTCGACAGCGCCGTGACGATTTCGCGTTTCTCCTGGACTTTTTGCGCGCGTTCTCGGCGCTTAGCAAGACCCAGGAACAGATTCTCGCCGACAAGGCCGTTCATGTTCTCGCCGTGACCGGTCGTTTAGCGCCCGCGGAGGTGGCATGATGTATCCATGTCAAATTAATACGAGTTATTCCCTTTGTCAATACGCCCAAACAACAGCGCTCAATCCCACAATATTTACGATTTCTATCTCACTCACTCGGCGCACCCCTAGGCCCTCTCAATCCTCGACTCCTCCGCCTTGTCCGCGCTGGCGCTCGTTGCCATCTTCTCCATGCTGCCCTCGGACTGGTGCGGCATGTCGACCACGGTGGACTTGAACTTGCGGGCCGAGACTTTGGCCTCGAACAAAAGATCGAGCTCGGCGTAGGTGCGCCCTCGCGGCTCGGGGACGCGGAAGAAGGTCCAGACTAGGCACAGGGTGCAGGTGGCGGCCCAGAAAAACCCCGAGCGGGCGCCCCAGTTCCAGGCGGTCGGGTTGAGCATGTTCGGGGTGATGATGTTCGTGACGATGGAGAGCACGTTGTACAGGTTGCGCGCCAGGACCACCGTCTTGATCTTGAGGCGCGTGCTGCTCAGCTCCGAGATGAGCGAGTAGCACACGGGACCGACGGTGCAGTCGTAAACAAAGGTGAAGAGCAGCAGCAGGCTGCCGACGGCCCACGACACGGGCGCGTGGTGCGTGCCGGCCAGCGAGACGAAGCCGATCAGGGCCAGGATGACGGCCATGGCGGTCTCACCCGCCAGGTAGAGGGTGCGGCGGCCGAACCAACCCATGAGGAACCACGAGAAGAAGACACCGATTCCGCCGAGACAGAACTGCACCAACGTCATGGTGAAGGCGTTACTCGTGCTAAGGCCGGCCTGCTGGTAGAAGTAGGACGAGAAGCCCATGAAGGAGGCGCCGCACAGGGCTTGCACGGCCCAGACGCCGCACACGATCTCGGTGCGGCGCAGGTCGATGCCCCTGAAGCAGTCCAGGTACGACATACCTTCGGACGCCTCCTTCTCGATCGCGTTGGTATACGACATCATGGCGACAGCCTTGTCGGCGTCAAAGTCGGGGTTTGCCTCGCGGTTTGTGAGGCGCAGCACAGCCTGCCGCGCCTCGGCGGTGCGGCCCACGCGCACCAGCCACCAGGGCGACTCGGGTGCGAGGAAGATGGCGGTGCCGACTACGATGGGCCAAAACTGCATGCGGTACTGTTAGCAACTCTTTCTATTTTTTTTTGTTCTAGCGAGACGAGCCACATTTCAGCGAGGGATTTTGCCTACCCATTGCAAGGCAAAAGGGATCCGGAAAGCCCAGTCATCGCTCCGCTCCACGAGGCCTCTGAGAACGCCGGAGGCAATGATCTGGCCAATGACCCAGCAAAGATTGACGTAGGTGGTCAGATAGGCTCGCAGCTGCGTGGGGCAGACGTCCGAGGCATACGTGCAGGCCTGTAAGCAAGCTAATTAGTTGGTGTCGACGATACGCAAACAGACATGAGAGCTCGGACGGGCGACCGAAGAAAAAAGCCCACCAGGGTTTGGAAAAAGCCCAAGGGAACACCTATGGCGATCTGGCCGACGAGGAGGACGATAATGTTGGGCGCGAAGAAGGGGATGAAGATGAAGGCCGCAATGAGACCCAGAGCCGAGAGCATGGTCCGTCTGTACCCGAAACGGTCCGCCAGGTGGCCGGCAATCCAGAGGCCAAAGATCTGGCCAATGTAGGAGCCGTTCAACAGGCCGGTCTGCCACGGGGCCGTCAGCTCGTAGGAGCCGTTGGGCTGCAGGTCGCCGAACTTGCGCTGGAAGGCGGGGAAGGCGTAAAAGTTGCCGATCAGGATGATGTCGAAGCCCTCCATGATGATGGCGGTCGACAGGGCGACGGACCAGAAGACGGCCTTGCGGTACAGGCGCAGGGACTGGGTGAAGGACAGCGACTTTTCCAGCTGCCCGCCCGCCACGGCCTCGTCGGCGGTGCCGACCATGTTTGCGGGCGCTATGGCCTGGGGTGGCAGGTGGACGACTTCGTCGGGACTCATGATGGCGGTTGGCTGGCTGTGGAGCAGAGGTGGGAATGGCCGACACTATCGAATGGTGAGGATGACTGCGAAGATGTGGTTGATGAGAGGACGGCGACGTGGGACGGCTTATATATCCAGAACAAGGCGGCCGTCGCGATAACACGGCTGACTGCCTTTGGCGCTGTACCATGCCAACCAAAAACCTACATGATGGCGGAGTAACCCCAGCTTCCTGCACAGACAACCTGGGGTAGCATCTCGGACCGACACCCCACCAGTCAGCGACGTAAACAAGTCTGGGGAAGAAAAGAAAAAAAAACCAGCTACGTTACAATACATACGAGCGTCGTGCGGGGATGGAGGCAAAAAGCCTGCTCAGGAAACGCCGAGGTTGGGAGCATCCGGGGAAAGCGATTCGGCGAGCCAAAACAGCGCCGCGAGCATGCATGATCCCTGAGCACGCTGGGGTAACACCTCCCGCGAAAACTACGACACGATGCGCCGTTTTGCGCCGATCCCCACGCCACTATCCATCTTGGGTGCGTGGGTTTTGCCGACTAAATGCCGGGCCACTCAGGGCCTAACGTCCCAGCCCACACATTGGCGGCAGTTGATTTTTTAGGACGCTTCTGTCGGACCGACAGTGTCCCAATCAGAAACCACAGGCATCTCGGTCCGAGGTCGGGCCAATGATAGCGCGACCCGTTGGCGTTCGAGGCCAAACCCCGCGTTCCCCAAACGGGTAACTCCGAATTGACGCTGGCGGACCCTGACGAGTTGGTATGGCATGGGCTATAAAAGCTGTTCCCAGTATCAGGTTCTAGTTCTGTCTAGCCAGAGCGACAGTCATTGATCCTCCTCGGTTTTCAGCATGGCTGACCTTGGCCTGTCACACGCGCACTCCAAAAAGTGGTGGAAGGAGGCGGTCGTTTACCAGGTCGGTGGCCTCCCGGGAAGCTATCTCATTCAGCGTTGACAGATATGTTTGTGCTTCCAGGTCTATCCCTCCAGCTTCAAAGACACCAACGGAGATGGCGTCGGTGACCTGCCCGGCATCATCGAGAAGCTAGACCATATCCAGTCTCTAGGTGCAACCGTCATCTGGGTCTGCCCCATGTAAGAAACACTCTCCGTTGTTTGTCATCTTAAAAGAACTCCCATCTAACATGCAAGCGATGCCCAGGTACGACAGTCCCCAGGTAGACCTGGGCTACGACATCCGCGACTACGAGAAGGTCTATCCGCCCTACGGCACGATGCAGGACATGCAGAACCTCATCGACAGCTGCCACGCCCGCGGAATGCGCATCATCCTGGACCTCGTCATCAATCACACCTCTGACCAGCACGCCTGGTTCCAGGAGTCGCGTGCCTCCAAAGCTAGCCCCAAGCGCGACTGGTACATCTGGCGGCCTGCCCGTCGCGGGCCGGCCGGGGAGCGCCTCCCACCCAATAACTGGCGGTCCAACTTTGGCAGCAGCGTGTGGACGTGGGACGACGCTTCCCAGGAGTACTACCTTCATCTCTTTGCGCCCGAGCAACCCGATCTCAACTGGGAGAACGCCGAGACGCGAAGGGCCATCTACGCGTCGGCGATGGAGTCGTGGCTGCGCAGGGGCGTCGACGGGTTCCGCGTCGATACGGTCAACATGTACTCCAAGGCGCCTGGGCTGCCCGACGCGCCCGTCGTCAACCCGGCGCAGGAGTGGCAGTTTGCCGCGGGCCAGTTTTGCAATGGGCCGAGGATGTTCGAGTACCTGGACGAGATGAACAAGGTCATGGAGGGCTACGACACCATGACGGTGGGCGAGCTGCCGCACACGCCGGATCTCGGGCGGGTGCTGAAATACGTGTCGGCGGCGGAGAAGAAGCTGGACATGGTCTTTCAGTTTGACGTGGTCGATACCGGTTAGTTCTCTGCCTGTCCTTCTGCTTCTATTCGGACGCTTGCTGATCCTAGGGACGACACCTAGGCTTTGGAAAGGATGTCAAGTACGACACGACGCCCTTCAACTGGACGTTGCCAGAGTTCAAGCGCAGGGTTTTGCGCACCCAGTCTCTCATCAGCGGCACCGACGCCTGGACCACCAGCTTCCTCGAGAACCACGACCAGGCCCGGTCCATCAGCCGCTTCGCCTCGGACGTGCCAGAGCACCGCGTCCAATCGGGCAAGCTGCTCTGCCTGCTCAGCTGCACTCTCTCTGGCACGCTCTTCGTATATCAGGGCCAGGAGATCGGCATGGTCAACATGTCCAAGGACTGGCCCATGGACGAGTACAAGGATATCGAGTCGGGCAACTACTACCGGGAGGTGCAGGCCAAGGTCGCGGGCACCCCAGACGAGGCTTCCGCCATGGCCGCCGCGAAAGCCAGCCTGCAGCATCTGGCGCGTGACCATGCCCGTGTGCCCATGTGCTGGGACGACTCTCCGCAGGGCGGCTTCTCGACCAATCCGGCGACCTGGATGCGCACGCACCACCTGGCGGGCGAGATCAACGTCGCGTTCCAGACAGGGGACCCGGCGAGCGTGCTGGGGTTTTGGCGCAAGACGCTACGGCTGCGAAGGGAGTATGCTGATGTGCTCGTGTACGGCGACTTTGAGATTGATGACATCGAAGATCCCAGCACTTTTGTGTACACCAAGAGCAATGGGGCTGAAACGGCGTTGGTAATGCTGAACTTTACGGCTGTCCATGTTGACGCGAAAGTGCCCACAAGGTTGGCTGGCGCGTCCTTCCAGCTTGTAGCCTCGACCTATGAGGACACCGGGACAGATGATGGGCTTGGAAAACTGCGCCCATTCGAGGGTCGATTTTACGTCGCACAGAGTGGATTAAAATGAGAGAGTCCTGCTGATGGGTCTTCGGAGCAGCCATTCCGGTGCCCAATGGAGGAGGGCAGGGGTGCCTAGTTGGTTTACAACCACCGTGTGTCTAGAACCCTGTGCCCTACTGCTCGCACTATGTACATGCCCGTGGTCTTTGGCCCGGGCAAAACGCCCCGTTAGCTCGCACAAAATCAGCTAACGCACCTCCCACTGCTTCTCTATCTTGATAAACTGCGGGCCCAAAACCTTGTCCTTTGTCGACAGCTTGGCGGCGCTCCCTCGATTTCCGGCAGACGCGGTGTCGTCTTGGTTGGAGCACACGTTGACGCTGTTGGCCACCTCCAGGGGTTGGAGCTGCAGATCCGAAGAGTCGTCATGGGTCGCCATGGCAAGCGTGTCCAGCCCGGGCTGCCTGTCCCGCTTCCTCCTGCCCTTGCTGCTAAACCCCAGGCCGCTGCCTTCCCCACCCGACCGTTGGTAGCCACCAGAGTCGGACGCGCCCGTGCTCGAGTCTCCCCTGCGACCCCCGCGGAACAGGGGGCGCAGCAGGGGCACGCACGCCAGCATGAGGGCCACGGACGGCTCGAGCCCGGAGAGGATGGTGGCCGCAAGGCCCGAGTACGTCATATCGGCAAAGTCGAGGTTCGCCAGCGTCGTCTGGCGGTAGACGGTGATGGCGGTGGCGCTGGTGCCGACGCTCAGCAGCGCCACGACGCCAATCTTTCGACGGAGCGGCATCTTGAGCTTGTAGATGACGGGCATGGGCAGGGCCAGGATGGCGACCTCGAAGACGATGTTGATGACGCCGAGGCATGTGTAGTAGAGCGTCTGGTCGCCGCAGTGGCCCGGGATAGACCTGTCCCAGTTGCGCGCAAAGGGTTGGCACATGGCCAGGCCGGCTATGATGGCGGCCGAGCAGAATAGGATCAGGAAGACTCCAACGACGCGCGTGGCGAGAATCACACGGCGGAGCGGGAAGAGCGTTGCGTAGAGAAACAGGATCGAGAGCTTGGTGAACAGCGTGGTGGCGCTCCAGAGGAGGGCAAAGGTCATGATGCACTGTAGAAGGCGTTGGGTCAGCGCTGGATACGTATATATACGACAATGGGCAGACGATCTTCCTGACCTGGAAAAAGAGTGTGAGGGCTCCGGGGCCGAATCTTTGCGCGACCTCGGCAACGTGGAAGCCAAAGCCGCCCTTGAGCACCATGATCCAGCAGTCGATATGCAGGCAAGCGTTGAAGAACTGCGGCGCCGAAGATAGCAGCTGTTAATTGGCGCATTGGCTTGGCTGGTGTCATCCGAATGCGGTGCTTACCAGTGCAGCAAGTATACAAAAGGCACTCGCATCGAAGCTCCGAGACACTCTTCTCCGGGCCACAAATCGAAGGGCTACCAGCACGGCCGGCAGCACGATGCAAATACCCGACAAGGCTAGCATCGTCCTCTGGCCCGGGTTCTCGATCGGGATTTGTGCCTCAAAGCCTGGCATCGGGGATCGCTCGTTGGCATCGTCAGCGGACATGACTATCTCGATATGACTTGCTAGCCGGAAGATGGTCGGAGCAAGAAAAAAGTAGGTACGAAACGCAACACCCGCTATGTGGAAGTCCGCAAGAAAAAGGTCAACATGTTTGGGGCCGCTCGCGTATGTTATGCGCCGATGCCAGCTGCCAGGAAGCAAGAGGATCCGGCTAAGGCGATCACTTCCAAGGGAAAGCGATACAAGAGTGTGCCATTTCCTTGCGTGCTTGCGCAGACCGCGGGGACCAAAAGCTCGAGTTTGGCAGCAAAGCTTGTGCAACCAGGAGCGATAACAACGAGAAAAAAGGCTCCGACTGGCCACTGGCACCCTGCACTCCTCCTGGATTTCCTGGCTGACACGGCTGTGCTTCTACATACACGTGGGAATACCCGGCTGGGCTGGCCTGTTTTGGTCGCTGTTCGGCCGAAGAGTTGCATTGAAAATACCTGGGAAAATGTGCTGCAACACAGCATAATTATGTAGTGTACCACACCTCCCTGCGGTGCGACGTGCTGATTGCCAGTCGAACCGGGCGTGAGGATGGGGCGCAGGGGATGTCTGACCAATGGTGTCCAGTGTGATAGAGGACCACCACCAACAACCACCCAGCGCTGCAGATCAAGTGGAACTTTCCTGCTGTGTCCAGGGGCTCGAGAGCAAAGTACCAACCTGCAGCTCGCTAAGCCCTCCTCGCCACACTCGCCTAGAAGACGGCAGCCCTCAACGCACTGTGCCTTCCTGGGCACATGGGCACCTAGTCGAATGCAACGCTTTCGGGCCGTACGTGGAAGGCCAAGCGTGGTGTGGGTCAAAGATTGAAGGGAGGATGCGGGATGGTAATGGTGTGACGTTCAGTTTTTCTTGTATGCCCTTCAAATCCTATCCCTTGTCATCCAGTGGTTTGCTTTCCTCGACACTCCATCTACCGCGCCGCAATTAAACGACATCCAAAGAAAGGCTTTGCTTGCTCGCGAGAGTATATACTCGCTCCTTTTGATCCTCCAACGCTTCTCTCGGTGCCGAGGAACGATGGGGTCGATGGCTCCAACCCCGAGGGAGCAAGGGAAGGTGGCCCTAATCACGGGCGGAAGTGTGAGTACCTAGCTGCTTCGTGTTCCTTGATTTTGACCCTTGGCATTTGCATGTCAAACGCTAAAGGAATCGGGCCGGGCGAACCACCGACGGTACTGACACAAATGGCAACCGCAGACAGGCATCGGAGCAGACCTAGGGCAGCATCTCCATCGCAGGGGCTACCGCATCGCCATCTTGGCGAGAAGGCAGAAGGAGGGCGACGCAGCGGCTCAGGCGCTCGACCCGTCCAGTCAAACATCCATGTTCGTGCCCTGCAACGTGGCGTCCTATACTCAACAAGCCGCCGCGTTCAAGGCCGTCTGGGATCGCTGGGGCCAGCTGGACGTGTTTGTCGCAAACGCTGGATCGGTGGACATCGACTCCAAGTACAATTTCACCCGGCGCGATGCTCCCGTAGATGACCTCCCGCCCGAGCCTGACACGGGTTCGGTCGACGTGGACCTCAAGGGCGTCATGTACGGCACCGTCCTCGCCGTGCACTTTATGCGGCACAACAAGGCGCCGGCCCAGGGCGAGGAGCCGCAACCACGGGGCAGGATCGTCGTCACGGGCAGCATGCTGGCCGTCCACCCGGCCCCCTCTTTCCCCGAGTACTGTGCCGCAAAAGCGGGCGCACACCACTGGGTCCGTACTATGGCCCCGTTGCTGCTGCGCAAAGACAACATCACTATCAACGTTGTGATGCCGGGCGCCTACGACACGAGCATCATGACCGGCTTCTCGGACGCCTTCCTTCCCCAGCATCTTGTCGTCAAGGAGACCCTCATGCAAGCGTACGACCACTTCCTCCTGGAGGATGGGTCAGGGGCCACTGCGCAGAGGACGGGCATGGCGGTCGAGGTGGCCCACGACAAGCTGTTTTTCTACGACCTGCCCGAGCACAAGAGCGGCGACGTCGCCCGCCGCAACGAGCTACCCTTCGAACCCTGGTTTTCCCACCTCCACGGCGAGCCCAGTGGCTTGCCCGACGCCATCACCCGGCCTTTTACGAAGGAGGAAAAGGAGGGCAAGTCCCCGACGGCGTGGGACAAGCTGATCGCTGTTACGGGAGCAACGGGCGCGCAGGGCGGCGGCGTGGTCAACATCATGGCCAAGACGCCTGGTTGGCGGATCCGCGCCATCACCAGGAACCCGGACGGCGAGAAAGGCAAGGCGCTAGCTACGCGCGGCATCGAGGTTGTGCAGGCCGACTTTGACGACGAGGAGTCGCTGGTCAAAGCCTTTGATGTGAGTTTTCCTTGTTGTCCTGTCACTACCCGAGAGCCCACCCGACTAACACGCTACTAATTGTCCAGGGCGCCCACGCCGTCTTCGCCGTCACCAACTGGTGGGAGCACCTCTTCCGGGGCAAGGGCCAGCACGAGTGCGGGCCCATCGAGGAGGAGCAGGGCATGAAGCTGGCCCGCGCCGCTGCCCGCACGTCGTCGCTGGAGCACTACATCTGGTCGAGTGAACCGAGCGCGGCGCGGGTCTACCCGGCTGGCGCTGGAATCGTCAAGGTTCCGCACATGGACTTCAAGGCCAAGGTCGACGAGCGCATCAAGTCGGAGCTGCCGCTCCTGGCCGCGCGAACCACCTTCCTGTGGCTTGGGTACTACCCGCAGAACATGGCCTTTTTCTCGAGTCTGATACCCACCTTCCATGTGAGTGTTTCTTTGCTGCTTGGCTTCCCAGCGTGGAGCATGTCTCCTAACAGCAAAACTTGACTCCGCCAGCCCGGCCTTGGCAAGTATGTCCAAATGGCACCCACCTCGCCGGACATCAAGGTTCTCCTCGCTGGCGACGTGTCGGTAAACACAGGCATCTGGGTGCGACAAGTCCTCGCCGCCGGACGCCGCGCCCAACATGGCCGAGTCGCGAACGTGGCCCTCGAGCGCTGGACCTTTCATCAGATGATGGACGAGTGGAGTCGCATCACAGGCAAGCCCGGCGTGTTTGTGCAGTGCACAGGCGAGGCCTACGAGCGCATGTGGGGTCCGGTCGGCGCGGAGCTGGCGTTGCAGTTCAGGCTGGGCGAGCTGTGCGACCCTTGGGCTAAGACGACGTTGACGGGCGAGTTCTTGACGCCCAGGGAGCTGGGGATTGACGAAAAAGAGGTTGTCGGGTTTACGGAAACGATTGGGAAGCTACACGCAATGGGAATGTGGGAAACAGAAAGTAAATCATAAGCGACAGCCTGTCGTCGTTGACAACGGTGGTCCATAACGTGCACCCATCGTCGCGCAGCAGCACCCCGTCCAGGCTTTCGTGCTCGTCCTGAAGCTCCCGTACAGCGACAGCGGCAACCTCTACACGGACGTCGTCATGGTGGGCGGCCTGTTCCTCGGCAAACAGGAGCAAGACGGCGACGGCCTTGTGGCTTGGCCTTCACCTCCATTTCGCACGTGGACGTCAACAATTCGGACTCGCAAGGCGGCTGGATCATCCCCTGCCACAGCCCAACGCTTCCCTTCTCGTTCTAGGTGTGGTCTAACCCCACGAACCCACTAACCAATGTGCCCGCTTGACCCCTTTCGAGAGATTTTAGACTGGCGCGCTAGCGCGCGGCTGAAGCGGCCGGCATGCCGCAATTACCCAGTTTGGCAAGAGAATCAACGGCTCTGGTTGACGTCTCCTGAGGCTGGAAGCTGGAGACCGGATGTGGCTGAGGGCTGGGCCGTTTTAGCCAGGGGCAAGCCTGAGACTAGGGCCACGACCAAGCAAGTTCTCGGAGCCAATGCATTGAGCTCAGTCAAGAGTGCGGTGAGCGTCGCACCGCAGCTCAGGCATCAAAAATCAATAGTTATAGTCAATTAGCCAATGGTCGTTCAACACACGCTTATAACACGTCTTTTCGAGGTCGTGGGCTGGCTGAACAACCAAGCTTGGCATGGCTCCTCAGCGAGGCAGGGGTCCAAACATCGTCACGAGGAACGAGGTGAAGACGACGTCTCAATGGCCGAGGACTCGCAGAAAATAATGCAATCTCAAGTGGAGTGCCGGGCTCTCGAGATGGGCTGTGGGCGGACGCTTCTGGTTCAGCTTCCCTTTCGGCAATGCTTCCTTTCGGCATCCAGAATCTAGGGAGATGAGGGATCATGGAGGCCCCATGCCTTCTGGGTATAAAGCCTCACCTTCGGCCTCCTTCAAGGGCATGACTCTCTGGTCCAGCAGGGACACTCTTCCTGGACATCACGCTCTCCCCTTCTGCCTGCCGCGCTCCCTACGATACCCAACGTCAGGCATCTGCACCTTCATCTGAACGAACCCACCGGCTCGCCCTTACGTCTTCGAAGATGCAGGTCCTCGCCCTCGGCCTCGCCGCACTGCCCGGCGTCCTTGCTAACGTGGTCACCACCGCGTGCAACGCCGACAACTGCGCTCGTGACGTTACCGGCACCCGCGCTGGCAAGCTGCCCATCGAGACCCGCAAGGCCGACTGCTCCAACTTCATGACTAGCACCGTCTACGCTACCCCGTGAGTCCAAGATGCCGCCGGACGAACCTGATGATTGTACTTCCTCGGTACCCAGACTACTGACGTCAAGTTTCTAACCTGCCCTCAACAGGACGGCCACGTCGACTCCGGCCATCGTGTACAACCGCAAAATGAAGCGCGACCCCGTCACGGTACAAGGTACGATGCCGGCGTACGTGTCGCAGTGCGCCGGCACCTCTGCGTACTCGAGCGTCTGCTCATGCTGGGGCTACACGGCGGGCGTCACGACCGTCACGACCCCCACCACCACGGTCGTGGCCCCCGCGGCTACCTGCACCAAGGGTCTGGAGTGGGCATACTACGCGCTTGAGCAGGGCTCCGGCCCGGGCCAGGTCCCCGTGAACCCTGCCAACGGCCCTTACTCGAACGTGTTCGACGCCGGCACGATCAAGGGCCTGACGCCCTTCAGCACGGGCACGTCCAAGCGCATCACGTTTGGTGCCACCCCCAACGGGGGACCGGGCTGCAACGGCGGCAACGCCTTTGTCGACGGCGTCGAGCAGGCCCCGGGATCGCACAACGACTACGCGGTCCTGCAGCACCGCGGCTACATCATGGCGGACCAGACGGGAATTTATAAGGCCACAGCGGGCGCCGACGAGATGGTGCTCGGCTGGTTCGGCGCTTCCGCCGTCTCTGGTTGGACCACGGCCAACGCGCAGCTCAAGGCGGGATACGGCTTCGGCACCAGCCAGTACACGTTCACTGCCACCGCGGGCGACGTCATCCCCTTCCGGGTCCTGTTCGTCAACGCCCAGGGCTGCTACTACCTCGGCTTCACCCTCACCAGGCCCGACAACAGCGTGCTCGTCACCAACACGGCCAACACCGACACCAGCAGCATCATCCAGCATTGCTCCGGCGCCCCCATGGAAGCCAAGGCCCCGTCCTGGCCCGCCTTTTCGGCGGAGCAGTAGATAGTTGCCCATTGAAGCCGTAGCAAGCACCGTGGATGTAATACTGTGGCAAAAGAGAAGGAGCGAGCCAAGGTCGGTAGAGAAAGGGGTTGGTTGATGCGTCACGACGTTCGGATACATAGAATGCCTTTTTTAATAAAAGCCACGGCCGCTCCCCCAAGCTGGCACCGGTGCTCGTTTACCAAGCACCCTGCTATTTAAGTACAAATTCCTCCTCTTTCACGGCCCCCCTAGCAATCAACTCTTTGACCACCATCCCATCCATAAGGCCAGGGATGTGGCACAACCCAACAAGAACATGATGACCATCTTTGACGCGACGCAGCAGCGCGGGCAGGCGAACGTCCCGGAGCACGCAGACGACATCTTCTGGGCGCGTGCCTACTGGCCCTCGGCCGAGTTTGCCCGCAGAGGTTTCGAACAAGCACTGGTTACGCAGGACTATCAGGTTAGAAGGGCCAGACGCCATTGCGTCTTTCACGAAACCGGAGGACCGGCGCGACGAAAAGCGCGCGGTTTCCCCCAGGTCGTCGACGAGCCGGTCCAATATTTTCTCGTGTCGGTCCGACT
This sequence comes from Magnaporthiopsis poae ATCC 64411, assembly GCA_000193285.1. NCBI lineage: Eukaryota > Fungi > Ascomycota > Sordariomycetes > Magnaporthales > Magnaporthaceae > Magnaporthiopsis > Magnaporthiopsis poae. Next base: position 54,712 of record GL876976.1, on the reverse strand, counting down.
TACACTCCCAACGCCACCATTTCCCCCAGCCCACCTTCACCGGGTGCTCCGCCCCCCGGAGCACCCTGTCCAGAAGCCAGGCAACGATGACAGAGCTTGCTGAAGCAGTCCGTGCGGCGCCGTCCGACCTTGTTTCCAGTCTGGGGAAAAGCGTCCGTAGCATAACCTCGCTGGGAGATGGGCCCTGGATTTCAGCCACCGGCCCCCGACGCAGCATGTGCTCCAGAAACTGCAAGCACTCCTCATCTTCTAAACCATTGCAGAGGTAGTCGGGAATGGGGCGCTGCAGGGCAACTTTTTCGACTTGGTATCCACGGATGGAAAGCGTCAAACTGTGGGATACGCACTTGATCCCGTGTACCCGGGGCTGTGGTGCTAGGCGGCCTCCTGCCTTAAAAGCTCCAGCAGAAGCATCAGAGATGCCGCTGTGCTCTATATACCCTTGCCGACCCCCATCGATAGGACAAGGGGCCCATGGTGGCGCATCCGGATCACGGTCGACCAGACCGACGCCGGCGTACGTTAAAATCTCGTCCAAACGAGCGAGCGCATGATCCTGAAAGCATGCCACTGCCATGTCGGCATACACCTCGCCCGCTGACTTGTTGTAATCCACCTGGATGGGTAGCCCGGAAAGGCCAAGAATCCCGTAAACATGGTCGCGTTTATCAGTCGAAAGCTTTTGCAGTCCGAGCCGGTGAAGAGACCACTTCCGGCTGTCCAGACGGACTCGAGCGTGCGTGTAAGGACTGGCCAGGACAACTACCATTTGGTGCATTCGCCGCGTAATATAAGCCCATACTGGGGGCGGCAGGAAATCCGGCCGGACGAAAGTCGGCGATCCGCCACACGGGCCAACTAGAAGGTTGAGAATGGCCCAGGCATGCTTGGGCAAGCTGAATGATCGCCCATCGCTCACGAGACTGAGCTTGGTAGCTAATGTCATCTCTTGGATAATCCAGACCCGACGGAAGTACGGCCGGCGTGCCAGATTTTCAAGCGCCTGCCAGCAGCGGGCGGAGCCCGCTGAAAACCTGCCGTCCTCACAAGCGAGAAGCCAGGGGAGTGACTGCAGCCATTCAAAGCCAGCCTTGCGCGCATCCTTAGAAACGAGGGGGAGACCGGGGATGGGAGAAACCCTCGACAGTCGTGGCCTGACCTCCCGCTCGAAGGCGATGCATATCTGCTCCAAAGTTTGCAGGCCGAGCTCGAGCTCCTCGTCACCATGTCCCAGTGAAGCGACGACGAGCCTGGCGCCCGAGTAGACGGACTTGAGAAGCGGGATCTGGTGGTTCTTTTCGTCTGTATCTTCCTGGTTGATGCAGATGGCGTCGGCCCAGAACCGCAACGTCCATGCCCCGGGTGCTAACGACGACGCGGACACTCCATGGGCCTCGTTGGAGGCGGCGTCGTCGTCAGATCCCACGCCAGCCTCGGCCTCTTTGTCGTCGTGCTGGAGTTCGGCGGGCGCATACGTAAGCGCCTGTCTTAAAGCGGCGGCAAGGTTGACGGTCGCCTGGAACGACCTGCCGTTAACGAGTATCTCGGCTGTGACAGCCGGGTCGCCCCAGACGTACGACAGGGCGACGTACTCGGGCTTGTCGAGGAGGGATACCACGTGCAGTCCGCACTCGATGACGGCAGACTGGTCGCTGGGGTCGAAGGGAGAGATTTCGATCAGCCGGATCTCCTGGCGCGACGGATCCAGCGATTGGTGGACGGACTGCGGTGCCATCTTCTTCTTCTCCTGTTTTTTTTTCGCAAAGCTCACTCGCGTGCTTTTAAAAGGGAGCTGAGGCACAGTAGGGGATGGAACGGATGGATGACCGCGAAAATGTCAATCAATGGACTAGCACCCACCTCCCTACCTACCTAGCTCCAGCGGGGAATCTTTTCTTTAATGCTCAAGGGGCTGTAAATGGGCATGTGGTGGCGTTCCTGCAGGTCGCGCTGTCTTGCCAGGTGGTTTAAACGAGACTAAGCCAATCGAACGCGTCGCTCTGCCACCCACCACACCTCATCGCCTCGATTTCTGCCCAAGGCAGATTGGTATTGACAATTTCCCACCGCGCGTTCTTCATGCCGCCTCAGCCGGCATGCGCTGGGGAGTCACTCCGCAGGCGCATGCGGTTCCGACATGCTTCGGCGACTGCGGAAATCGGGGAAGTGAAGGTGCCGCAGCAGCCAAACCCCGCATGGTCGTTCCCCCACGTCCATTAAGCCAGCCAGCTGAGGTAGTGGTGGCTGTGAGAGGCAGCCGAACATTTGCAGTATAGGTCCGCTGCATTGGCCCCCAGCGTCGTGTTGCACTGCCAAGCCACCTCAGCTCGGCTATTTAACATTTTTTTTCTTTTGCTGTTCCGGCTTTTTAAAATTTATAAAAGAAAATGCGGCAAGCTCGCTCATTATTCCCGTAAAGTAATTTATATTTAACGGTCCTCTTTTCTTTTTCTTTTTCTTTTTCTTTTTCTTTTTCTTTTTCTTTTTCTTTTTCTTTTTCTTTTTCTTTTTCTCTTGTTTGGTAATCTTTATTTAAGTTCTTAGCGATGTAATGGAGCCCTTTTCGGCGCTCGGCCTCGCCGCGAGCGTGATTCAATTCGCGGGAACGCTCTTGTCCCTAATGGGACGAATATCATCGGTCATGTGGTCCCCATTCTCCAATGGTCGAAGGTTTCTTCAGTTTTAAGGGCTGCGTATTGGGCACGAACAGCAGTGCCTAAAGGGTTTGTCAAAGCTAGCCACAATTCGCCTAGGTTAAATGGTCCGCCCACTGTTGTAAGGACGCGGGGATTCCCCCTCTTCTGGCCCTTGGGGTTTAATCCTCGGTCCTAACACAGCAGTGAACATTATCTTGTGTGGTGGCCGTTTGCCCTAGCCCAATCCTTGTGGTATTTTCTCTTACGCTGTATTGCCGGGACTTCAGTCTCGGCCTCAAAACGTGCGAGAACCGCGGTCGACGAAAACCATGGCTCCTACTGGGAAGGATGTCACCCACCCCCTCAAGCCCGGCTCCATCGCACCGCAACCATCATTGCTCCCAGTGCCTAGCAATGCGGTACTACCAGGGGACAAACTGTGCGCAGCTTGCTCGCCACTTAACCTCACAGCACGACGCTTCATCGTCTTCCCAACCGATAGCGACTTCATGCGGTGGACGCAGCCAATCACCAAAAAGCTTGTCCTCCAGCCCGTCCCCCAGATGCGGAAAAATACCAACTGCCCTTTATGCCGTCTCCTCCTCGTCTCGCTGTCCGGCGGCATCGACGAGGTGCCCGACGTCGACCGCCGGGGGCGCAAGCTGCAAGTCGCTATCAGCTGGGGCACGACAGGCCGCACGCCAAACCGCGACCAGCCCTGGGGGCGCCTGAGCGAAGTGCGCCTCCTCCACCCATCTCTTGTCCTCGACGGAGGCAAGTACCCGGACCTGCCCCTGAAAGGCATTCTCTTCCCGGAGATTACTCTGCTGGCCAACGACCTGCCGCCCGACGCGCCGCCAACGGCGCTTCCCTTCCTCCCCCGGCCGACCCGCCACGACGCCATCGACTTCGAGTTGGTGCGGCGCTGGCTCTCCATCTGCGAGGCGCGCCACGGCACCGTCTGCAACTTAGCGCATACGATGCAGCCGATGGATTGG
>GL876975.1:1343424-1353745 GCA_000193285.1 Magnaporthiopsis poae ATCC 64411 | reverse complement strand
TTTATTATGGCAATTTTTCGGGTGGTTTTATAAAAATAATATTTTGTTACATTTTTATCGAATTTATAAATATTACATTAATCGTTATAATAAACGATCCAAAAAAATAATAATTTAAAATATAACGCTAATTTTTAATTTTCCATTTACGTTTTGGCCATCGCTATTTGTTAATTTTTTTAAAAATAATCCTTTTTAATGTGCTTTTTTTTCCCATAAACAAAACATTTGCCGCTTTTAGCATTTTTTTAATGGATTTTTTTTTTATTTAGTTTATTTTTGCGCGGCTCCGGCGGTGCGGTTAAATTGCTCGTGGTTTTTTTTATTTTAACCGTTTTTTTTATTTTACACGGCCGTTTTGTCCGGTTAAATTTTCTTTTTTAATTTTTGTTCCCATAAATAATTATTAATCCGTACCGCCATTTTTCGGAACCTATTAAAAAATTTAAACCATTCGATTTTAACTATTTTATTTTTCACCTCGTTTTTTAGGCCCCCGTAAAAACGGTTAATTTTAATTTTTTCGGTTATTTTAAAAGGTGCCGTTAAACGTTCGAAATCGGCCGCGTAAATTACGGCGGACCCTTTTTAACAAAATTACTCGAATTTTCTTTCCGCCATTCGTTCCTCGTCCACCTGTCCAAATATATTAATAATATTTTTTTTAAACTTGTCCCAATTATTAAATATTCGGCGGGTATTTTCCGAAACCTGGTTTAATTTTTGAAAAAAATCGGCTAATTTGGGGTAAAATTAATCCTTAACTTTTTTATTCAGCCGTATAATAATATAAATTATTTATTAGCTACTCATGGTGAAATTTTTGCCGTAAAACCCGAAATAAATTTTATAATCCGTAAAAAAAAGTTTAAATTTTCAATTAAACCCGTCGTATTTATCGGAGTTTGAGAATTTAAAACTTTTAATAACGATTTAAACGGTTATTTTTATATCGTTCATTTGTTCGGTAATATTATGCAAATTTTTAATTATTAATTTAATAATTATTTATATTTGTTTCATTTATTCGTTCGCGAAAGCCAGGTTTTTCACCACGATTATCATGGTTTGGGCTATTTGGTCCTTTTTTTCGAAATTATAATCGATCCTATTATAAATAAAAACTTTTTAGAGGTTTTTTTAACCAAAAAGCTCCCCTTTTTCGGTTTTCACCTTTTTTTTCATTTTTTTGGTGGATTTTCCGGAAAATATGGTAATTGCTCATTTATTTTTGGTAAATGCTAAATAAAATCAGTTAAAATATTACAAATAAACCTTTTATTTTTAAAAATAAAACATTTAAAAAAAAAATTAAATAATGCTAAATAATAAAATCGTTTTGCACGTGATTAAAAGAAATTTGAAAAATAAAAATTTTAATTGCTTATTTAAAAAAATGCCTTAAAGCTAATTTAGGTTAACTAATGCCGAAGTTTTAGTTAAAAATTACTGGCGGCGAAAAAAAAACCCTCCTTTTTATACCTATAGCCCCGTCGTTTTAACCTTGTGCTATATTTGTTATATTACATAGCGAATATAACATTTCGGGGTGCCCTGTTATATTTATTATGCTACATAACGGATATAGCACCTTTTTGCTTAGGTAAGTACAAGCCACGTGACTTTTCAACCCCCCCTCTGGCCTTGGCTAGCGTGACCCTTAGTCACGTCGGCTGCGGGGTAAAGGCGTACCGCTGGGGGTTAGCCCCAGCCTTTCTATCCCCTGCCAGTTGTGGACGTAACATTTTTTTAGCAATAAAAGGTTAATATATTTGATTTGCCAATTTTACGCCCAGCTTTTTCCGTATACTTTTTTTTATTATTAAATTTCCGGGTTTTGGTTTCAAAAATGCGTTTTTTATTAATATTTGGGTAATTTTGCGTTTGGATCGCAATATACGGCCGTTTACGCGTAATTTTTTTAAATTATTATTTTTTAAAAGGTTTTTTTATTTAAATAACGTGCTTAACTCGTTTAAATCCGTATTGTTAATTATATTTTAATAATAAACTTTTTTAATTTTATTATACTTTTTTTAAAATTCGGTTGGATTTTGGTTTTTTATTACCAAAAATTCCGGCGTTTACCATTTAGCCCCGATTTTATTAATATATTTAACTTTATAAGCCCCCACCGTGGTTTTAATCACGTTTTTTATTAACCAGGCCTGTTTTTCCAATTTTAAATTATTATAACCGTTCCGGGGGCGGGTTTTAATAATTCCGCTAATATTTTTTGGCTAATTTTATCGCTATTAATAAAAAATATACCCGCAATTATCGTTATTTAATCGGGGTATTTATCGTAATAACCATTTTTAATAACTAATAATTTAATATTTAATATTTAACCCAAATTTGCGTTTTAAATAGCCCGTATATTAAATTTAAAATGCCGCCCGTTATATATATAGCTATTCCGGGGGGGTTTAAAAAAAAAGCCAAATCGTTTTACTAATACGGCTAGCGTTCGTTTCCAACTTTTTTTTTCCGGTTTATTAACGTTAAAATCCCCGAATAAAACCTTTTTTATGCCCGGTTTAAACCGGGCGTAATATTTTTTAATTTTCCGGTTTTATTATAATTTGGGGTGCTAATAAATAATAATAATTACGATCCCCCGAATTTTAATTATAATCGTGTAATTTTTAATTTTTTTTATAAGCCGGTTTTTCTTTTTTTTTTATACGTATATTGCTATTTTGCAATTTTGGGTTTTTTTAACCGTTAATTTTTAATTTTTGCATTTTTTAAACCCGTTTTTCCCTTTTAAACGTTTTAGTTTTGTTACGCATATAATTTGTACTTTTTTTTCCCTGCTTTTTTTTAATAACCCATTTATCGCTGGAAAATTACGCCCCGCGTTACCGTATATAATTTTATAATTTATTTTAAAACAGGGCGGGCGGGGTTTATTTTTACGCTAGCGTAAATAAATGCCGTACATATTTTTAACCCAATTTTTGGGTTATAATAACGTTACGGATATCCAATTATTCGATTTCGTATATTATTATTTTTAAAATGTATATTAAATTTTCCGTTTAAAAATTAAAAGTAATTTTTAAGCTTATTAAAGGGTGTTAATTTTTAATTACATTAACCAGCAAATTTTAAATCCAATTTTAAATGGTTTAATTTTGGGCTGTTTCGCACGCCGTTTTTTCGAGGATTTTTTTATTTTTTATTAATATTTTAATTATTTATTTTAATTTTATTATTTATTCGTTTATAAAAGTTTATTTTTATAATTTTAAAACCGGGTTAAGCCCGGTTTCGGTTTTAAATTCGTTATAAAATTTAACTATCGCCGTAAATGGGAATTTTTCCGTTTCGATAATTTTTTTTAAATAATGAATTAAATGATTAATTTTAAATGGGTTTTTTTTTAATACAGGTTAATAATGTGCGCGGTAAATTTTATGCCCCAAACGTTTAATACCGGGCGAAAAATTTTTTTACGGATCGGGCTTTTACGGATTTTTTTTTTTTAAAAAATCTCCTAATTATATCCAGCTATTATTTTCGCGCCTATTTTTACCAGGGTTTTATCGGTTTTTTTTTTAACTAATTTAATAGCCGTTTTTTTATTAAAACTATTATTTCCCAGATTTATTTAATAAACGGATCTGTTAAAATCGGGGTTAAAACAGGTTATTTTATAATATATTTTAAAAAAATCTTTTTTAACGTGGGGTTTTTTATTTTTGGCGATTATTTTTTCGAAAATAATTAACGGGCGGTTTATTTTATTTTTTTTTCCGCAACCAAAAAACGGTGCTTTTTGGCGTTATTAAAAAATAATTTAAAATTTAAAATTTTATTTGGGATTATAATAATCACCTATTTTTTACTTTTATACGAAAAAATTAAAAAATTTTATTTTTTCGCTGGAAAATTTTTAGCATTCGGCGGGGTTTTGCTAAATTAAATGCATTTCGGGGTTTATTTTTAAAAAACATATTTGGATATAATTAAAAATTTATCAGGTTTATTTTTATAAGCTTATTATTAATCGGCGGGGCCAAAATTTTAATCGCGTTTATCCGGGCTTTTCGGTATTTAAATCGGCCCGCGGTTTTAAATTTTTTTTATTAATTAACGGTTAAACAAACCATTTAATTATTTATCATTTTAAATTAGCACGGGTAATCCGTATATCCCGATTTATACGGTTTTAAATATTTTAAACATTATAATAGGTTAAAATACGTGTAAACCTTTTAGCTTTTTATTACGCCACATTTTAAGTATTATCAGAAATTAATACATTTTTTCTCGTTATATAAGCCGAAATACCAGCGGTATTTTTTTATATATATTTTATACTAAATAAATTTGGCCGGGTTAAATTTAAAAATTCAGAACGGTTTAATTAATTTGTTAAAAATAATCGTATAATTGCCCGGCCTCCGGTTAAATATTACCCTAACCGGTTAATTTGCGTGCCTAATCGTTTTTTTAACGATTATTTTTATTATAACCGGTATAAAAACGCTAATATTATTTGCGTATTTTTCGGGCATTTTTTTAATAAAATATATTATTATGGGTTTTTTTAATTTTATAATATATCCGTTTTTTTCCGTTATTTTAACGATAAATATTTTGGTTATCGGTAAATTTATGATTATTACCCACCCAAATTTAATTTTATAAATTTATTTAATAATACCGTTTTATATGCCCCATTTTTTACTTTTTATAAAAATTATTAAAATTTTTAATTACATATTTTAAAATAAATGAATATTAAAAAAACGGAAAAATACCCGTTTGGATTATTTGTTATTAATTTTTAAAATTTCGGGTTTTTAATTAGCGGGTTTTTCGGCCGCCGGTTTTTTTTTATTTTAAATTAACTGTTAATTTTATAAAGTTTTAATTTTTACCGCGGCCGCGTAATTAATTAGGGTTAAAGCTAAAATGATTTTATTAAATTGCAATATTACTATTTAAAAAGTTAGGAAAAAAAAACTCCCTCGTTTTTTATTATTTATTTTTTTTAATAACGCTGTAAAAAAAAATTTATTAAAATTTTTTTTAAAAGGCTTTTCCGGCCTTTTTTTAGGCGGGGGTTTAAAATAAAAATAAAATTTTAACGATCTTTTTAAAAACCGCTATAACCGTATCGTGGCGCGCCTCCGCGTTTTTAACGTGCTTTTTGTGCAATTTTTCGATTTGCTCCGCGATAATGGTTTGGGAAATCATTTTGGGGTGGCGCGCTGGCCTGGACGGGCGCGCTTATTGTGGTTTTTATGAAAAAAGTTAATAATAGTTCCTTTAGTGTTTTGGGTGTTTTAGATTAACCAGATCTGATTGGTGTTTACGTTTCACTTTTTCCCCGCCGGCTTCCTATTGGTCGCTTTTGGAAAAAAAGTATGAAAAGGAGGGAAGGTTGGAGCTCGTGCCAGAGGCACGGACGTTAATACGATCTCTCTCTCTCTCTCTCTCTCCCGAACAGCCTCCCCACCCCGATCCGTTTATAGCCGTCCTTAATCGTATCCACCCTCTGAACGAACAGGACGTTGTAGGCGTGGTGCCAGTGCGAGAGATACCCGAGGCTGATCCCGCCGGCGATGCCTCGGGAGATGGAGATGTGCAGCGCGTAAACGACTGGACTGTAGTCGGGGAGATTTATCAGGGGCTGTGTTCGCTTGGAGCCCCACACCTTGCTTCCGCTTCTGTCTCCGGCCGAGTCCGAGACCACACGGCAGACAACTCCTAAACATCGTGCTTCTCCAATTCTTATCCCCATGCCAGCCGGCGAGGTCATCCCACGAGACAGGGTCTCATCTCCTTGCGCCCAGAGTCCTCTAATGCCCCAGCCGCAGACCCTCCAGCAGGAGGCCGACCTACCGACCCGCGTTGTTGGCTCCAACTTCGCTTGTGGAGGAGATTACGCAATAGTCCCCATACAAAGGCAATGGCAAAGGTGGCCACACATGCTGTTGAATTTCTTGCCTGATCCACGGCAATGATGGTACCATTCAAGCTGTTTCTCAAATCCAAGAGCCCGGCCGAGGCGGATCAAGTCCTTCCACGCTTTTGTGTGCAACACGGCATTCAGCCTTGCTTCGCATTCGTCAACCCCGGTGCGTACTTATTCTGCCGGGAATAGGCTTGGTGCACGGCTTGGCCCCTCCGTGGACATGTACTGATGCCCCTGGGATGAGGCTCCCGGCTCGGAGTGGAGGAGGAAGTGGAGGATGTCTTGTCCGACGGTGGCGCACATCATGTCGTACATCTTCTTCAACACGCCGGCGCCGGAGCTGTTGATGTCGTTGTCGGGACCGCGACAGCCCACAATGACCTTGTGGTGCGTGGCCGGGAGGACATATCCCTTGTGGTGATTGCTGATCCAGTTGTAGCAGAAGTAGCAGGCCGGCTTGCTGCACCCTATGTACTTGTCCCCGTCCACGAACTCCATCCCCTTGCGGCTGCACCAGTCTGCAAGCTGGAGCTCGGCGTGCACCCTGGCGAGGAAGCGCTTGGAGGACGCCATGTCGCCTCGGAGAGTGCCGCTCACGGGGTTGTCGCGCTCAACGATACCGTGCAGCGCCCTGCTAAACTCCAAGGGGTCCTTCCGCGACGACTCCTTGCAGATCTCGTGGACGATTTCGTAGGGCTTGAACAAGTCTGGATCGATTGTAACCGAGAGAATTTCGGGGGCCGGCATGACTTGGATGTCGCTCTCCTTGATTCTGCACAGGGTTGGAACCTTGATCAGTCCCTCGATCACGGCGTTGACCGCCTCACGGGTTGCCCCGAGTCGACCGATGTAGTGCGCGAGTCTGCCGAAATTGTCGTCCGGTCGCTTGCATCTCTTTTTGAGCTCCGGAATGCCCTCCGCTTGCATCGCGTAGCAAAAATCGACAAAGACGCCAAGCGTCATCCCCGGCGGTGGCTTGGAAATTTTCTTCAGCTTTGCCCGGAGGGATGGCACTTTGTTTAATTGATCAGTCCCTGTACACGGAAACAGTCCCCAAATCGAAACTTTAGGGCCTCACCTCTCTGGCTCGGCAGCATCCCCTTCTTTAATTCCACCTGACACCTCGTTGCATATCTCTGCGCCGCGCCCTGGTAGAACTGAAGCCGAGGGCGTGTGTTCTCAATAACAAGGCGAAAAATGTCTTCGCGGACCTCGCGTTCGTTCTCAAACTCGAGATTCGAAAGCTTTTGCAGAAGGGCGTGTGCATATGCCTCGACGTCGGGTCGGATACCCTCGTTCGCAGCGAGCCAGAGGACGTTGTTATTGCTGGCTTTGAGTTTCTGCAGCATGGCAGCCGTCACCGTGCCGCCGCCTTTCTCGACATCGCAGAGGTACGCAAAGCCGTCCAGGAAGTTCCTTCGGGCTTCGCATGTTTCGTCATCAGACTTGTTCCGGCGCGAGTGTTCGGCCTTGAAGGGCGAGAGCGCTCCGAAGAGCACCAACCTCGGGTAGAGCTTTTCCTGTGCGTGTTGCCAGATTGGCTCTGCCGGCGAGTTTGAAGTCGTGGCGCGGGGCGCCCAGGGAATTTCCTGGGCGGTCATGGCCGCCGATGTGTCCAACATATATTCGTCACGGAAACCAAGCGGCGGAAAGAAGAAGAAAGGAAACCCCGACAGAAAGAAATTTGGTCCCGGATTAAAATTTTTGCCAGCTTCGATGCAATTCTGCGACGTTCAACCTGTTTCTCGTCGTACGGCGCGTCCCGTCCAACGCCTCTGGGGCTGCCACCATTCACAGACGGGGACCAGGCGGCATGGATGGCGGGGAGGATTTAGATGAGGCTGTGGAAGAGACGGTTCTGCTGGGAGAAGACGGACACAGAATTTTCTTGTTGGAGGCGTACCCATATCGCCGTCGGCTTGTGGAAGGTCTTTTTGTTTACGATTATATGTCGGTGGTAAAAGCTGCAGCGGAAAGGGCAAACGTATCGCTCGGGGATTCGACAGCTGCTAGGTCGTAGGCACAAACGCTGCGGCGGCCAGGACAGCAGGCGATCGTCTGTTTCGACAGGTACCTTGGTATGGATTTAACCGAGGATGACGATTTTTACCACCAAACACGACCGATTTCTACGTTGGGGCGCCCAATCGATGACAGCCCGTTGCTTCACCTCCATTTTGCCAGCTCAGCAGCGCATACAACAGGCCGCATGGAGCCGGTCTGGCCATCCCCGTTGGCCAATTATGGTCTCGGAAAGCATCCGCCTCGCTCTTTCACGAGCATGCGGGAGGCCCTCCAGAATTGCAAAACGCCATGCACGCAGTCCTGCTGTTGCAAGAGCGGCCTCAGTCCTGCACGGCACCGTTGTCGACTGTGACATGTTGTTGCCTGTACCATAGTGGCTTGATCAATTGCGTTATCCTCCCGCTGCTGCTTCTGCTGTTACCGTCGCCGAGGCGATAAAGGACGATAGCTCCGGCTGCCAGTCCCGGCGTTCCTTGTCAAGGTCTGATGGTGTTGACCGCTTTTCCGCTGCTGCTGTGATATACCGGCATTACCGGCGGCTGTAACTTGCTGCCTGAAATAGTGCTGCTCTGCTTGTCCTAAGGTCGTTTGGCAACGCCCCCAAATATATGTTCTAGCATAAAAGGTACGCTTGACGCACTCCCGTCCTTTATTTACTTTCGATGCACCACACAGGGTAACTGTATCACTGCATTTCCTTTTAGGATTTGGAAGCAAAATTGCAGCCAGCAGATGAGGCTATGCCTTACACCTGCGACATGCGCAGAGAAAAATAGCAATCTATTAGCTGGGCGATCTTGCAAATAAGGCGGGCAGGCTGCGGAGTCAAGAAAGATGTGGGGCATGTTCAGCCGGCGGCAGACTGGACCGTATGCCCGTCTGCGTTCATCCTACACAGGCCGCTTTATCCCAGCCATATTGTCCATTCCTCGATATATCCTTAGCCATTCCCATTATCCTCCTTCCCCAAGAAGTTCCCTTTTATATTCGCCAGGATGCCTCCGGAGCTGCGCGACAGGGCCGTTTTGGGCCTGCGTCGTCGTTAAATATGTAGTTTTCCGGTAGCGGCGACTGCGTGGAGAGTAGTGAGCTTTTGCATCGCCAGCGATTCCTCCATTAGCGCGAGGGACGAGGCCGGCGTGGAGCCAGGACGCCTAGTCGAAAAGGTGATTAACAGCTGCGGACGGCGACGGGTGAATCTCCAAGGAGGCTGCCCTAAGAAAAAGGCGATTCTGGAGGCAGGGACGTCTGGCGTCATAAAGGGGAGATTTACCCCTAGCTTTAATAAGGATTACAGTTCCCGCGTCTGCTCGATCCGGATGGCGGTGAACTAACCGGCGAGTACTCGAACCAAAGCTTTAACTTTAACGCTTCGCGGGGTAACGGGGCAATTCAGGTACTATCAATTAGCAAAAGCTGCAAAAAACCTTTCCATATACCACACGCAGCACCATGTTCAACCAAAACGCTTTAATATCCCGTGTATTTTTTGCGCGCCATGGTAAATTTAACGTTTAATTAATAATAAAAAAAAATAAATTATATAATTTATTTTTATATATAAAAAAAACGGTATAAGTTAAATTAAACCGTTATATAAATAATATTAAAATTATTTTTATACTGATAAAAATTGCGCAAGTTTTATTAATAATAATAATATTTATAAATGTTAATAAATTTTTTAACCCATTTTATTTTATATATATATTTGTTAATTTAAAAAAAAAATTATAAAAATTTTAAAATTATTTTTTTTAAACGTTATAAAAAAATAAAATATTATTATAATTAAAAATATTATAAAATAAAATTATAACGATTATAAAAAATTAAAAATTAAAAAAATTAAATATTTAAAAAAAAAATTAAACACGATAAAAAAATGAAATATTTAAAAAAAATAATTATAAAAGCGAAAAATAAATCGCGTTTTATTTTATTTATTTTTATAATAAATCCTTATTAATTTTTTATTATTTTTTTTATATAAAAATTTATGGTATAAATTATTAAACGTTTAAATAAATTTATTTTATAAATTTAAAAAATTTAAAAATTTTATATAAAAAAAACTTATTAATATGCTTTTTATATATTTATTAATTAATTTTTTTTTTATTTTACCGGTTTTACACGTGTTAATTAAAATAAAAAAACCGGTAAATTACACACGATTTTATTTTTCGTTATTTTATTAAACGATAGCTCGGTTTTTCGGTTAATTTTTATTTTTAAATAATGCTAGCCCCGGGGGGTATCGCGGTTTTAAAATATGTAAATTTCGTGTTAATTTTCCCGATGCCGGATTAAAATTAAACCATCGCATTAACGTAAATTTTCGTCCGAAAGCTACAAAAATAA
>GL876975.1:1289701-1310029 GCA_000193285.1 Magnaporthiopsis poae ATCC 64411 | reverse complement strand
TCTCTCATCCTCTCTCACTCCTTCCCTCCTCCTCCTCCCTTCCTCCTCCCCTCCCTCCTCCCCTCCTCCTCCCCCTCGCTCCTCCCCCTGCCTCCTCCCCCCTCCTCCTCCTCTTGACTTTGCATTTGTCCTCGATTTTTTCTATCACCAAACCTATCCACTTTTTGAACGCCTTTTATAACTTTGCCTAGATCTTTCGTCCGTATGTACCTAGTTGACCGAACCGAAACCCCTCATTGGTTTTTCTGCTATCATTAGCCACACGGTATTACGTCTTCCCACTCCCATGCTGCTCTTTTCTATGCGGAATGCTTTATAATCCCGTGGAGAGCCGCATGAACGCACGACAGCCTGACGTTGTCGTCCATGCCGAGAAAGAAATCCCACGGTGCCAGGTAGTGCCAGCGCTCGGTCCGGTTGACTATCTGAGTTAAGCAGTCCAACTTGAGCAACGCCACCAGGCCTTCCTTCGTCCTCAGGTGCCTTCTCAGCTGTTCCCTCTCACATACGTAGTCGAAGCATTGCAGGACGTCCGCCACGAGACCAGCAAAGATTGGCGTGGCGAAGGAGCACCCGGATTTCACGGCGTGTCGGTCGAGTAGGTCGTAGGGGATGTTCTCGCCCAGCGTGCCGAAGCGAACGAGGTCTGCCTTGCTGTCGTGGGGGTCGGGGTTGTAGCGCCGGACGAACTCGCCCCATTCGTTGGTGCCGCGGACGGCGATGACGTTGGGGTCGCTGGCCGGAAACAGCTCGCGCTCGTTCAGGCCTTCGTTGTTCGCGGCGGCGAAGAACAGGACGCTCCCTCCTCCCGAGTTTCTCTCGATCGCGACGGCGTCGTTTATGGCCGTTTTGATTCGGCGTTTCTGTCGGGAGAAGCCGAAAGAGATGCTGATGATGTCCACGTCCCAGACATCAACCGCGTGCCGAATAGCCTGTTTCGCCCGTTGTTAGATGGCACCAGTCAGAAGGGGGATATATATATTGAAAATACCCATTCGTACCTTTTCTATAGCCGCCTCAGCTTCTGACAGCTTCTTTTGGTTCTCGGCGATGCGAATGACGTAAACGTCAGCATGCGTGGCGGTTCGCAAAAGGAGCGCTGCCACCGCCGTCCCGTGCTTCTCCCCGTCGTCGTCGACTGGCTCGCTTGAGTCGCCGACGTAGTCTTTCCAGGCGGGGGGCCTTGTCAACCCCAGGCCGTTGATGCAGTCCGCCTCCATGTCGAGGCCGGTATCGAGAACTGCGACCCGCACAGGCCGTGTAACTCTTGTCGAGTTCTCACGCCTCAGTTTGTCCATCACCCTGGCGATCTCATCAAGCTTTTCGAGCCAAGACGTTGGGTCATGAACCTAGTCGTCTTTTGTCAGCTTTGCTGCAATATAAAGTCCGTTTTTAAATCACCCACTTACAACGGTGCTGCCGAGAAATTTGCCATCATCCGCTTGTCTGCTTCCACTCGAGCTCGGCTGATGGCTTGGATCCTCTTGTATAGAGTCGATAGTCCTGTGACTATGGCGGTGATTGTTGTCGCCTCCGGCCTGGCACGGGCTCCGCACCTTCTCATGGTTCTTCGGGCCCGGATGCGGTGTAATTGTGCGGTTGGGCCGTGATAGGGGGTTACCGGACGCTGTGGGGTCGTTGATATCCCGGTCGTCACGAGTAAATTTAACTCGCTTTGTTTGGCGGCGGGTGTCGCTTCGCTGCTGTTGGGGCACAGGACGTGTCTTGGTGGCCGTTGGTCTCGATGGCGGGTGATCGAACATGGTCTCCTGGTTGTCGCTTGTCGAGATAGACCATTGCTGGTTGAGGGCCTGGTACTTTTCTTGGCGTCTGGTCAAGCCCGCCTCCGGAGCAGTGGGACCAGGGACTGGAGCATGGCGGATCTGATCAACTATTTGGGCATATAAGTGGCCCGCGTTGCGAGAGCGCCCACCCCCCATGTCTCGGAGCAGACGCTCATAGTCATAGCAGGCCTCCACGGCTTCTAAGTAAGGTACCATCCCGACGTGCTACTCGCACAGGCAAGCAAGTCTTTTGCGGAACGAGGCCTCGTCGTCTCCATCGGGGACGATATGCCTATAACTATAGCCCCATTCTATTTCCAGCAGAAGCTTTGCCAGGCATTGGAACGGCGTGTCACGTTGCGAGTCGCCCCATTGCTCATCCAATGAGCCGTCCGTATCCGATGGCGATGTGCTGCGATCAATCGGCTGGCAGGCGACAAAGGACAGATCTTTGTGGCAAGTCCTGCCGTCGCCCTCGGAAAGGAAGAATACTTGGCTCGAGTCCCAAGCCATGACGGCACGTTCCGTGTCCAGGGACCGCCCCAGGCTAAGGACAAGCCTGGCTGCCAGAGAACGTTTCTCTTTGGGCGCAAATAATCCTTCTTGGGGTCTCGGGTCCCTGGGGCTCTCCACGAAAGCAAGCTCCTTCAGCTTCTCGCTCAGGGTTATTGTCGGCCACCGGCTTCTGAAGCATGCCTTTGGACGGTGAAATATCTTGGATGTGACGAAAACGAAGACGGTCCCGTCATGTATCGTAAGGCGGAGCCCTTTGCCCCCGTAGGACTGCTTGAGCTCATCACAGATGGTCTCCACCTTCTCCCAGTCGGACAGGCTGCTTTCAAAACCGGTCAGCCGGATAGGCCCCGGTGTGCTTTGCTTAAAGTCGAGCTGCTAAAATCTGCCTAGGGGTAGAGCATCACTCACACTGTTTCCGCTTTCTCGCGAACCCGCAGTTGAGCTTCTTGCCAGTAGTTCCGGGCATTGGGTTTTGTGTCTGGGTCGTGGCAAGTTGACAGGAAAAGGTTCAGCTCTGGCTCGCCGGAGCCGGGGTCGGTGTCGGAATCGATGAGCTGGACGAGAACCTGATGGCCTCCCTTCTTGCAAAAGCCCTGTTCGATCTTGTGGACGATCCGCAAAAGCTCGTCGAGTGCCTGGCCAGCTGGGTCTTGAGTTCCTGCGCCTTGCATGGAGTGCACCTCAAGATCATCAGACTCCGCGGGGGACCCGACGGGTCGAAGGGAGATGTCTTTCAAAAACGGTTGGCATAGTCCGCTGAAATAACCATCGACTACGCTGACTGTCGTATTGGCCTCCTCGGCAAGTTCGACAGATGCGGTATGGAAAAGAGTTCGGCCGCTGTCCCCTGTGGCCAGCTGAAACGGCCAGTTGGATGTCCGGAGAACAGAGAGAAGCGCGTCTAGGCTACGATACTCGCCGGCCGCGCCATCCACGCTCTCCACGTGCTGTTTTCTATCTTGTTCCTCCAGCAGTTCGACGTTTACAAGCCTGTTTAACAGGGCGCAAATAGACCGAAGATGGCCCTTGGACTCGGCAGTCAGGGCTGAGCCGGCCTGGTCCAGAAAGCAGACCTCGTTCTTCCAGAAAAGCTCCCGCAGCGTTTCCTCGAAGAATGAAAGGTACAGCTGTACCCCATCCTGGTCTGTGTGTTTGCCGGATCCCCCAAGCGTTGGGATGGGTTGGTATTCCGTGCTGTTTATCAGGCGACCCCTGAATGAGCGCAAGGATGCGAGCCTTTCCCACTCAGGGGACCCGTTATTGGCACTCGAATGCGACATAATCGGCCGCGATGATGATGACAACGGCCGGCCGCCGTCATTCAGGGGTTCGTTGTGCAGGGGCTGGAACTGAGGGTCTTGGATCGTTCTGGCTGGGCGGGCGTGACGACCGCCTCCTCACAGGGCAAGCGCAGGGAATGTGTAATGGTCAGGCTGGGTTTAGAGAACCGGCGGAAGTTGGTGAGGGGTTTGGTCAGCCGTGGCGTCGTGTTTTGCTTGGTGCCCAATCAGACAGCGGAGCCTTGATCGTAATCACGTGTGCCTCTACCTACCAGTTACGAGCGGCGTGATGAGAGGTTAACCCCGCGTTCGGTTTCCCTCTATCAGCGACAGCAACGCCATGCGATGCAGCCTCCATCATCTCCGTTGTGAGCCGTCAAGGGGTTGGCCCATGCAGCAACATGGATCCCAATCCCGGGCCGCATAGGCGGATGTCCATTGCCGTTGTGCCCGAGGTGAGGCGCGGCACCAAGCGGGCAAATGATGCCGGAGACGACAGCAGCCCAGAATCCGACCGCGAGAGGCAGAGTCCTCGCCATGACGCTCACGGCACCAAGGACATAGGAGATGCCGGAGACGGTAGCCTATCCACAGCCAGCAGCGGAAGCCACATCCGCCTAATGGCGGACGACTGTCGCAACCTTTTTCGAGAGACGCCCAGGCATATAGGTGATGACGACCACACTATGGCGGCCCTCAAGCGATTCATGGAAGAGTCCAGCGACCGTTTTGAGGCATGGGCGGCCTTTCTAGGCGTGTTTGGGAGCGGAGCCGCCTCTCTAGATCACCGCCTTCGGCGCCACGCAGCTTTACAAGACATGGTCATGCGTCTGCTACGTATACTCAGACAAAGCATCTTCACAGGTCAATATCCCTTAGCTTGGTTGCCTAAATGCGGTGGATGATCTCCATATTAACAACATCCTAACATTTCGATAATTGCTAGTCAACACAATGGCGAAGCGCGGGATCAATCCCCAGCCAAGCGCATCCTCCGAGTCCTCTTCCCACAAGCCAGGCAATCCTTCCCTCCCGCCCAGCGTGAAAATACATTGCTTGGGAGTCCAGGAATCAATCACAAAACTAAACAAGCTTGGCATCAACATTAGGGCTTCGTCCAGGACGCCGGTCAATGCCCGGGCTCGGGCGTTTGCCGCATCGCATAAGGTGGATTTGGACGGATACGAGTACTTAGCCTATCTAGCCCTTAGGAGTCTTTATCCGAACTCACCGGAAAGCCTGCGTCAACAGCTGGCCGACGCAATGACCGACCGGTACGCAAGACTGCAATACGAAGCCTACCGCCTTGGAAAGCCCCTTGCACAACAAGCATCCAAGTCAACGGACATGGAGGTCGTCTCCGACGCCGGGGCCAAGGTTCCGGCCCTCGACCCAGACGCCGGTCTTAGTGCCAGCCCCAAGCGAGAGCCCGCCAGCGACCCCCGTTCTCCGGTTCCCAGACCAGCACAGGAACATACTCCTACGCCGGACATGGCGCCTTCGTCGATAGACACCATGATGTTGCGCGCTATTCTGAAGAACCAGAACGCCCCGCAATCGAGGAGAACCGAGACGGTGCGGGCCACGCGCCTGAACGAGCCGCCGCCGCCCATGATGGCGGAGGGTTCCCGCACATGCACATGGTGCTTTCAGAACACCGACCGGTCCTGGGTGAGGGAGAACGAAAACGGGTCCGTGGCCTGGACGTCTGAAGGGCGGTACGTTATAACAGCGCCTTGATCCGACAATGGCGGCGCCCTGAGAGATGTGCTAATACTTCCCGCGCACATAGACGCCACTACCGAAACGATCTCAGACCCTACGTTTGCCTTGCCGAGAGTTGCTCGACCTTGCGGCCGGCTTTCGCGTCGGAAACGGAGTGGCACTGCCACATGCGCTCTGCTCACTCCGAGTTCTGGCCGCACAAAATCCACCAGAAACCAGTGTGGACCTGCCAGGGACCGCACGAAAACGGCTCGCTGTATACATTTCCAACCAAGAGGGAGCTGACCGATCACATCGCAATGCACCACGTTCACTCCGCCATGTTGCAGACACGCTCAGAGCCATCCTCGCCATCTCCAAACCAGCATGACGACACTGCCAAGGCCGGGTGCAGCGTTCCCGGCCAGGCTAGCGAAAAGATTGCCGGCAAGCCCGCCCCTGGGACTGCGGAGGCCGGGAAGGCAGCCCAGCAGCTGCTGTCGCAGCTTGCCGAGGAGTATTCGGCCAAAACACAGCGGCCTGCCTCAGTCTGCCCGCTCTGCATGCTCGACCTCGAGAAGGAGAAATCTCGTGAGGTCCAAGGCGCCGAGGCCTCCAGTCCCCAGCGGGAGTCAACAAGTGCTCTGCCCAAAGACGGAGCCCCAGCACCGCCGGAGCTGTGGCGACATATTGCGGACCACCTCCACGTCCTCATGGTCCTCTCCTTGCAGCTGATGACGGCGGCAGCGGGTGGGGAGGACGGCAACGCCAGCACGAGCTTGTCTGCCCCATCGTCGAACAGAGTGTCCGAAGGTCCGGCTGGGGCCGGCGTGAAGGACAACAGGTTTTCAGACTTGTCTTCGGATCTCCAAGGGTCATTGAGATGGGAGAGCAGCCCCGAAGGATCACCCGCGCCCTCCGAAATAACATCTCCCGTGGACCTGCCGGACGGAACCGTCGTCAACTGGATGGACTACGGTTTACCCACCCCCTCGAACCTGGATGTCGATGCAAATCCAGCAATAGAGCACATGCGCATGGTCGCCAAACCCGCACAGCTGCCACGAGATTGCCTCAGGTCGCTCGACTTTCCGCTAAGGTTCATTCGCTCCGATGACACTTACTTCGCCGTCACCGTCACCGAGGCACGCAAGCGGCTGCTTGAACATGATAAGTATCGGAGCTGGGCCGTTTGCGATCGAGGCCTGCTCTATATCACAGGAAGGCCGGGCTCCGGGAAGTCGATATTGCTAAAATGCGCCCTCGACAATCGTGGACGTACGCCCGGCGCCAGAGACAGCGACCTCATTCTTTCATTCTTCTTCTACGGTCACGGCGATGAACTCCAAAGGTCTCCTTTTGGCCTTTTCCGGTCTTTGCTTCATCAGGTCCTTAGCCAGGCCCCCGACGCATTGCCAGATCTCGTCGACACCTTCGAAACGAAATGCCAACAAATCGGCAAACCGGGTGAAAAGTGGCAGTGGCATCAAACAGAATTGTGGCCCTTCCTCGAATCGTCTTTTCCGAGGGTCCTAAAGACTCGCTCTATCTGGTTGTTTGTCGACGGGTTGGAAGAGTGCGACGAAAGGGATGCGGTCTACCTAATCGACCAATTCAAGTCCTTGCTCCAAAGCATCCCACCTATCGGCTTACAATTTCGTATCTGCTTCACTTGTCTTCACTACCCCCTGATTGGGGATCAGAACGGTGTGTTCGAAATATGCACTGACCCTGAAAATCGCGAGGACATCCCCGAGGCCGTCGGTCGACCACATGGTACCCTTGTGCTGGTTCCAGACACTCATGAAAATCTCCCCGAGGCACACTCCCCAGAGGACATCATCCGGACGCCCCTTATGATGTGAGCTATTTATACGTTGAAACCATGCATGTGTGGTGGTTCCACTCACTAACATTTACGCGCTACGCCTGGTACCTAGGCACCAAAAGCAGGCGCTCACGTTTTTACTGCGGCGGGAGTCTGGGTGGGATTTCAGCCGCCAGTCGGCGGACTTCTGGGATCTGACACACATGGGCAATGCGACCTTGTCTGTTGGCCTCAGTCCCCTATAGCCATCCACTATTACACGAAGACCGTCTAACCTTTTAGCGAATTTTTAGCTTTAACCGGATATCCCAGTCATTTCACACCGATGAACCCCCAAAATTTCGCGGGGGGATCCTCGCTGACCCGACGGGACTAGGGAAGACGCTCACCATGATAGCGTTAACGGCGACGGATTATAGTGAAATGTTCCGGAGCACAAGCATTGATCCGAAATTGGGACGTCTTCCAACCTTGATTATCGTTCCGCTTCCCCGTGAGCATTCCATCCCTTCCCGAGCCCGACTTGGGCTCTTGTTATTATTAAATCCCAAATACTAACATATAGCCCCGTTCGAAACAGTATTGGATATATGGCAGGAGCACCTAAGCGAGTTGGTTTGCCCAGTGATTTTATCATTTGTGCCTTCGATTTTCCTTCAAGTAACTGACCCCATGCGCTCGACTTAAGGCATGTCAAACCAGGCGCAATGACCTGGTGTCTCCATTACGGAGACCAAAAGCTCACCAGCATCGAGGAGGCAGCACGGTATCATATTATACTATCGACATATGACACAGTGACTTTGGACTGGGCAGCTCAGAAAAGCTTTCTCTTTTCAGCTCTCTGGAGTAGGATTATTCTCGACGAAGGTACATACCACATAACACCGCCCCTAATATTCTTTTTTAAGAAAAATAAGCTGACCGCAGTAGCCCATATGATCCGAAACGCGGAATACCGGGCGTCGCAGGCAGTATGCTCCCTGAAGGCTATATCAAGATGGGCCGTCACGGGAACCCCTGCCCAGAACGGGACCGGGGATCTAGAAAGCCTCCTCAAGTTTATTCGGGCGCACCCTTACGACGACGCGACACGCTTTGAGTGGGATATCGGGTGGCTTTGGAAATCAGGGAACGTCGAAAAGGCGGCAAAGAAACTCAGGGCTCTGACCGGCGGACTGGTCCTCCGGCGACCCAAGACCGTCATCGAGCTACCAAATAGAACCGACCTCAAACTCCCGGTCGAGTTTTCCCCGGAGGAAAGAAAGCTATACGATGAACTCAAGGCCCAGACTTTGTCCTGGATCAAAAGGGCCTACGACGACGGGCCAGTGTCCGCGTTCTACATCACGGTGCTGCAAAGGGTCGACGCCCTCCGGGTGGTCTGCAACCTCGGGGTCAACTACACCTCTAGGCACAGTCTCGCGGGCGGTGACGAGGTTGCCGAGGGCGCCGCCGTGGGGGATTGGGCTTCCGTCGCACAGCTCGCTTTCGACCGCCACCGCGAGATGTACCCGGTGGCATGCGCCTTTTGCGGGGCGTCCTGCAGCCTGACCACAGCCGCTTTTGACGGCGGCGACGACCCATCCGCTACCGGGCCGTTCTATGCCCGCTGCTTTTGCTTTGTATGCGCAGACTGCGCGAGACACGCCGCCACGCGCGACCAACCTGTTACCTGCTGGCACGGCCCCGAACACGATATGGCGCCCGTATCTTTAGGCTGGAGGACCCTGGAGGACGGGTTCGGTCCGGCAGGTCGTGGGTTGGGGAGTTCGGATCGCTGTCAGCTTTCGAGCAAAATCACCGCCCTGATATCGCAGCTACTCAGCCTGCCCGTTGAGAAGAAGAGGTGTGTACAAATTTGGTACTAAATGCTATGATATGCCCACTTTTATGCTGCTCTGTCCACTGACTCAGGGGCTCAGTGTTGTTTTCTCGACCTGGACGATGACCTTGGATCTTGTCCAGGTTGGACTGGAGAAGGCCGGTATCCGCTACGAGCGGATCGACGGCAAAGTGCCTCAGCGCCAGCGACACGCCGTCATCGAACGGTTCAGGAACGACCCAGGAGTGGAGGTGCTTCTTCTGACGCTGTCCTGCGACGCGGCTGGGTACGCTTTGGCGATCCTCTTGCCCCTAGACACAAAAGCGATGGCCAGCAAGCGTCTGCTTTAGTGCTGACTCCGCTTGCCCCCAGGCTTACACTCACCGAAGCATCTATAGCGTTTCTGATGGAGCCTCTCTGGTAATGCTCCCGGCCCCTCGGATGGGGACCACCCCCCATCGTGCTCTTAGTTCAGGTGGGATAACACGTCATGTCCAGGGACCCTGCCGTCGAGGAACAAGCCCTAGCTACAATCCACCGGCTTGGCCAAAAGAGTGAAGTCACTACGGTGCGGTTCTTCGTGAAAGACACAATCGAGGAGGTCAGTCAGTCCCTTGTGCCCTTTTAAATTCCATGGACAACCGCAATACCATGGCGTGGCCAGAGCGCTTACGGAAAGTATTATGGCGAAACAGCGGCTGCTGGACCTTCAGCAGTCGAAGAAGGAGAAACTCGAGGGGCTTCTAATAAGGCTGCAAGCCGAGGCTGGCTCATACGACAGCCTCAGCAGCCTGGAGGTAAGTAGGGCATCAACAAGGACCATGTTCTCTTATGAACCTAGCTAACATATCTACCCCCGCGTGTAGGATCTCCGTCGCCTTATCTTCTGAACTCTCCCTTGATGCAGCCGTCGTGCAGTTCTTGCACTCGACCACCGGCCTTTTTGCACCTGCATCCGACTTTCTTGCACTTGACTCGACCTTGGCGTCGGCGCACACACGCACAACGTCAAGTGCGGGGTTGGGGTGGAGTTTGGCCCATCAAATTCGTGCACGGGTGGCATGCGGTCGTGGACCAATGAAAAAAAAAAGGACCAAAAGCTGTAGCCACCCACGGCTTCACCTAGGTGTAGATGGCCGTCTGCTCAAGGCATAAAAAGGAACACCGCCTCCGTCTGGCTAAGCTACGCGCGCTCGATCGGTGACGCGTTTTCCCAATAGGCAGATCTCCCCAATGTGTGGGACTTGGCGAGTGTAGCTGGATGTAAAGCGTGCCGCTTGACAAGTGTATGGAATGGATGGCTTCACCACGTGAATTGCGGGTGCATTTGGTGGCGACCAACTACAGGCGTAACAGTGACCACCTTATCTCGAGGCAGCCTTTGGGTTTAGTGTTTCCGAGCTTTAGCCAACGTGGTGGCCCGTGCTGCGGCAGTGTCCCCGCGTCTCCGTCAAGGGCAGCACTGTCGCGAACTTCAATTCAGCACCTTCCAACCTCGAATCCCTTCACAGCCAGCAGAAGCGGCCAGGGTTCGGCCATGTACGACGAAATCATTGAAGACGGCATCCGCAAGGAGCGAGAGCGGTATATCGAGTCCATTAAGGACCGGATCTGCTTCCTCGCTTCGGCGCACCACGGCGGCGACGATTGCGAGTTCTTCCAGGACCTTAAGAAGGGCAGCTATAACGTCTGCTTTTTTGTTCGCTTCTTCCGGCGGCCCCGGCCGGCCCGGGAGCCCGACGCCGCGCCCGACGGCGACCGCTGGGTCGTGCGCGTGCCCCTGGCGCCGTGCTTGGCCATTGAACCGTGGGAGAAGGTCGCCACCGAAATCGCCACGATGCAGTCGGTGTCCCGGTCTTGGCGCTCTTTTTCCCGGATTTTCCTTATGCTTTTGTTTTTTTTGCTAACTCGAACCGGTTTCGACCGCCAGGTTTGTTGCAAGCCACACTACGATACCCGTGCCCAAGGTCCATGCGTACAGCACCTCCAGGGAGCCGGGCGCGCACGAAGTCGCCTTCTACATGATCCTAGAGTACGTTCAAGGCAAAACGCTGGACGAGCTCGGGGTAAACTTTAAAAAGGGGACGCCGGAACACCTGCGTAATAGCATCAACTCCCAGCTGGCCGACGTATACATCCAGCTGAGCCGCTTAAAATTCCCCGCCATCGGCCGGCTGGTTCCTTTGCTTAACGGCTCGGTCCGCGTCGGCAGGGCGCCCTTTTCGACCGCCATGAACCAGTACCAGCTCGAAGTCGGGGGAGTGCCCGATATGATAGAGAAGTGGGGTGGTGCCCCGGCGGGCTTCACGTTTGCAAACCGCTAGGTCTCTTTCCTGCTCGACAGCGCCTCGAAGCTGTTTGAACGAAGCAGGGCCAATTGCGAGAACGAGGCCGACGCACGCCGCAGGCTTTATTTCCTCCACCAATTCTCCGATCTCGTCAGGACAGGCTGGATCCAAAGCGACCTCGACAGCGGCCCTTTCGTGCTTGCGCACGGCGGTCTGCAAAGGTGGAACATGCTGTTCAGCGACGATTTTAAGCTCCTGGCCGTTATTGATTGGGAATGGGCCCAGACGGTGCCCCTCCAGCTTTTCTTGCCACCCTTGTTCCTTTCGGGCTCGTCCATCTGGTCCCTTGGCTATTTTTACGAGCGGTGCGCCGACCGGCTGCGTGGGTTTTGCTCCGTGGTTAAAAAGGCGGAAAAGGTTAAGCACGGCGGCGAGGCGCCATTTTCGCGGCTGTGGCGAAACTTGTCCCAAAACGGCGGCATCCTCATCAGCATGGCCCTGCAATATCCACCAAACATCGAGGATGCCATGTACGGTCACCTTAACATCATGCTCCATGCCCGGATTTCGACCCGCGACGACCGCATCCGGCAGTTTATCGACCAGGATCCGGGCCGCAGGGATCTGGTTGCCAGAAAGGTCGCCACATGGAACTTGTACGATGCCGAAATGAAGCGGCTCGGCGTTGTAAAACCGTAAAGCAACCAAGCCGTTTAATACAGAACGGACAGACGAACAAGCTTCCCAATCGCCTCCAGCTTGGCCATCCTACTCCTACGTGAAAGAAGCGGGCCGGTCACCTCTCGAGACCAGAGGCGGGTGTGCCAGTGGAGACTACGCCCAGCCGTTGGTCCTTTTTTTCGGTTCACGATCGTGAGGACTCACCGCGCGCCGCCCGAACACCGGGGCAAAGGCTCTACCAACAGGTACGAGAGGTCGGGAGCAGGCAGATAAACCGAGCGCGCGTCGGTTAGCCAGACGGCGGGTGCCGATCTAAACAGGTGAAGCACTTCAGAGGTCCCGGCTGTTGGTCATTCCCTTTTCGGTCCACCGTCGCAAGGCTCGCCGTCGCGAGGTTCCGCCGCCAACCAGAAAGTCAGCCAGATAGAGCCCGCGTCGGTCAGCCAGACGGCGGGGTGTTCCTTTTTATGGCCGTGAACCTTTCTTCTCTCGACAAGACAGACATATCAACCCAGACCCCTTGCCAGCTCTTTATACCTTTGCTTAACGCACGCAACAAAGCCGGGCTGCTTTGCTGATCCGTGCCGTGGCCGTATAAAAACGAAAATAAAAGGAGCAACCAGAAAAAAAAAGTGCCACCATGAAGCAGCCATCGCCACCCTGTTGGACCAAAATGGCTATAATAAGTGCTGATGGCACGGCGCCAGCGCTGCAAGTCATCGTGCTTACAGCCAGATACCGATCTAAACAGGTGTACCCTCTTCAGGGGCGAAGGTGGCGGGCGCTCGATCCGGCTGTTGGTCACCCCTTTTCTGGTCCACCGCCGTGAGGCTCCTGGGGTAAAGCCACCACCATAAAAGTCAGGCAGCGGCCGTGAGCCTGATTCCTTCTCTGAAATCACCAACCTGGCAAAGTTCAAAAGCCCCGTCATCATTGTTGCCCTGACTGCCAGCTCTCCTTTTTTTTTCCCCGCCGTGGCTCGTTTCTTACCGGACACGTCAACCGGACCCCTGCCTGGCAGCTTGTTTGGCGCACGCAACCGAGCTGGGCTACTTTGCTCATCCGTGCGATGGCCGGATAAAGTCGGCGCAAACAAGAAAAAAAAAAGTCCTAGGTGAGAGGAGCGCACAAGCAAAAGAGCAAGACGGACGGCAGCAACGTTGTACTGGACCGCGTGTGGCGCGTTTTGCGCAATGATAAAAAAAAAAGGGATGGACATTGCCGTTATTTAACGGCCATCGCCACCCTGTTGAGCCAAAATGGCGATAATGGGCCGGCGCCAGCGCTGCGCATTATCGTGATTCGCAAATAGACACCGGTCTAAACAGGTACACCCTCCTCAGGGGTAAAAGGCGGCGGGCGCAGCAGAGGTTTGATCCAGCTGTTGGCTTTTATTTTTTTTTTTTTTTTTTTTTTTTTGGTTCACGGCCGCATGACATTGTGGCGGGATGCCTTTTAAAATTTCGGTGATGACCGAATATTAAAGCGATATGCCTCTTAAAGTTTCGGTAATGCCTGAATGTCCTTCTTTCTTATCCCGGCTGACTCGTTTAGGAGACGGGCATGTCCGACTGCCTGCCGTCGTTTTGTATAATACCTTTGGGTGCTTCTGTCGAAAAGAATTTGTTTTTTTTTTCCCCTTTCTCCATCATCAGGTTTTGATCTCTCTTCTCCTTCCGTTCATTCTTTGTTTTCTATTTGTCGTCTCATACAGTCTTTCCCAAACCCTTTCTAAAACACAATCCACTTTTTGCCTTCTTCCGACTTATAAAGCAGCTCAACAACCGCTAAAATGCAGGTTTTTAAAGTCGCCCTCATAGCCCTGACCGCCATCGGCGCCATCGCCGCCCCGGCCCACGACTTCGAAGCCGGCGGTGTTAACAAGCGCTCCGGTGGCATGGGCGGCCCGCTCGGCCCGCGCCCTGCTCAATATAATCGCCCAGGGTTCCGTACCAATTTGGTCACGGTTCATGAAAGCAAAAAGGAAGGCACTCCTACCCTTCATGGAATCGGCCGATCGACCGGTGGCAGGTGGGGTAGCGACGAGTTAAACAAGCCCAAGAAGTCCCACGTCTCCCAGTATCCCACATCTGGTACTATAAACAAGCCAAGCAGGCCCGAACTGAAGGCTAAGCAAAAGGGACACCGGCGTTAGTTACCGCGGCTATGGTAACAACTAAGTTTGGTGCTTGGTTAAATGCACGGGCGGGGCGGCGTGGTAGTACACCCACAACGGAAGGCCCTTGTACCTTGGTCGAACTCGGTGCTTTTTTTTTTTTTTTTTTTTCATTTCGACCAACTCGATGCATCTTCGCGACGGCGTTGGCTTTTTTAGGTCTTTGAATGCAAATCGTAACCCTGACGCCAAGTTCTTCCATGGTGAAAGCATTCCCGTCCCTGCGCTTGTGCACGAATTTGATGGGCCAACCTGGCTAACGAGTCTCTGCCGATGTGATCATGTGGATGATCAAACAAACATCGTAACCCCCCGATATTGGGTCGGAGGGTTCGAGGGCTGACGATCTGGTGTCCAGAGCCGACGCCACCATTGCCTCGCAAGCCACCGCCGCCATGTCGTGGGCATCTATCACAACGCTCAAAGAGAACCTAAACAGAGCTACGTACAGCTGCTCAACAGCACCCGCGATGTCCTCCAGACCAAATACACTCAGAAGCCGCAGCCGTCGTGTAGCCATCCTCTCGGTATGTCTGGCCAATTTCTGCCTCTTTATGGTACATTGACAACCAACATGAGTAGATACGAACCTCCTTTTGTCGTGTAAGGAACATACGGGGATGGACACTCTGTGCCAGGATTTTGGCATCCCACGATGCGTCAACGTCGCCCCAAAGGAGAGAATACGATGGGCTTGCCCAAGTTGTCGGTCCTCGTCTCTTAGCTTGCCAGGACAATGCTCGGGTATTGCTTTGTACTACTTGTCCCTTCTCTGACTGCCCACTACGCGTACCGCTGCGGGTCTTTGGCCAAAGAGCCAGCCAGACCAGCCAGCTGACCTCTTCGGGATGGCCGCTCTCCGGACGGCGAGACGGAGTTGCCGGAAGTTGGCCGCTTCGGTAGCCAGCTCCTTAAACTCGAGCGGCCTCGGGGGAGAAGCGCTGTTGAGCCACAATCCCGCGGCTCGAGGGCACGAGGCTTCATTCTTCATTACGAGGCCGTCACGCAACCCGCCGGAGGGCACTGTTGATCTCGTAGAACAAGAGCCACGGATCGTGCCTAGTGCCGTCACGAAAGAGTATCCACGGCCTGAGGCATAGATATCCGTTGGGATCGCGGTTGACCAATTCCTCCTTGGGCACCATCAGCTGGAAGACCGCCTCCATGCCGGCCCGTGTCAGCAGGCGGTCGGGTGCCGTCACTTTTTCTTGGAGGGGCAGCCTGGAGAGCTCGATGACGAGGCCGGCAATGCCGGCCATTAGGGCCGTTGCCATGGATGTTCCCTGTACATCATGGTTGTGTCAACAAGTGGGCGGTATGCGTTGAAAACCGAAGTTCTCTGGGAGCGGCTTCGAAAGCTCCCTACACGGCCGTGAAGACCGAAGTGGCTGCGACGGTAAAAGAGCTTGGTTGGGTGGACGTACGCTGTCTCTCCTTTCGTAGTCGCCCTGATTGGTACCCGGCGGCACCGCGGCCGTGAGTTGCTCTCCGAGGACGCTAAAGTTGTCGCGGCCCGAACGCATCGGGCTGAATTCTGACCTATTCCGGTTCAGCGTGTGGGAGAAGACGGCAATGACGTTGCTGTTGTTGGCGGGGAAGCCGACAGGCAGTCTGTCGAGGTCTCGATAGTTGGAAGCCGCCGCAAGGAAGAGCACCTTCTTCTCGGCTCCCTGCGCCTTCGAGATGGCCTCTTCGATCTCGCCATGGGGATTGTCGAAGGCGAACGACATGGACACGATGTCGACCTTCCAGTTGTTGACGGCGTGGTCGATGGCCTACGCAGGGTTATGGGGGCTCATTGTTAGGCGTGGACAGGGTACTATCGAGCGAAAGGGGGAGGAGGTCCAGTGCGGACTTGATCTGTAACGAACCTTGGCAATGTAGCTTGCCGTGTACTGGTCGGCTTTCTTCTTGTTGAACACCTTCGCGATGTAGACCTCGGCCATCGCGCAAGTCTTCAGAATCAGGTGTGTGCAATGGGTTCCGTGTCCGACGTCGTCGCCTTTAACTTGCGGGTTGGGCTCCAGTGTAAAGTCGAGGCTACGTCCCCGAGACAGCGTTTTGTTGTCCAGGAACTTCTTGAGCAAGGGATGTTCAAAGTCTAGTCCGGTGTCGAGCACGGCTATCTTGGGTCGCTC
Organism: Magnaporthiopsis poae ATCC 64411; assembly: GCA_000193285.1. Lineage (NCBI taxonomy): Eukaryota > Fungi > Ascomycota > Sordariomycetes > Magnaporthales > Magnaporthaceae > Magnaporthiopsis > Magnaporthiopsis poae. The sequence goes on along the minus strand of GL876975.1, from coordinate 1,293,809 downwards.
CGAGGGGCGGCCACTCCGAAACCTGCCGATGAATTTCTCGACTTTCTTCATGTACTCGGCGTCGTTGAACCACTTCTTGCCCGCGTTGATGCTATTTCCCTAGCCGTTAGAGCGCCCTCCCGCTTCTGCATTATGGGTGCGCGAGGTACTTACGCCTTCTCGTCCTGGCTAGGAACGCTGGCCAGAGGTTCCGAGTCGAACACGTCGTATTCGGTCCACCGAGTACCGGCTGCGGGAGAGTTCGGCGCTGGCGGATTCGACAAGGCGGGGACGGCGAACAATTCGGCATGGTTACGCTCCCCGATGCGCCCGACCTTGGTCTCTGCCGTAGTCTCGTTGCTGCCGACGCCGTTCACGGCCGCTTGGCCTTGTTTAGTGCCATCTTGTGTAATCACAATGTCGGGGCTCGCCTTCTCAGCTGCCTCAATCTTCTCCAAGCCATCGGGAAGGGAAGCTGTTTCGGCTGCCTCTAGACCTGTGTGCGTTTCCGGCCCCGTCGATTGCGCTCTGGCTCCCCGGGGGCTCCCCGGCGTGCTCTCCCTCGATATTTTTCCGGAATGCCTCCAACCCCAGAGGTCTCCTTCACTGGATACTCGCTTCCTGCGGCCACGCCTTGGAGACGGGCTGCGCGGCACCCCTGTTCCCCCAGCCGGTGGCCGCATGATTTCATCATCGCCTTCATCGGGGGAAGCAGAAATCTCATCGACGGGGTTGACGTGCTCAAGGCTAGGCCGCGGAAATCTGTACGATTCCCAGGGCTCCGGTGGCTGCGGTGGATATATGCTGTTGCGGTACGCCCGAGGGAACACGCCATTCGCGTCTCCGCTCGGACTCGAAGCGAGGTCCTCGTGCTCAACTCTCCACTCGAGAGCCAAGGGACGCGCGGGCAGGGCGCTAGAGCCTCCGATACCAGCGTTTGGTATAGCATTCCTGAGGGAGGGAGACCACATCCATCCGAAGAGGAAGACAAGGATAAGGGATACCCAGGTCTCCTCGTTTCGATCAGATATGGCCCGCCCTGGGGAATAGCGCTCGGCATAGACGGATGCCACATCTTCTGGGTTGTTGATACGCTCGAGCTTGTACTTCCAGATGAATGGTGTGCCGTTCTTGTAGCCGTCGAAACCTACGGGTAGGTGGAGATCCTCGCTGAGAGAAATGGAAGGTGCGGCAAAGCGAGGCAGTGGTACCGGAGTGGCAAGGCGAAGTGGCGGAGGCGGTTGGAGCGAGCCGGGTTCATGAGTTTTGGGGATAATCTCCTGAACCTTGATCACATCCGTAACGAGATATAGGTGTTTCGAGCTGTCCGGCCTTGCCAGATGCCTGGTGATTTCGTCTTCCTGGATCACAGCCTTGAGGAGTGCGTCGTTGCGGTAGATTCGCTCTTCTTCCAGCACTTGCCACAGCACTGGGATGCCTTTCCCGTCAATCCGAGCCCCTTCAATCATTGTGGCATGGCCCGTATTGACCTCGAATGACGATGGCGTTCTCGGATACGCTACCGTAAGTGCCTTTCCCAGCCGGATCGTCTCGGTGATCTCTTGACTGGACTTTCCATTGAAAGAGCCGTTTCGGAAAAGGGCGCTATCGAGGTTGAAGGGATCGAAGAGTACCTGTCCGACCTGATATATGGCTGCTGTCGCGCCACAAGACCTGTGGGGGATCTCGAACCATTCTTGCGAGTTAGCCATGGCGTACGTGCCACGTAGCCTGGTGGCCGGACGGAATGCCGCGTGTGAAAACGAGCCGGGATTGCCGTACTCTGCGTAGAGTGGGAGAAACGCCCTGCCATATAAAAGGCCTTGAAGGAGCCGGCTGCAGCAAGGCTGGGCCCCCGCGGAAATACAAGGGCGGCACATATTAACTTGGCGCTGCCCAAATAGACAGAGCTGAACCTAGCCTGCATTTTGGAGGGTGAGAAGCTCCAATCACGAAGTGCCGTCCCGCGCTTCTCATAAAGCCCTCTCAACAAGGGAGTAAGCTCAATACGGGGGATCGTCCACAGCCTGCCGCAAAATATTGTTTCTCTCGGGCTAGCGCACTTGGCTAGAGAGGTTTGGGAGTTGGAAGGAGGTCTGAACAGCCGTTCGATTGGCGCAGATACGAAGCCCCATGCAGCCACGGCCCCTAAAACGACAGCCTAATGCATTAGGATTTGTCAGCTCTCGGCCTGATCCGTGACGGAGCATGTAGGCAGACACACGAGAGAAGATTAGGGGCACTGTCTAACCCACATAAGGAGCTCTGTCGACCCATCCACCTAGAACGACCAAAAGGAAACACATGCCCTTCAGCTCGAGCTGGACTTTTCCATGCCCCAGAGCCTAAAAAGCCCCTCGACAGCTGGCATCGCTGTTCGCAGCCTCGCTCGCCATGCCGTCCTCCGAACACAAGAAAGCTTGGGTGCTCACGCCGAACCAGGACTACACCGCCACCGGCGTCCTCCAAGTCGGGCAGATCCTGACCGACTACATGGACCCCAACAGCGCCGTCCTCCACAGCGGGACCAAGCCCATCCCACAAGAGACGCTGGTGGACCAGTCCACCCACCACGGCGTCGACTACAGCTCCGAGGACAAGCAACAGGTCGCGTTCCGCGCGTGGATCAAGGAGAGCCTGATGAAAGCCTTTGGCGCCTCTGCGGGCGCGCAGTTCGAGACGGTGCAGCGGAACAAGTACTCCAGCCACACCATCGGCGTCTTCCTGTTCCAGCCGTCGACGGCCTACTGCAGGGACTCGCTCGCCCTCGGGGACGCGCCGCTGCTGCACAAGATCCCGTGGTGGAAGACGCACCGGCGCGTCTGGATGGTGACGGGGCTGCGCGTGCTGGGCAAGGGGGCAAAGGTGACCGAGGGCTTCGTCAAGAATTCGAGCGGAAAGTTGGCCGCGCAGGCCGACTCGACCGTGGCCGAGGTGCCGCTTCAAGGAGGTGCCGGTGGCGGGTTTTCTAGCGAGCATGCGGCGTCGCACTCCATCAACGACGCAGATCCGTTCGTCTACGCGTACCGGCTGCACGAGATCATCGTCGCGCGTAGGTTTGAGGCTACCGAGTTGGGGGCTTTCACCCGCGGAGGGGTCAGCGCTGCCGGCGAGGTCCATGTTGAACTCGGCGGAGAATCCGACGGGGCCGGCGACGAGGAAGTCGACGGGGAGCCTGAAGTGGTTGGATACAGAGTGCTTGAAGTCCCAGATGAAGCGTTCGACGGGGACGGCGATGAGGCCAACCCGATGCTTGTGGAATAAGTAGCTGTGCAGGTTAGGGCCCTCCAGCGCCTCCGGGCTCCGTGCCCGCCCCGATCCCCATTCCATGACTAGATATTTTGAGATGGCTGGTTTGCGGCAGTGGCGATAAGCCGGCCGATAATGCAGATGCAGATGCCGATGGATAAAATTCGTTGTTACTGTTTACTTTGGCGCCGTTCGCGGCCAGGTGCACGAGTGTAAAAAGGCCGGTGCAGGTGCAAAAAGTCGAGTGCAGGTGCGAAATGGTCGGCGCATGCAAAAAAAGGTCGGTGGTCGAGTGCAGGTTGTGTGTGCATGCGTACAAGGGCATAACGGCTGCATCAACTGCATTTGTGTATGTATCTAAGTGCCAAACACTGATGCACTGGCTTAGCGCACATGGACAAGCGTCGCCGTCGTCGTCGGCATGCACGGCGTCGCCGTCGTCGACAACACCTCACCCTCGCGCTGCACCACCACCGTGCATCCACGCCGACGCGCCCTCGTCGTCGCCGTCGTCGTCGTCATCGTCGTCGCCGGCCCATGCATCCGTGTATCCGTCTTCTCCCGGCGTCGTCGGCTCCGAATCGTCGATCGCAGGCGCCTCCACCACCAGCACCCTGTCGCTTCCATTCACAGGCGAGTCGAGCTGCTGCCGCATGTGCCTCCGCTTCGACAGCGGCACGCTGCTGCTGCTCCCGCTCGGCAGCCTGGGCGGGTGTGCAGGAGGCGCCGCCGGCTTGGTAGTGCTGCTGGTCCCACCGCGCCGGGACCCCCCCACGACGGTAATCTTGCCTTTTCGGTCAGGCATCGGCAGCGGCGTGCCCGGAGGCGGCAGGGGCTGCCCACCACCCATGGGCTTGCTGAGGTCCAGAGGTTCGTCGTC
>GL876975.1:1232501-1272684 GCA_000193285.1 Magnaporthiopsis poae ATCC 64411 | reverse complement strand
CAAGCCAGGAAATGATCCTGCACTTCTTGCACTCCCAACATTGGCAGAGCCGGTGGTGCTTTACCTGGGACATGGAGGGCGAGCGAGCGGATGGGTGGGATGAAATATAAAACTGGCGAGGCAGAAAGGGTGAAGAAGTCGAGTGACATGGAAGGCACTGGTGGGGAGGAGAGAGAGACGTTAAATATGACCGGGGAGAAATAGGGAGCAAGCCCCCGAAAAGCGTGCTATGGCGGCGTCGTGGCAGCTAGCTTCATGAGCATTCGACGCAAACGGAAAACAATGGGGCCGTACATGCCAGTCGTGTGAATCCGGCGCAGGGTGAACAACAATCCGGGCTCAACAAGGCCGGCAAGGTTGCGGGACGGTGCTCAGGACAACCCATCGTCCACGCTGATGCTTGCAGCAGATGTGGTTGTTGCCCGGGCCCAGGGGAACGCGGCCGGCCTCGGGACGATATCCGAAGGGAAAGCAGCATCCTCGTGTGTGACGTTGTTGGGTGCCCAGCGTCACACAGACAGCCCGACAAGGGAAGTTGTGGCTGCCTGAACGAAACGAGGCATTTCGTGCAGGCTCCAGGAAGGTGAGCGGTGTTTCTTCCTATTCTTTTTTCCCATTCTTTTTTCTTGTAAACTTGGCCTGCCTCCGCCTTCCCAAATAAAGTTCACCCAAACCAGCTCGCGTGCGATTTTTGATGGCTTCGCTGCCAATTTGGGCGATTCAATCGCAGAAACCGGTTCTGATTGGCTGCATCTCGCCCAGATTCAGTGGCACGAATCAGCCCCCGCTTCGAATTTGGTTGGCACGATTCAGTTTTTTTCTAATCGGCCACCGTATTTGGCGACGAACTCCACGGGCCGGGGCTGCACCTCGCCCAAATTGGCTGCAACTTACCCAAAATTTAACTGCCATCCCGGTCAGCTTGTCGGGGACCTGCTCTCGACGTCTGATACCGCTTCGCAAATGCCCCAACACCGCTTCATGTCGTCTGGCCGGTTCTTCCAGAACCACATCGGCTTCACGGCCCGTCGCCGCCGAAAGTCCTTGTTCTCCGGCCCCAGTCGATAAAGCAACGCCTCCATGCCCTGAGCCGTCCAGAGCCGCCCGAGGACTCGACTGCACGCGTTGGCCGGGCGCCCCTGTAACCCGAGTAGGGAGGGCAGGGCGGTGGCGTATGCGAGCATGGTGGCGCCGATCCCAGCCATCACGGCCGTGGCGACCGACGACCCGGGTTTGCAAATGCCCGGATGGACGGTGCTGAACTCGTCGCACATGGAGTCCGGGATGTTGTCGCCAAAGGTGCCAATGATGGATGCCCCTCTGCTCGTGCTTTCCGAGTTCGACTCCAGGAACGTGCCGTGGCAGTTCGTGGCGTACACGGAAATCACGGAGGGGTGCCGAGCGGGAAAGCTCTCGTCGTCCGAGGACGAGTTCCCCGCGCTGGCAAGGAAGATTATTTTTTCCTTGCGCTCTCGCTGCACCATCTCGATGGCCTCGCGTATGCCCTCATCTTCAGTCGGAAAGCCGAAGGACATGGATATGATGTCGGCCTTGCCCGGCTGCCCAGCCCACAGAATAGCCTGACGAACCAGATGGGTAAGCTCAGCTGTCCCACCTGTGATTGTGGTTGCCCACTCACCTGTCTTATCCTGTCCTTGCTCTCTCCGAGCTCCTTCGTGTTCCTGGCAACACGCGCCACCAGGATCTCTGCTCCAGGGGCACACTCCATGACAAGTCTCGCCATAAAAGTGCCGTGACCAAATTCGTCCTTCACGGTTGGTGCGCCGTCGACAAAGTCCTTTTCCTCGGCAATACACCCAAGCAGGCTCGTCTTTTGCTCGAAGACGGGCAGGCCCCTGTTGAATCCTGTGTCTAGGATAGCCACCCGGATGCGCCTTGTGACTGGATCCTTGGCCAGTCGTCGTTTCTGTTCCACTTGCCTGCTGATCTTTTTGAGGTCATCAAGCCACATCTTAGGGACGACTACGAATTGAGGAGTCAGCTTTCGCCGGGATAAGGTGCTCATAAAGAAGCAAGAAACGGACGAATCCGGCAAGAGACGCTTGTCTTTTGTTTACCGGAGCGAAACCAGAAAGGGCCAAGGCGAAATCTCGAAAGTGGCATACTAGCACTGTGGAAGAGCGCCTCTGGCTCGGGTAGCCGGGCTGCGTCGGCTAACGCTAACCCGTCTAGAGGCTTCTGTTTTTTGCTGACGTAGGTCATGTCCCCTGTCTGGCTCATGAAGCCCGTTTTTGCTAGCCACTCAAGCGGTCGGACCACATTCTTGTAGAAAGCTCTCCGGCGGAATCTGATCCCTTCTTGTCTTTCGGACGCTGTCATGGGGGGTGTAGGTACCACGACGCCCTGTCGGCTAGTCCTTGGTTGTTTCGAGGTCGGGATAAAGTTCTCGCCGTTGAAGCAGAACTTGACGGCCCCGTCAAAGTACGGCTTGTTCGTGAAGCCGTCCCAGCTGGCCTTGTGCAGTTCAAGAAGCTGATCGGTTGCGATCTTGTGGTTGAAGTTTGCTTGTGCAACCGGGTCCTGTTTGTTTGCCGATCGGAAAGGCTTGCCGAGGCCGATTTCTAGAAGGAGGACGGCGATGTCAAAGATGCGAGGGCATCTGTGACTTAACATATCCTCATAGAGGACGTCGTCGGAGGGGTTGCTGGGGACGCCGAAAGGGAACGACAGGTACGCGCACAGGGGTAACTGTCCTTCGTGCCCTCTGCCCCCTTTCTCGTGCATGAACCGGATGGACTCGCTCGTCCATTTTGTTCGCATCAGGTTCGAGTCGTAGTACTGCCAATAGGCTCGAGCAACTGCGTACGCCAGTACGACCTTGTCTCTGGGCGTGAGCTCGTAGTTGTGAAGGACACTTGCGAGGGATTCTCCATTTCCGGACTCCAGAATCTGCCTCGGGACCTCCGCATCATTAAGCAAGACAAGGCCACAGTCGTCCTTGAACGACAAGAAGAGACGAGCAGTAATATCCCTTTCCAGCGTTCGACAGAACCCTCCTCGGCTGAGCGGCTTCTGGTAGTCCTCGGTTGCGCTTTGTACTTGTTGGTGACTAAACGTTCGACTGTCAGTGAGTGACCGTGACAGCAAGGGGTGACATTAATAGCCAGCCTAGAGGACGTGATCTGCCGTGGAATGATCGATCGTCCTGTTTTCAGGGTCTGACTTCCGGACGGCCGGCTCCGCGGATTGATTGTACGTACGCTCTCAGACAAAACTCCTGCCAGATATTCATGTTCATGCCTGACACGAAGATTCTGACGTTGAAAGAAGCATAGCTGTCGGTTTGGCAGCTCTCATGCAGGCATAGCTTTGCCGGATGTCGCAAATCTCGGGCGCTTCGGTCGTTGGCTGGTATCCCATCTCCGTGAGACTCCAGGTCGCACTTTGTTATCATCTCGAGGGCCTCGTAGATGCCGTCGTGGATGTGAGCCGAGTCGTCAGTACCGTCGCGGCGCTGCAACACAGAGTCGGGCAATCTCTGGCCCTCTGCATCGTCTTCGTTTGTCAACCTAGCTAGGAGTTCGTCGCAGGTGGCTTGGAGTCTTCCCGCCTCGTCTGTTCGTGTCCTGAAGAAAGTTGCAACGCGAGCCACCCTGTCCGCTGCGCTGTTCCGGCCGAACGGGAACGCAAAGAGGAATGGGTTGGCCGGTGCCTTGTCAAGTCGCTCAGTAGTCAAGTCCCGCAGAAGTGCTCTGCAGAGCTGTTCAACGTCTGGTCCGATCCAATAAGGCGGAAGGGAGCCGATATATCCGCTGATGAGGTGAAGTTTGGTGGCGACATCGTACGCTAGGTGATAGCTGGCCTCGCGCGGTTTGAGGCCAGCCCGAAAGATAACACCAGACGTACTTGCTGCCTGTGCAGCAAGGAGAGAGCAAGGGTCTTCATCCATGCCTGGGTGGGAATGCCCATGACTGAGAGGGATGGTCGTAGTCCTCTCAGAGACCAGAGCGGGCTGCGCCGTCTCGGTTGTCGAGAAGAGTCCATGACTACCCCGCTCGATGGTTTTGGGCGAGGTGGAAGGAACGAATCAACGACTGCGTCGTCTGCCACGATAGCGGGGCAATGCCCTCACTCCGTCCCATCCTCAACACCGACTTTAAAGGACGTCAGAGGACGGCCCAAGTCGTTGATTCAACGCGACATGGCAGCGCTAGGTGGTCAGGCGAGTGCTACCATGGGCGGATCCACGGCCCCGGGGTCCATTCTGGATCTTACAAAGAGTTGCATCTCCAAGTTCGAGCGAATCTTGGCCTCCGAGAGCACAGGGGCCGACAAAGCGCTGGAAAACCGACAGGCAGATTTCAATCTCTGGGCAGACGGCGTGGGGGCCACCGCGAAGCCGGGGGCGTCCCTCGATTCGAGACTCAAAGGCCGCGCGAACGACCTGACCCTGGTAAAGAACGTGCTCACCATGTTAGCCGACTCCCTCGATTACTATGCGAGCCTCGGGAACGACTCTGGCGAAGGCATCCAGAACATCGATGCCGCCATCAAGAACCTAGCCCTCATCGGCGTCGCTATCCGACGCACTGGAAAGGCATCGCGGAGCCGCAGAGCCGACCGGTCATTCGACCCGGACGCATATCCCGAGTTTAGGGCCCATCTCGAGTGCTTAGCCCTCCTTCGCCCGGCTGAAGAAGGCTTGTTTCGCAAGACAGACCAAGGCCATTATGTCAACGCCATCGACGTCTCCAAGGTGGACGACATCCAAAAGCGACTTATCGACGCGAATCTCAAGCGGAGGCACTACTTCCTCCTAGCCCAACGACGCTCGGGAGCTCGAAGATATGACCACGCTCCGCCCACCACCCCCGAAGTCCCGAGGACGGAGGAGCCGCATAGGAAACCTCCGGAAGTCGGGGACAAGGCTGGACTCCAAGCCTCCGCGTTTGTCGTGCCTGGGAAAGGCAAGGAACGCGGGGCGCCAACCATCTCAGGCCCCTCCCTTGCGTCCACGGCCGAGGGAACCCTCCAGCACGCGCCGGCGGCGAAGAAGTACACGCCAGGGACGGCGAGGACGCAAATCACCTGCATCGCTTCCGATGCCGAGTTTCCGAAAGCACCTCTCTGTCTATCGGACCGAGAGATATCGACGTGTCCCTGCTGCTGCCAGTCCTTGCCTGCTGAAACGTTTAGAAACCCTCGGATGTGGAGGTAGGTGGTCGCGCTTCAATCCCGTCCAACCGCCAGAAACTAATCAGCGCCCGCTCGGCCTGAAGACAGCATGTCATCGAAGACCTGTGCCCTTACACCTGCATTGCGGAAAACTGCCCCACGCCGCAGCTTCTCTTCTGCACACGGGACGAATGGGAAGCCCACGTCAAGAAGACCCATTTGCCGCGGTGGCAGTGCCCGTTCTGCAGAGAGCAAGATGCGGATCACCGAACAATAGAGAGCATGGGGAGCCACCTGCAGGCCGAGCACGAAGACGAGCTTTCGGTCAACCCTCTTTCGACCCTTTTGTCCTGGTCCGCGGTTCAGACGATGGGGATCAGATCCTGTCCGTTGTGCGCCTCGAACGGGCCGGAGGACTCGCCAGAACTGGTCGAGCATGTTCTGCGCCACGCCTACGAGTTCGCCCTCCGCGCTCTCCCGTGGCCACAGCCCATTGTTCAAGATTTAAATGTCCCACCTGGCAGTTTCCGCCCGCCCGAGGAGCTGAAGAACGCAGAGGAACAAGAGGCGCTGGATCTCGCCGCCCTCGCCAGGCTGTTTCGGCTGGACCAACCCGTCTGCCACACCTCCGTTGCGGGCAACGGCAAAGAGACCCCAAAGCTGACGGCTGCAGAAAAGCTCGAGCGCTGGATCACCGGGGCGGTTCACGAGAGCGAGGAGACCCCAGCGCTGAGGCTGTGCGGCTTCGATAGGGCTGACCACTCCGCCCCGGAGACTACCGGTGGTTCCGAGTATAGCGACTTCTTCAATCTCAACAGTTATTTCGGCGACCGACCTGAAGACGGGTCTTCTAAGCCACAAGGTGACCGAAGTACTCCGTTATCAAATGACGTCGACTTGAAAGATGACGCCGACTTGGAAGATGACGCCGACTCGAAAGATGACATCAACTCGAAAGATGAGGATGGCCGGACGCTGCTGTCGCGGGCCGCCGAGAACGGGGACGCGGCCGTCGTCGAGCGGCTGCTGGCGACCGGGAAGGCCGAGGTCGACGCGAAAGATAACGACGGGCAGACGTCGCTGCACCTTGCCGCAAAAAATGGGCACGAGGCGGTCGCGAAGCTGCTGGCGGATCAGGGCGCCGATATCAAGGCGAAAAACCGTTACGGGTGGACGCCGCTGCATCTTGTCGCAGACAACGGGCACGAGGCGGTCGTAAGACTGCTGGCGAAACAAGGCGCCGATATCGAGGCAAAAAGCGACGGCGGGTGGACGCCGTTGCACCTTGCCGCGGAAAACGGGCACGAGGCGGTTGTAAGGCTACTGGCGGAGCTGGGCGCCGATATCGAGGCGAAAATCAACCAGTGGACGCCGTTGCACCTTGCCGCGACAAGCGGGCACGAGGCGGTTGTAAGGCTACTGGCGGAGCTGGGCGCCGATATTAAAACGAAAAATGGCGGGTGGACGCCGCTGCACTCTGCCGCAGGAAACGGGCACGAGGCGGTCGTAAGGCTGCTGGCGGAGCTGGGCGCCGATATCGAGGCGGAAAATGACGGGTGGACGCCGCTGCACCTTGCCGCAATGAACGGGCACGAGGCGGTTGCGAGGCTGTTGGTGGCGGAGCTGGGCGCCGATAAGGAGGCGAAAAACGACCGCGGGCGGACGCCGCTGCGGCTTGCCGCGGAGCGCGGGTACGACGACGTCGCGAGGCTTTTGGAATAACGATTTTACCACCTCCCCGTCCACCGCCTACTACCTGCCTTTACTTATATACCCAAGACGCGGCAAATGGAAGGCCCAAATAGGAAAGGAACTAGGAAAAAAAAAAAAAAAATAAACCCGTTGATGCCCACGCATTGTAATGTTAGCATACCATCGTATCGGGACGGTCGTCGCAGTAAAAAGAGCCACGTACTCGGGTGTGCAGAAAGAAACGGGAGACTACACATGCAGCAAGCAAACAAATACGGGCGACGACGGGCGGACGAGTTGTGTTCAGTAGGTGTGTGCCCGCCTTTCCCGCCACGTTCAGGGCCAAATCCTTTGGGTGGCTTCCTTTCGTGCCTTCCGTCAAGCCCTGGCTTCGTGCCTTTGGCAGCGTCGTGCCTCGGTCAAAGCCCGGCGGGGTGGGCAAGCAGCTACGAGAGTGAATGGTTTTTTTTTTTTTCCTGGGCTGCGTTCGGTTTGGCGAGTCTGGCTGTTGGCGCCTGGATCAGACAATTGCGGTGCCTGAGCTGGCACAGACCATAACAACATTTGGTTGCATCTCGCCCGATTCAATTGCACAAACCGGTTCTGATTGGCTGCATCTCGCCCAAATTCAGTTGGCACGAATCAGCCCCCCGCTTCGAATTTGGTTGGCACGATTCAGTTTTTCCAATCGGCCACCGTATTCGGCTGCGGATTCACTGACGAACTCCACGAGCCGGGGCTGCACCTCGCCCAAATTAGCTGCACCTTTACTTAATTTAACATATCACCAAGGCCCAAGTACACCGAGCTTCCCCCTGCGTCATTGGGATTTCGCAAACATCAATCGCGTACAGATGCCCTCAATGACCTCCATCCTGTCGCGCTCGAGCCGGCCCTTGGTGCGCACCTTGTCCTCGGCCCCCTCGAACTCCTTCCAGACCTCGACGAAACGGCTCTTGGCGCTCAGGTTCTCGAGCATGTCTTTGATCTTCCTGGGGTCGCGCACGAAGCTCTCGAACTGGTCGCCGCGCTGGTCGCGGCGGCAGTGCAGGCTGGACAGCCGGAGCATGTGGAGGATCAGGCCGGCCAGGCCGGTGGCGAAGGCGGTGGCGAGCGAGGACCCCTCGGCGCTCCGGTTCTCGGGCCCCGTCTCGGCCGTCTCGGCGGCGGCGTGCTTGTTCTCCACCACGCGTCCCGGGAAGAGGAACCGGACGTTGTCGGCCGAGACGTAGTGGAAGCTGCTCCCCATGGCCGTCGCCGCGCCGATCTTGACGACCTCGGAGAACCGACCGGGATAGCTGTTGTCCTTTGTCAGCCCCTGGTCGTTGTTGCTGCAGAACATGAGGATCTTGTCGTCGTCGGCGTCTCGGACGGCGTCCTTGAGGCTCTTGAACCGATCCTCCTGCCCGTCCCCCGTCTTTTCGATGCTCCAGCTCATGTTGATGATGGACGCCCCGTACTTGGTCGCCCACCTGACGGCCTCGGTCGCGCTCTCGACGCTGAACTGGGACCGGTGGTCCGCCTGCGGGCGCTCGTCCAGCTTGAGGGACACGATCTCGGCCTGGGGGGAGCACCCGGGCGATGAGCCGAGCCATCATGGTGCCGTGCCCGCCCCGCGACACGTAAAACGACGACGGCTCGCCCTCGCAGAAGCACTGCCCGTTCACCACGCGGCCGTGGAGCGCCTTCTCGGTCGGGTCGATGCCGTCGTCGATGACGGCGATCCCGACGGGCTCGAGCGCCGACCAGTCCTTGGACGTGTGGTCGGGCGCCCGGCGGATGAAGGCCCTGAAGTCGTCGACGCACTTGAGCCACCGCTGGTTCTGGAGCGCGTTGCTGTTTTTGGCGGGCTCGCGCGTGTGACGCAACGACGGCTGGGTCCGCGAGTCGGGCATGGTTACCTCGATGTCCGAACGCATCGCCTTTACGCGGGTCTTGAACCTGTCAAAGTTGCGCTTGTCCTGGTCGGTCCCCTCGATGCCCTGTGGGGGGAAGAGGGGGAGGGGGGTGGTTGGTTCCTTGGTCAGCACGCGTCCCTGCACGGGGCCTGAGACGAGACGGGCACAACCTACCTGTAGGGAGAAGACGGTGATTTTCTGTAGCTTGACGAGTTCTTTTAACCCCCCCTGGGCGTCACTCCAGCCGTAGAGGACCGTGTTGTTGCCGCTCCAGTACAGGCTTATCTCGCGGACGTTTGGGGCCGCCTGGGCGATGGCCCGGAGGCAGAGGTCCGTCTTGCGCCAATCCCAAACCTCGACGTCGAAGCGCTGGACCGACCGCTCGATCACCGAGTCGGTGTGCGGCGGCGAGTGCGAGTCGTCGACGGCGAGCTCGATGATTTTGCGGACCCCGGCGTCGTCTCGGAGCCATTTGAAGATGACTTCGAGGTCGGTTCTCCCTAGCGGCGCCGTCGGCCGTTTAGCCGGGCCGTCGTCTTCAGACCCAACCGGCGGCACGACGACGCTCCGTTTGATGACCAGGTGTGGGATGCGCACAGACATGAGTGCGTCTTCGAGCCTGGCGCACCGGTAGCCCGACTTGAAGCTTGCCTCGTCGATTTCCCCTTCCCCGCCCCCCAGGTTGAATTCGACCTGCCCCCAGTCCCCCGCAGCAAAGCGCGGTCAAGTGTCAGCCTCGGCGACGCCGCAAGCGACTGTGTGGTATAGATATGGGTGGATGCTGCCGGCACTACTACTACTCACTCAGCTCGTCGTCGTATAGAAAGTGGGGAGCGTGCTGCCAATCCTTGGTGGAGCGGAGGTACGCGTGCTTGAGCTCGGTGGCAATCGCACGCTTGCTAGCCTCGTCCGGAGTGTTTGGCGGTGCCGTCGCCTTTCTTGCCCCTTCCCGCGATTCGGGCGCCGTGGCATAGCCCCCGTTGGTGGGCCGCCTCTGGAGCGGCCTGGGGAGGCCACCCTCCACGGCCATCAATGCATCAGACGTTGGATTCCGGCATTGGGATGTGACGTCGCGTTTGCCCGGAGGCCCCCCAACCATCCCCCCGTCGCCGCCGAGACCGCCCATGGTGGTTTCTTCATCCTTTCCGCCCTGGCACGGCTTCCCCGCCGTTGTCGTGGTATCCAGGGCCCGGTCGGTCCCTGGCTTTTCCGTCTCTTGTCCGAGGTAGTCGGCACGGCTGAGGGCAGCCCGGCTGGCTTCCCGTTTGTCCGACCATTCGCGGTACGTCTTCTCGTGATGCTGGTACACGGACCTGACGCCCTCGTGTTTCTCGGTCAGAGCAGCCACGCAGCGCGCCACCAGCTTTCTCACAACCTCGACCTGCTGCGGGGTGCATCGTCGCCCCTCAACAGCCAGATGCAGCGCCGTCAGGGACTGGGAATCCCGGAGCTGGAGGGTGCCCTTGCTGGCCTTGTCGATCAGCATGCCGACAACCTTGGCCTGCTTGCTGTTCGGCGCCTCGTACGGCGTCGGGTGTTGGATGGCAAGGTGAACCACGGTGCTTTTTTGAGCGCCATCGCGGGCTCTGAGTATCTCGTCGAGGTCCCGTTTCTGCGCCTGGCGTCGCTGCTCGTAGGCGACTAGAATGTGCCGCAGGATGACGCAGTTCCGCTGTTGAATCGCAACGTGTAGTGCCGTCCGTCCGTCTCTATCGGGCTTCTGGAGCGAGCTCCCGGCGATCTCCACTATCCAGTCCACAAGCGATTCCAGCTTCTTTGCCTCCTTGTCCTTTATGGTGGCCAAGCGATGAAAAATACTGCCGTCCTCGTCTATGGCCAAGACCGTGTGCCCGTGTCTAGCGAAAAAGTCCCCTTTGAGACTTTTCGCCTTGGCCTCGTCCGCCGAGCCGTTTTCCGCTTGGCGGTTTCGCTTAACGTTCCACTTCCCATTGGTGATTTCTTGTTTGAGCCCCTCCAGCTGATTTTCCTCTTCCAGCCGATTTCCCTCATCCTCCGAGTCGCTCCACTCCATGGTTTGTGTGGTCTTCAGGCAGTTTTGGCGTGGGCTGTATGCAGTAAGTGCCAGGCGCGGAAGACGATGCTGATCAGACCAAGGGCTGCTCGTACCAAAGCGGAAGGGGGGAGGCTGGGACAAAGACTGAGGAGGCACGAAGAACTGCAGCGAAAACATGGGCTCTGCCGTCTCGCGCCAGGCCGAATCAGCTGTCGTAACAACCCAGCTCGAACCCTTCATGCGTCCTCCTTTTGAATGCTGCTTGGTGGTGGTGGGCGGACCAGGTAATCACCCCCTTTGTCGCGGACGGTGCATAATCCACGCTCGTCTTTCGGGGGCGGGTTGGTGAGGACCCGGATGACGCACCGCATTTTTGCGTCGAACAGGTGGTCGTTCCTGCAGTTGAAGTGGTATCGGTAGATGGTGATGGTCCCCTTGATCTGGCCCCCCCCCGTGGCTGCAACGTGATGGTAGCTGAAAATCTCAAGCCGGTCGCTACGTTCTGCCGTCGCGATGATGACGACGGGGGGTGACCGATACTTGTTTACGAGGGCGACCACTACATTATAAAGCTCATCGCTCGTCTCGGTCGTGGGAACCTCCACAAAGGCGAACCGGGTCGACGTTTGCTCTTTGGTAAAGACCGTGTATCGGAATACGAGCTCGCCGTTCTGGATAAACCATTTATCGCTGTGCATGATCTCGAACGTGTCAGCAGCCAGCCTCAACCAAGGCAACGCGTGTGTTTGATCTTACGTGGGGTCGTCGAGACGGCAAAAGTTCGAAATGGCGCTGTATGAGCCGGACCAGTTGAGGCTATGCAGGCAGGCAACCTGGCTGCCAAACCACCTCTTGTTAAATCTGCCTTCTTGAAGAGTCTCGACCGAGAGGGTTTCGATCGAGGCATCGACACCTTTCAAAGCGGCCTTCAGCCTGTCGTTTGGCGTTTGGCTGTCTGGCGCCTGGTCGTTTGGCTTTGACGGATGCGGAGCGGTGCGCAAGGCCAGCGTTCCACCGTCCGTTGATGGCGAGCGCTTCCGCGCGGCCCGCTCGAGGGCATTTCTGTGGAGAGGGCTTATCCGGTCGCAGTGTCTTTGTGGTCGCAGGGGTGCCATGATGATGATCGCACGGCCCGCCGAAAGTTGGGGTCGAGAAAAACGGGAGACGTGATCCAGCCTCGTTGCTTGGCTTGGTTTGACGCGAGGAAAATTCTTTTAGCCTCATGCCCGTAAAAAAAAAAAAAAAAAAAAAGGACTGACGCTTATTCTCCACCGGCACACCCGCTTATTACATGTAGAAAGAACCACTCACCCTCGTGGCTGCCTGCCTACTTGCAAATAGCTTCACGATCGTGGACTAGAAAAAAAAAACCAACGATTATTTTCTACTAGCACGCCCGCTTTTTAGTTTCGAGGTAACCAGCGTACCTGTCCAAACGCGCATCTGTTATTCTTCTAGCCTTATGTTTGTAAAAAAAAAAAAAAAAAAAAAAAAAAAAAAAAGACGCGCTTGCGTAGGTGGGCACCTCCCTGACCTACGGGTCTCTCCCAGCACCTCAGCCACGCTCCGTATTTCCCACCGTGACGTGTCGTCGTTACCAATGCATTAGGTGCTGGCGGAACCGATCATATTTTCGAATTTTGGCCGGAAATAAAAAGTGTCGATAGTGGCATTTTCGGCGCCGGTGGAACGGTAGCACGCTGCGCGGAAAACGGCTAATAATACGATGAATGAGGTGGCTTGATGGTTCGGCAGAAACTTTTTCGAAACGCTCGTACACGGAGCCTTCGATAGTAAATTGGGACGACGCCGGCGTGACCGGACAGGGTGGGTGCACGGCCGCGGCCGGTCGCTTAGGGACTCGGCAGGAAAGCTGTCCGTCAACCGGGTCTTCCAACAACTCGAGTTGGCGCTGGTGCTCTGCTGCCTGTGGCTGCTTCTACTCGCGGTCGCGGAGTGCGGCGGTATTGCCAAACGTGAAATGATGTTATCGCTTCAGGTGATTGATGTTTTGCTTTTGAACGTTTCAAACCACGTCAACGCCACGTAGCATTTGATATTATTTACGTAGAAGCGAGCCCCGCTGTCCCAGACAGACCCAGGGCGTGAGGCCGTTAAAGCCAAGGTCTGTCCCGAGAGAAGCCGTTCGAGCATCGCCGACCGCCCTGTCGCGGTGCCGCGCCCGTGCCTTGAGACAGGCGAGAACAGGAGCGACGAGAGAGCAACACATAGTGTCCCGGCCTGTCTGACGAGTGAGAGCGATCCTCAATCGCAAGGTCTAACTATCACGAATCTATTTCGTAAATTCGCTGGGGCACAACGCCATGATCTCGAGTTGGCCAGTCGCCATTCCTTTTGGCGGGACGCGTGGCCGGTCATCCTGCCACTCAGACCTGTAGCCGTGGCTTGGCTGCCGTCTGGAGGCAAAGCAGCTGGACCGTGATGGTAGACTGGCAAAATTAGACCTTGAATCGAGAGCAGGGCGCAGCCGCTCGTGGGCTTATGCAATTTGCAATTTCCGTCTCGCCAACTGATCATTCCTCCAACCCACCAGTGACCGCCAGACCTCGTCTTCCAATAACAGTGCCGCCCGTTTTCTGTCCATTTAATCCACACAATCTCCGCGGGTTTCAGGCATGGCCACCGCTGGCTTGGGATCGGGTTCAAACATCTTCGGCGGCGGTATTAGCAGATGAACTTGGGCGAGGTGAGTTGGCTTAGACAATGGGATAAATACCGCAGACTTCTTCCCCTTCTTCTTGCTTTTCTTAGTAGTGGCCCATCCCCATGCGTCCACAGGTTCGGGCGTTAGCTCGGGTGTTGGCTCGGGTGGTGCGCCGGCGGCCGGTAATTTGAGTTTTCTCTCGCGCCGAAATTCCCATGCGTCCACAGGTTCGGGCGTTGGCTCGGGTGTTGGCTCGGGTGGTGCGCCGGCGGCCGGTAGTTTGAGTTCTCTCTCGCGCCAAAGCCAGGGTACCGGCGCAGCGCACTCTTTTACAGGTTCGAGTGTTGGCTTGGGCTCTGGCTCGTGAACCGCTTTGGATCCCAGTGCAAGTTCTCTCTCGCAGCGGGGCTCTGCATCAAGGGCTCGCTCATCCTCCGCGCGGGGCCCGTCCTTAGCCTCTGTCTCGTCTCTCTCGCAGCAAGGCTCTGCATCAAGGGCTCGCTCATCCTCCGCGCGGAGCCCGTCCTCAGCCTCTGTCTCGGAGGATGTACCAGACCGGCCGCGCTTGACGGGCGGGGGAGCTTCAGGGACGAGTGCCAGCCACCAAGTGGGACGATTTCTGTTGGCCAAGCTGACACGGAGAATCCCCCGCTCCTTGTCAGAGGCTTGCGGTCCGGGAATAGGCTTGGCCACGTCTGGGTCACGAGTCAGCATCATCTGTAGCTTCTGCGGCGGGCGTAGGCCTTCGTCCCCCTCAGCATCCTCGAACGAGCCGTCAGTGACCGGTGTGTGCGGTTCCGCGACGCCCAATCCGTCAGCAATGACGTCCACCATCTCCGTGTAGGTTTCCATCATGCATCCGAGGAGGAGCTTGGTAACCGAAAAAACAGCGCGAAAGTCAGGAGACGCGGGAATGCCTGACAGCTTCTTGGGGTCCTTGAACGCCTTCTTGATGACCGATTTGATCCACGGCGGGAACCATGTGTCGTTACCGATCAGGGTGGGATACGTCTCTCGGACGGCATCGATGACGGTGAACATGTCGAGATGGTCTGCGATGCCGTCGATTTCATCCCTGACTTGCTCCTCTAAGCCGTCCAGTTCAACGCTCCGGGCGAGGGCGTAGATCTCGAATCTGGACGCAAGCTCGGCCAATCCCACGTTGGCAGTTGGACACAAGGGTAGTGTCCACCTCAAGCCCGTATGCTTCTTGTACTCCCCGCTATAGAGGTACGAAACCAACGCATGGCCGGCGTACACCGAGAACCCCCCGAGGTCGATCGTCTTGGTCCACGAATCAAGGAGGCCCAGCTTGGGGCATCGTAGCAGGACCGAGCGGTGGATGCTGAGCGGGGCGCCATCTGCAAACTTGAGGCTGACCATGGCGCTGCTGAACGGCCTGGGCAAGGAATACGGGTCAGCGAGGAGTGGGTTGCCAATGGCCGAAAATATCGGGGGCCAGATCGTACGAAACCTCGAATCCGCCCAGTCCCTCCTGCGGCTCCTCCTTGGGGCCGGCCATGGTTGGCTGTCTGCAATAAAAGTCGAGCAGAGAGCTGGCACGTTGGCCTTGGTTCTGGTGGGGTGAGATGAAAGAGGAATTGGAAAAAGAGACCTTCAGATGAAGGCTGGGAAACAGGAGTGCTTTCTTTCAAGCCGGGTAGGCAGTGTTTTTGCGCTGCTCGATTGATCACGCCGCACCAGTCCTGCTCATGCACGGACACGTAGCTGTGGCAAGCTGCACGCGTGCGTGCCTGAGGAAAGAATTTGGGCGTTGCACATGCTGTCTGCCTCCAAACTGACCATTAAGGAGTCCCTAATACGGCTTTGCATTTAGCGGAAAATGGTCGGCTGAACAAGAATCTATGTCACCAACCGTTTGCTACTGAGGGGAAATAGGAGGGGAAATAGGAAGGGAAATAGGAAGGGAAATAGGAGGGGAAATAGGAAGGGAAATAGGAAGGGAAATAGGAAGGGAAATAGAAAAAAAAGTAGGAAAAAAAAAATAAAAAAGGAAATAAAAATAAAAATAAAAAAAAGAAACAGGAAAAAAAAAAAACAGGAAAAAAAAAACAGGAAAAAAAAAATAGGAAAAAAAAAACAAGAAAAAAAAATAGGAAAAGAAATAGGAAAGGAAACAGGAAAGGAAACAGCACAAATGGTTAATTTATTAAAGATATAGTGCTATCGCTATGAGCTGGGGAAAAAAAAGCTGTGCAATAGATAAGCCTCGCTAGGTTATATATAGGACGGCCGGCGGCGTAAGCGGCCATGGACCCCTCGCGATATCATGCCCCAACAAGCCGCCGCTTTTTCCAACTATCTTCCTCCACCCTATCGGCCACTTGAGCCCTGGCCTCGGGTGGTGGGGATGCCTCGTCGTCCGTTTCTTCGAACCTGCGCTTCATGGTCCGACCTCTCCTCTCCTCGTCGCTGGACTCGGCCGTGTCCCCATAACGGGAACGCCTCCTTTGCGCCGCGTCAATCTCGACCGCCGTTAAGGGACGGGACCCCCTAGGCGGTCTCGTGTCCTCCTCGTCGCTCGAGGAACCGTCGTCGCCGGACGCGGTATCGTCGTCGTAGGCTCCAATCTGGTCCTCGGACCCCTGCTCGCGCGGCCTCTTTTTCGGGCTCTTGCTGCCCTTTGCAGAGTAGGTTGGATACATCCTCATGCGCTCATGGACGGCCTGCCTCGGCAAGCTGTCTTGCTCCAGCTCCGACGTGTCTCTGTTGAAAAGGAGCACGTTGTATCTCGAGTTCCCGCGGAAAAAGGGGTAGAGCTCGTCGGCGAACAGCGACCAGGCATAACGCGCGAACAGGAACTCGGGCGCGAGGCCGCGGATCGGCTGCGGCGGACGGTTGTGGTACAGGTGCACGAGCTCATTGGAGTAGTTGTGCGCCATGACGTGCAGGACAAGGCAGACGGCAGCTGACGGTTCCGGAAGAGTGGCCGCAGCCGGGTCGGACACGGATTTGGCAACCAGAGCAAAACGCCGCGCGTTAAAGAGGCTGTGGAGATCGGCACGCAGAAGGAGCATGTTCCGGGCATCCATGATGGGCTGGGGAGCTGTGGATTTGCGGCAGTACCTGCGAGGTCTGTCAGTCGGACGTGACCGAACGCAACACGGCCAAAGCAGATCGAACCTTTGCATATCGTTGTCGTGAAACCAGTTTCCATCCGCCACGGGTATGACGTGCGCTGTCTCGAGGCCGTTGCCATACCCGGAAATTCGGCATGTTTTGTCGCGTACTTTAACTTCGGTAATGGAGTCATAAATAACTGCCGCGTCGGCGTCGGCGCTGCCTATTTGGAGCCTGTTCCATGGAGACGGGAGCGTGTGTGGGAATCTCCAGTGGTCGAAGGACGGGATGACGTCGTATTTATCTACATGGGTAAGCCGTCTAACCGGTTAGCAAACTTGCAGGTGCCATCGCAGCTACGGGGCCGGAGAAAACGAACTGGTCGAGGGGTCCGCGTCTCCAACGCAGAAGAAGTACTCTCGCCCGCGCAAGAGGTTGTCGGCGGGCCGAGGCACGGGGGCGAACCCGCCGGCCGTCCTTGTCGCCAGCCAGCCCGACGTGAAGGCATTATTGGCAACAATGCCGCAGCTGACAAATGCTACATCGTAGTCGAGGCCGTAGTTTCCATCCTTGTCCTTGTCAAAGGCGTCGAGTTCGAGCAAGGTGGAATCGAGATCTCGGTAGGCGGGGTGGCGGAACCGGACGGGGCTGGTGGAGAAGTCGACCGGCGGGACCGCGCTGTCGCCGGGCGGACTGAACATGGGCGGCAGCTCCATCGCGATCCCGGCACTCGGGGCCGCCGAGGATGGCTCGAGGGGTGAGGGGATGCGCGGGCTGCGTGGCCGAGGGAAAGACTGGCAGAGGGGCGCTGTCCACGCGTCCGTCGACGCGAGCCATCCACGGCTTTTACGTAGGGAGGTGGTACCTTTTTCTGACGCGGTTCCCAAGGGACAAGCACCTGACACCTGGTGGACGAGAGAATGTCGGACGAAATCGTGGCAATTCTGTGCAGCGCGGGGGCATCTGCATTTCGAGTCCCACCAGGTTCGCCGATGGGGCAGGCCCACCTCCCCTATATCTGGCCCACCCCTATTTCTAGCCACTCTCTTCCTCCAACCTTTCTTTCGCGTCAAAAGCCCAGGAACGCGACTCCATCACGTCTCCCATTCTCTTGACCCCACCATCGGCGAGGCCGTGCCACCATGCACTTTCACGGACACCGAAGGCACACGATTGCCAAATAAATACCCCGCTCCGACAGGTCATCGAAAGGCCGCGCGACGCCAACCAATGGCGGACGGCAGAACGCTCACCTTGCGCTTCGCTCAGCCTCTGTCAGAGCCAGACGACCAGAAGCCAGACGACCAGAAGCTGAACGACCAGAAGCTGAACGACCAGAAGCTGAACGACCAGAAGCTGAACGACCAGAAGCTGAACGACCAGAAGCTGAACGACCAGAAGCTGAACGACCAGAAGCTGAACGACCAGGAAAAAGTCGCAATCCTAAAGGCCGCGTTGGATGATATCGAGATCTCGATTGTAACCCACGTCGCCGAATGTACAGCTACTGTGCCGGAAAAAACTCGGCGGTGGCTCGATTCCCAGATCGGCTGCCTGCAAGACCTCACATGGATTGGCTCAGTCAGCGCCATATCGAACTTGTGCGGGATTGGCAACCCCAGGTAACGATCAAATACGCGCCATTGTCGTGGCCAAGGTTGCTGCTAACACGTTATATACTGTCCATAGGGATAGATGGTTGAAGGTCGGCCCCCGCCGCATATTCAAATATACGGCTCTTACCCATTCGGCATCGTCGACCGAATTCGCCGTCATGAAGCTCCCCAAGACAAAAGATGGACACAAGGGTTATGTTGCGGCCGTCGCTCTCATGCGTACAGCTTGGCCATCCCCAATCGTCATTGTTGTGCCGGAAAGGGGCAGCAACGATATCGAGATTCTCAGGGGGGACCAGATCGAGACAGAGTCGGATTCCGAGTCTACGCAAGACGAGAAGACCACGATTCACCGGTATCCGTTTTGCTATGACGATGACCTATTCTTGCCGAAGATGCTGTTCATCATGTACTTGCTCACCCACCCCCAGCCAAAACCCGTCCTAAGTAACGAAATGGGTTCTTTTCGGCTCGTCGAGCTTCCAAGCAGCGTCGAAGGCCCTGAGGCGATCGTCACGGGACCGAGCCCGCACACCTGTACTTAGCAAGTGATCCGCCGGCCTCCCACGGACTTTCCTCCTTGGTGCAACAACAGATCTTTAACCTAGTACCCAGCTGCTGTGCCGTGACAGCCATGTTGCCCAGAAATCAAAACGAGTACGCAGGGAGGGGTCCGGGCTTGGGAACTCGCCCATACGTGAAGCGCGTGGGATGGGTTGTCTGGAGCGAGCCTAAGCCCCGGCTATGCGTTGGATGCCGGTGCATCGTGCCCTGTAGTAAAGCCAACCCCGCAACTGACGCCGTATCAAGCACATTTAGCCACATAGAAAGAAGGAAGCCTACCCCCTTCTTTGGTAGCGTTGGGTAGGGATGCTTGCGGGAAAGGCCTTCTTATCATCCTGTTATCGTTGGGGTCTAATCTGGCTTCAATTCGAGCGAGCGGGAGTCGAGTTCGATGCCAGAGCTTGACGGCCATTTTCGAAGTGAACTCGAGTGCTCAATCTCTTTTCCGAGTCGGCGCTGGCCATCTGCAGACACCCGTTTGTTTGTACATATAGTTTTTTACTGGACCTCTCCTCTTCGCCACGTCCATATCTGCTCCCTGGCACCTCGCCTATCTCCTCGATTAGACCCTTATCCCTGCTGCCAAGATGAGCAAGGCGTATTGTGATACCGTCACGTCGAAGCGTGCTCTCCTAGATTACATCAAGAATGAGGGCACCAAGCATCTTCGAGAGCTCAGCACAATTGCCGCACCAAGCGGGTGGGGCACAAACCACCTCTACCAAGCCCGGGTCGTTTACACCGAAGACAAGAAGCCTTTCCTGGGCATAGACGACGTCCATGACAAAGAAAACGACCAATGGAAAGAAGTCATCGACACTTTCCCAAAGAGGCTCGAACGGCGGCCGTACGTACACTACCACAAGCACTTCAAAACGGGCACGGCAGCCGTCTTCTGGCAGGCGCTCCAAGAAGCGAACAAAACTATGCTTGATGATTCCGCGCCTCCCGAAAGCGAGCCGATCATCAAGACACCCAGGCCCAAGCGCCAAGCGAAAAGGCCGCGCTACGAGGGCTACGAGAGGAGTGACCAGATGACGGTCGAAGGCAGCTCGCCAATCAGGCCACGGTCAGACGACGGCTCGGACAAGAACGACTCGGCGTTCACATCAACAGACGAGCACGACAGGAGATCCCCTCCGGAAGACGCAACCGTCAACTTGGCCATGTCGCTCATCAACCACGCATTAACCTGGTACGGACCACAACAGGAATACGACGAGGACGTGGAGAACAAAGATGGCCATAATTTTAAATTTCCACAGGCAAAACCGCCCGTGTTGTCCGGTTCGTCGATACGACAAAGAATGGAAGGAAGGATCCCGAGTTTTCTGGCCAAAGTTGAAGCCACAAGCGACGGGGAGATCCAGCTGCACAATCCAATTGAAGGTTTGTATACAAACTTGCGGGAGAACTTGGTCGCATTGCTCGAAGCCAAGAAACGCTTCAGAGCCAAAGACGTCCAAAACGGCGAGGCCAGGATTCCGGACGACGTTTTAGCCCAAGTGGTGGGCGAGGCGTTGGCCCTTCGAGGAACCGAACTGTCCAAAGAAACGTAAGGATGATTACGATAATATATTAAATTCCATCCGACTGACATGGGCTTTTCAGAACAATAATCGTCATCCTCGCTGTGCGCCGTCTCGTTTGCTTTTTATCTATCGAGATACCAGAGGTATACTGTCAAGAGAGCGAACGTGAGAGAGACGCCAACGCCGACGTCATCACTGTCAAGTCGACCGCTTGGTCAGATCTCAACAGCTCGGACGGTCGCAAGAAGGCTCTTTGTAACGTCGCTCGAATTGTCGAATGGGCAAGGGTAAAGACGAGGAAAACGTGACGTGCTGTGCACTGGAGAGGGGCTCTCGCAGGGAGATGTCAGGTTCAGGGCACTCAGGTTACAAATATATATATATGTGGTGGTAGTTCGGTGGATGGTATCCTGTCAAACAGAAACGGTTGCCGTCCGTCCCACGTGCCCCAACCGTGTTAGGTGACCGTGAACCTAAAAAAAAAAAAAAAAAAAAAAAAAAACCAACGGTTGGGCATTGGTCTCTTATTCTTCTAGCCTTACGCCGTAAAAAGGACACCTCACTCTCCTGGCTGCCTGCCAACCCGCTGTTTTTGCCCGGTGTTCAGATGGGGCTTTAGGCCGTGAACCAAAAAAGAAAGGACCAATGGCTGGGCATGGTCTTCTCTCGAGAGGTGACCAGCCCGCTTCTTTCACGTACGTGTCTAAATGAGCGTCTGCTCCAGGATTTATTCTCAAGCCTCCACGGCCGGCCGTAAAAAGGACACTTACTTTCGTGGCTGGCCTGCCTGCTCTCATGGTGGGTGACTTTTTTTTTTTTTTTTTTTTCTTTTTTTTTTTTTTCCTCCATATCACCTTGCCACCCGTCACGGGGCACCGACTCGCCCACCAAGGTTGCCGCACGCGAGCGCAGCACCATTTTCGAAATAGTGAACCACCGACCAGAGAGGTCCAAATCAATTGGTTTACGAGTCATTCATTTGGTTTTCCGTCCGTTTTGGGGCGGCGAATTTATACTTTTCCCCATGACCCGCATGCTCGGCAAGACCCGAGTACGCTAGCCAAGTGAGCATACAAGTTGGGATGCACGAGTCGAGTCTGCAGCAATGTGTTGGTGGGGCGCAGTCGAAAACTCGAGTGCTGCACAGAAACCGCACGAGGTCTGCAGTCGGGAACCAATTCTGCAATCGAGTGCAATCGAGTGTAATCGATGCTGCGAGTGCTGCACGAGGTTTACACATGCTGAACAAGTTTTTGTAGCAATGCGACTGAATGCGCGAGGTCTGCAGCGAATTCAAATTTGGTCGGAATCAAATTGCAGATGGCGCAAACAGGGTGTGCATCGCTTTAAAAAAGGCGTGCACCGGCGTGCATCGCCATAAAAAAAGGTGTGCACCATTTAAAAGGTGTGCATCGATTGTTTGGTTAGGAGGATGCGCTGTGCTGGGGGATTGGGGGATGCGCTGTGCGGGGGATGCGCTGTGCGGGGGGGTGCGCTGTGCTATAGTGGGTCCTCTCCCTAGAGCACGCACGTCTTGACCTTCCCTGCCTAATCGGCCGAGCTACACACCGCCGGGTCTGCGCCAGCTTCTGCCCGAGGGGCGGGGCTATTAAGCTGCCGCCGCCATCAATCCACGTTCCCAACACTCTAGCATCACACGCATAGTCGCGGGCCAGCCGGGGAATATGCCCGCCCCCGCAGCCTAGACCGAGCCTTGGCCAAAGCCTCACTGGCTACCGAGCTGCGACTCGGCGCACTGGACAGTCGACCTAGAACCCGACTCGGCCACCTTTCGGACTTTTTGCCGGGACGGCTGATGGCATCCGCTGGCGTTGCCGATGTATAGCCAGGGTCGGACATTGCGTTTCTCTCCCATGGCCCAGATCATGCTATGCCTACTGGGCCCCTGCGCCGGCATCGATACGGCCTTCCGCGCTGGCGATTAGGATAGGTGATGCAGGTGGGTCCGTCGAGCACGGTGACCGGTCCCGTCCACCTAAACCTCACTACCGTGACCGACCTGGCACACGAGTTCACATGGACGACGTGTCCGCTTTCCATTTCATTTTGTACCACTCGCCCCCGGCCCGTGAAGCCCGGGTTATATAAGCCGCCCCGTGGCTCGTGCGAGGCCCTAAACTACCCCGCTCATGCCCGGCACTTCCTAGCTCAACAAGGAGATCGTAAACGAGCAGGCCGCCACAATGCAAAAGCTCAGGAATATCTGCTGACAGACCACCACGGCGGGGCTGTCGCTTTCGCAAGACGCAGTTACTGCCCATGACGTCATGGACATCAATACGCATCTGGAATTCTGATCAGCTTGGCATCACCACAAAATGAGCTGGTCTGGGGGGCCGCCTTACGTGACTGGTGGCATATGCAACCGATAGTGCTTTTTATCCCATATAAAAGCCCCATAGCAGCACAGCAAAAGCTCACCGAGGAAGCTCGTGCTCGCTCCGACGATGCCGGAAACCGGCGCGGGGGCAGCAGCAAGGGGAAAAATGCTGCACGAGATGACGGACAGCAGGACCGCTCCGGCGGCAGAGTAGCCGAGCCCGGCATCGACGTGGGCTTTCCAAAGACGGAAACACCGCGAGGCTTGCGCGGCGACGCTCGCGGCGAATGCCAGCCGGGACGCGGGCACCTGGGAAAAAGATTAGCCCAGGGAGGGTTTTGACCCGGAAGAGGGTTACCCACCTGTAAGGAGTCGGACTCGGAGATGCGAAAGGCCGATTGCACGGTCGCGATGATGACGCTGGCGACGATGAGAAGTTCCGCAGCCATGACTTTTTTATCACCGAGGTCATATGGCCACCGGCGGGCGGTGGTTCTCTTCCGCAAGCCATTCCAGTGGTAGACGGTGCTGGCAACCGTCAATGCCAGGAACGCGATGGTGATACCGATCACAAGAAGCATGTTGGACAGGCGAAGACGGCTGGCTGGCTGGTTGGTTGGTATTTTGGTTGGTTGGTGTTTGTCTGAGGGTGACATAAAAATCTCCGGGAGCCCGAGGTATCAACCGCGGGGTTTCGAGTTGGTTCAAACACTCGAAAGCTCGAAAGAACTCGCGGCAATATGTATGGCAAGCTATACACGGCGAGTTCCGGGGCTTGTGGCCACAGACACTTTCGTACCACCATTTTAGTCTCCCTTCCCTGGGCTGACATGTGAGATTACACCCTTTCCTTGTCTGCAAATAGTACACATGTTGCACGCCTTTTGTGTCGACGCATTTGATTGATCTTGTGAGCCACGGGGCTTGGCGCTGGAAAACTGGCAACCACAGCTGTTCAGCATCCGGTAGGTCCTTTTTTTTATCATGGCTCTTTTTTTTTTCCCCTAGCTTTCTTGGTATGGGTGTTGGCGGCAGGAAGAGGCTGCCGGGTGGGGCGCCCTTGCATGGACGGCACTTTTGATCCTCAGCCGCTGATCTGCATGGCTGCGCCCACACGAAGTAAATTTCCCGAGGCAGCCCAGTGCTCCAGCCAGCAACTGCTGCATCCGAGTGAAGAGCAAACGAAAAAGGCTGCATCCGAGGAAAAATAGCGCGCACGCATGCAGCGATCGACGATTGCATGCAGCGATGCAAAGCCGCCGCCAAAACCGGGCGAGGGGGCTCTACGACGACGGGAGACACGCTGGGTGATTTGTGCCCCTGTCCACGAATTTGATGGGCCAACCCTAACCCCAGGAGTGGTCGACCGCCAAAGACGAGCAGCCCACAAACGAGGTGCTCAAAGCCCGCCACTACGATGAGTTCTTCGCCTGACTCAAGTCGAAGCAAAAGACAGACCTCAAGGACCTCGTCCGCCCCATCGACGAATACGAATGGAGCAGACTGACCGACGGCCACAAGCTGGGCACGGGCTGGAGCGAAGAAACGAGGAATCACCACGAGTATCGTGGCCTTGACCGGGAGGAGGTGGCTGACCTCCTCATGGAGGCGGTCAGGCTGATGAAGAGAAACCCGACATCACCATGGTGGAGGCCGTAGAAGCACTGCCGGCCAATATGAGAGCGATCAGCCGTTCAGGAAGGACCGCTGGGACGAGGAGCCGCTGCAGGGGCGGGATCTGTGGAGAGGCACCAAGCTCGGGATGCTGCTCGAGTTCGTCATCTCTCTCTGGCTGATGATCAACCGGAGGGCCATGCGGCCCGACTGGGCAGGCCGAGACGTCAAGCTCTGCGATTCTCTCAAGGGCGTGTTCTACCCGATACCCGGCCAGGAGCCCGCGGCCGGTCTGTCAGCGGGTGCGCTCAACGAGAGCACGAGCATCGAGGCTAGTCTGAGACCGCCGCTGACGGCGGCGAACTTGAGGCGACTTACCAACATAAAGCTGCAGTGGGGGTCATACCTCAACGAGCACTTGGTGCTGGTGCTGGGCAACCAGCGAGCTCGGAGGTTTCGGCTGGGCACCGGATCCATCATGACCTTGATGCTCTTTAGCTACCACTGATGGCTCGTGGATGCATACAACATGGCCAAAGGGAGGCAGGGGCACCCGGAGCCAAATACAGCGCCAGGGACGGCACCGGGCACAGCACCGGGGACGGCACCAGGAACGGCACCAGGGACGGCGCCGGGCACAGCACCAGGAACGGCACCAGGGGCGGCGCTAGGGACGGCACTAGACGCCACACCTAGGTCCTCAGAGTTAGCAGTAGAGCCCACCTCTCCTGCTTAGCGGCCATTTGGTTTTATCACCAGGGCACTGAGACGACCAGACTTTAGGCCTGCCGCCGCCCCAGCCGTCGCCGGCCGCCGAGACGGCAGCTGCTGTTGCGAATCGGGCGAGTTCCAACTTCCCCGGCAGCCACCCTCCGCAGCCCGCGGCCCCGAGGTCTCCGGGAACTGGAGCCTTGTCCCCTCAGCAAACCTTGGGCGCAGAAACCGCCGCGGCTCCTATGCCCCCTGAAGCACCCACCGCCGTGGGCGAAACAGCCGATAGGACCGGCGCGCATCGCGAGACGCCAAGAACTGCAAACACCTCTCTCGTCGGCACGACCCGGGCGGCCTCGGAAACTGCCGCCGCTGGCGCCGAAGCTGCCGAAGCGAGCAGCTCGCAACGGGGGCCGCGAGCACCCTTGACGGCATCACCCGTTCCGGGAGCGCATGCGCTTGTCGCCGAAATGGCCGAAAGGACCGGCGCTTCCGACGAAATCGCAAACGTGCCTCTTTCGAGCACGCAAGAAACCACGGCGGCCGGCACCCGCGCGTCCGGTTCGCCGCGGGAGGAACTGGCACGATACCTCCCCGGGTCGCCGACGATAAAAGCCGGGGATACCGCGGCGGATGCCGCGAGCCAAGAGGGCGCCGCCGTCGACGGTGCTCAACCCGCTCCCGTGGCCGCACCTACGCCCAGCACCCTCCCAAATCGTGAATGGCGCACGAGGACGAGGACGTGGAAGTAGGGAAACGACTTGGGAAGTAGGGAGTAGGAATGTCTGCACTCCTGCACCCGCAACTTTCCTGCACGCGTCCAACTTGCACTCGAACTTGGCGTCGTCGCACACAAGGCACAACCTGGCCCCTGACACAAGTGCGGACAAATCACCTCTACCGGGGACGTGGCACCACGCCTTGTTACTGTCTCTGGCGGTGTATTTCTACACAACTGTATGCAGGTACTCTAGCTAACATGTGGAAAGTAAGGAGCCCAGTTTGGTAAATGGAATACAGACTCTGGCGAGTACGGCAGCTGGATGAAAGCTCCGACAACGAGATAGATCCGGGAAACCAAAAGCAGTACTGGCGCAAGGCAGAAGCACCCTAATACCAAAATGACAAGGAAAGTGGTGCGTATACGGTAGAGAATTCCTTTAGGCCTCCAGCCGCTGAGGTGCCACGTCATGTGCAACCCTGCGAAAGTCAGGATCCCAGAGCCGGCGACACCGCATCCGGAGATGCGCCAAAGTAACCCTTCGGTATGCGTCGCGAACGGGCCCTCCCAGGCCATGAGGTGCCACGCCCCATAGATCGCCGAGACCGCGAAGAAGGAGCTGATAAGCCAGCGAGACATACCCTCCGTATACCCCGTGTTTGCCATCCGCTTCACCACCAGATCACGACAATCTTTGGTACCGTCGCCGGCTGCAGCAAAATACTGCTCCGCTTCAAAATAAAGCTCCATACGTGGCGGGGTAATCTCGACTTCGTAGTCGCTTTCAAATGTACTCATGTCCAATTTCCAGCCTTCGATTGGGTGGGACAATAGATAAACCCATGGTGCGAGGGATCGGGGACCTGTGACATCACTGAGATAGAAGTCGTTCTGCCTCCTGACCCCATTCACCGACAGTTTGAAGGGCTCTATTCCGGGCGGTGGCGGGCTCGGCTGATGTCGGGTTCGGCTGGTGCTCGGTTGGCCTTTGGTTTGCCAAGACTTTCTTATTTCGGCCTTGGGCTCCTTTGTCGCCTTCACAAACAGCCGCCCAGGCCAGGTCTGCGTTATCTTGGAGTCTGGTTTGAGTGGCATGCGCGGACTCGAAACTGCGTCGCTTTGGCAGTAAAAGAAGGCGATTAGCCGCCTCGCCTCGTCCCGGGGAATGTCGAGAACGGTCGGCTCGTCGATGTCCAGAGGCTTGTCCCACCAGATCAGATAGATGAGCAGAGCGCAAACGGCGTGAGCAAATGTGTTCAGCTCGAGGAGGCTAACGCCCAGGCCGAAACCCATGCGGGTGACGACCTGCAGACAGAACCATGTGGCCTGGACAACCACTAGGGCTTTGGCCAGGTGGTTGGATTTGCTCTTGTCAATGATGGACGCCTTGGAGATATCGCTGATGAGATGCGGACTCTCCTCGGCGAGGACCTCGAGACCATTCACAGTGAGTGTGAGTCTTCGTGTACCACAGGGGAGCATGCTGGCTCCACTGTCTGTCGTCGCGTCTAGGACAAAGCCTCCCATCACGGCGTAGAAGCTGTGCACCTTTGTCCAGGCGTGGCGTCTCCCCGGTGGCGCGGACAACGGCGCTTCTTCGAGTTCGATGCTCTGTTTACGGCTTAGTTCCCCGGCCCGCCCAAAGGGTAAATGATGTTGCGGACCTTTTTTCTCACTGAACGTTTGCCGCATATATATGCAGAAAATTCGGACCATTTGCTCGCGCGGGACGCCGCCTTGGCCTGTTCCCGAGCAGACGCCTGGTGATGGATGTTTTGCAGCATGGTCGAGTGAAGCCTCTTTTGGTTATCCCATTGCAGGTATGCTAGATACGCAATCTGTCCATGGTCAGCCCATTCGCCTGTCCGGTTAACCGGGATACCAACGTACCATCTCTGGAGCTATCAGGCCGACAAACAGCCACTTGGTTTTCTGCCATTTCTGCTGCCCCGCCTTCCCCTCTTCGGGGATGTTTAGGTGTAGAGATGTCCACAAGCAGAGCGAGAGGGTGACGACGCAGGACGCGAGGATGCTGAAGCTGCCGCGGGTCAACGGTTCGGGATGCCACTGGGCCGTTGCGTTAAACGGCCCATGGCCGAGGGGGCTCCACATCGCGAGGCTCTGGCACCGTCTCGGGTCTGCCAGGAATCTGGTTGCGGATACGCAGGGGGATGTGCCGCGAATAAAGGGGCCAAGGTACCTAGGCCAGGAGAACCAAAAGAATACGCGGGTGCGGGATTTGGAACGTTGAGGAGATAGAGGAAATGGACCAGGACGTCCGGATAGGGAGAAGCTGTTTTGTAATCCGAAGTCGCAGTGGCTTTCTGCTCCTCACCAGTGGGCTGCTCATATTCGGATTTTAACTGGCAAAAATGCGAGGCGGCTAGTCGGGCTTGCATTGCATCTCGCTCGCTCACGATTGGCACAGCTGCTCCCTCCACGCCGAAACGTTCCGTCCTCTCGTGGTTCCAGTGGGCGGCCTCGTGTCGGGTTCGTGCCCAACGCATCGAGGAGACCAACCGGCCTGCTGACGGACTTGTACTGCTGGATCCTCGGCGAACACGGGTTCGTCATCCCCACGGCTAGAACCGCGTACAAATATTCTCTGAAAGGGACTCGCTGAAGCGCCTTGGGAAAATCGTAGAAGAAAACCGGCTTCTCCGAGGACAACCTGCCAAGACACCGCCGGAACAACCGCGCAAGGCAACAGCGGTTGGGCCGCACACTAGCGCCTGCAAAATGCAAGCCTTGTGTGTTTTGCTGGACGTGTCAGGACCAATCGTTCCTGTTTTCCACACAAGCCGGGCAAGCGTCTCTTGTGGGGGATAGCCGCAGCCTCGATCAGATTGGGTGCCCATGTGAAATGGCCGGGGCTCCAATTCCGAGCTGTCCTCCTTGATCTCGTTCGGGGCTTTACCTGTTAAAAATATGTTGATGTGAGGATAAGGAGGACATGCCTCGGCGGCGCCGGACAATGATGCGTACGTACCATGCGTGGCGCTGGGGCACAACAAACGCTCGCAGCCATCCGTTCCTCACACATCACTCCATCCTCGGGACCTTCCGTCGGCATCAACCCAACCCAGCCGCACGCACAGCCGCCTTGGCTTAATAGTTACACCCAAGGTAATTGGGCGAGGGCTCTGAACTATTCTACTTTGAGGAAGCCAGCCACGGAGGGAGAGAATGCGCTGCTACTGTTCCGCAGCCTGCCCTGTGGCCCGTGAAGGGGGCTTGAAAACAGGCGAATGGGCACGCTGCACGTCTCGAGACAAGACGCCCAACGAGCAAACTTGAACATTGTGATCTAGCCCGCAAAAATTAATAAACCCCACCGTTAGGGTGAGTCTCAAGCTCGCACACTTTCTCTTCATGCCTCGAAAGAACACCAGCGGGTCGCTGTTATAATCGTCAACGTTTGGGAATATCCCCGATATGAACCGCAAGCTCATCCACAAGGCGAACAAGACGCCGAGAAGCGGCGGCGGGGATCCCCTGGACCTCTCGCCGTCCCCGGAGCCTACCGTGCGATGCATCGAGATTGCCGACAACGGCAGCCTCCACATCTTTGACGCCGATCTTGCCGCCATTGCCGCCTCGTCAAAGCTCAACAATAGCAGCACGCCGCCGGGGCTAGCTGCCAAGCTTTTTGTGGTCAACGGCGACCGATCCCTAATGGATCGCCTGGCGGCCTGGACCGCCCAAGATGGCCCGGATCCGGAGCATGGTGGGCCGCTCGTTTCAATACCGCGCGACTTTGTCAGGGCGCACCTCGACAACGAGGAAAAGACGCAGCGAGAGTTTTGCGAAGCGGCAGTAACGGAGACGGCGGACGTTTACTTCTTCGCCAGCTGGTGGCGGACCGAGGCGCAGAACCTGCAGCAGTACCAGATCCGGCAGCGCATCCTGACTCGAAGGCCCTACAGCATCGGCACCCCGGCGACCCCCTAAAGCCCCGGCTCAGCCATGAGCGGTACTATTGCCACCCGGCACGCCCACACCGGCCGTACCACGTCATTTCGCCGCCTAGTTTGGCACAGCCCGGCGACCACGCGGCGCAGGAGTGCATGTCGTACTTCGGTACAAGGGTGGGTGGCCTAACGGTTGGTGAGTACCTCGATACCTGACTGGGGAGCTGGCGAGCAGCCCGCCCTGGTTTCTGTTTCGTTCCATCGAGCGCAGTACTAACCCCGCGTCAGGCGTGGTATTGGAGGACCCGGTGCGGCACCACGAGATTGTCGACGTTCATTTTGACTTTTGGACCAATAGTAAGGCGGTGGTTCGGATCCAGGTCCCGTGTTTTTTACAGTGCGGCGACAGCAGCGACGATGACCGCGACGGCGGCGTGGACCAAGAACCCGACGAGGGCCCGGGCGACGCGGCGCCAAAACAACCGGGCGTCAAAAAGCCTAGAGACCGACAAGGACCCAATAACAATAACAAAAGAATGGCCGACGAGGAGAATCCCAACCCTCAGCCCGTTGGGGTTGTGGCCCCGGGCAGTATGGTCGTGGCGGCAGGAGGTGAAGCCAGCATGCAGGTGCGAGGCCACGCTCCAGACCTGCGAAGGCCGCCGGGGCGTGGCAACAGCTCTGGGTCTCGGGGCACGAGGCAAGCAAGCAAGTTCATCGCCGCCCTGGAGAAGTACCACAACGGCCGCCCGGGCAACCCGAACAACACGAGCGGCGCGGCCTTGTCGGCCCCCAGCAGGAACCCCACCAAGCTCGTCAAGCCGGTCATCGCGCAGCTCATGTGCAACGACGTCGCCGGGGTCCTGCAGAACATGAGTTGCGCGCTGGGCAGGCCCGCACCCTGCCTCTGCACCATCTTATATCGTCACCCAAGGTGTTTATTACAATCGTGCATGGCAGGTGGAATTGTAGACGCTGACCGTTGTGCAACACAGCGCGCCGGGTTTTCCAGGCCGGCCGGAAGGCGGTCGTGCAACTTGCCCCGTTCTAGCTTCCCCCGACTATCCATGGTAAGACCCGCGTGCATGGTCCTAGCCGGCAGGGCCGTCAAGGTTGCGGCATAACCCGTTCTTCGCCCGCAGACTCGGGAGGGACGCTTTGGCGGCTGTTGCTGCTCCCCGCCCCCCAGCATCGGCAGCCAATGATAATGACCAAGAAGGCCGGCAAGACATCCAAAGCTGCCGGCGGTGCAACGGTACTCCGCCAAAGGCCGCTCTTCCTGGCCCATGGTTGCTCCGAACCCCGCCCCCGCATGCGCAGCCAACCCAACCACCACCTCGGAGGACCCATCCGATCCAATAAACCGTCCCGGTAGAATATTTCCCCGGGATCGAGCCGCAGAAAGGGTATTGCGTGGCACGTTATGCCGCGAGCATGACATCAAGCGACCACCCAATGCACGCGTGCATCTACTCCACGCCCCAAGGCACCCAGAAGGTTTCCCAGTAAGCCAAAGACTTCATTCAATCTTGGAGACCGACGGCGACATCTGCTAGATGCTAATAATGTCACTTTGCTCGGACAGACATACAAACATCACCAATCTCCCAGACCTCCTGCCTCCTGCCAACCCTGCGTCCCAACGCCGAAATTCCACACCGAGATCTTCCACGACGCTTGGAACAGCTTAGACACCGGCCAGACCTCGGGAGCAAAGTCCTCGACGGAAAAAACCAAGAAGCAAGAAAGGGGGGCTTGGCGGCCTCCAGGAGGGGCTCGATGCCGGATCGCGGCTCTGCCAACGGCAAAATAACGTGCAAGTGCGCTACCTCCCGACCGGTGCCAAGGCGAGGTCGCAGACATGGCCTGGAGTGAGCTGCCTGCGGTCACGGCGACGGGGGTAAGGAGCTCACCGCTGGAATCGCTTTCCTCCGGCTCCTCGGCCCGAAACCACATCGAGCAGCCTCTGGACTCACACTCTCGACGCGGACAGTGAGTGTGGGAGGACGGGGCACTGACATGGCGGCGCTGGGCTTGTCGTAGCGCCAGGGGGGGCATGACATGGTACTCATGGCGTTATATCTCGACCACCGTCGTCTCCCGCCGGAAATCAAACCTTCTGCAGGTGTGGAACCGTGTCTACGACCCGCTCATATAGATTTAGGAACCAAGGAAATCCATGACCAACAACGTCTCTCCCTACTCTCCCCCCACTGCTCATATCTTGTCCTTGTTCCTTGCCCGAGGAAGGTGGCCTGAGCCTGGAGCTCGGGCGAGAGGGCTTTTGACTTGAGAAGCGTGAGGCGGCCTTAAGAAGGTCGGGATATGGCAGGAACTCTATGCTGGCAGACGTGAGACGATGGTGTTTATATTCGAGTGCAAGGCAAGATGCAGACCACGCTTGTTTTACGTTTTATCCATGCCGCTCGTTTTTCCAGGCTTACACTCCCTTCCACGCCGGGCGTGACCGTGCCCGATATTAAAGAATGGATTCCAGCACACTCCCGCAGCTGCGAAGCTGCATTCTAGCCTTCACCCTTTGCTATACGCATATGAATTTATTTAAACACTCCCACCCGAATACAATTATGCATCCAAATATCGCCGCCCGACTGTCGCCATCTTTTTAAACCACACCGGGTTACGGAGTCGATACGTGCACCTGGACGGATGCAAGTCCTCGGCCGATATGCGAGCCAGTTTATTTCGCAAACCAACGAACCGCCTTTAATGTAGCGTGCATACTGCTGCCACCGTCACCGCTTGTCGCCGCATTCTGGAGTTCCAAATCTGTCAGGCCACAGCAATGGTGCCACCCAATGCGGAAAACAAAGAACCCAGGCCTACACGGTAGGTATTTGCGCCCGTTTTTGCTAACCGGCGGTTTCAAGTCCCGAAGGATACGTTGGGTCCCCGTCCCAGCTACCTAAACCGCTGTAGAACATTGCAACATCACCATCCGCCGTTTATCCCGGTATCGGGCTAGAGCATTTTCTCCGCTGTAGGGGAATAAAAACAAGGTTGTGGCGGCGTCGTCCACGCGACCTTGAAGCAAAAGTCCGAGCCTCATCGACGCGGGGGCATGCAATGTGTACCTACCTACCTACCTACCTACCTACCTACCTACCAGAACCAAAAGGTCGTGAGGTTACTGGGACATTTGATCCTGACCTTTTGGTAGGTTTGGTGGCTGGCAGGCAGGCAGACAAGGCAGAGGATAGGACAGCGGATGGATGCCACACACACACGCCGGTCGACAACGACCCAACCAACACCGCCGGTTTATAGTCTTGATTCTTCGGTCATATGCGTAGGGCTATTGGCTGCGATGACCGGTCTTGGGTTTTATGATGTTTGGTGGTGGGGGCATAGGCGTTGATGGTGATGGTGATGTTGTCCTGGGCTGTCTACGGCTCCAAGGAGCGGGACTGGCTCTGCACGCCGCCCACGCTGGGTATCTATCTACTAGATGAGCACATTCTGCTGCTTGAACTGTTAGGCGATGCTTTTTCTCTTGTTTGCCTTCTGATCGTGCTTTAATCCCTGTTCTCTTGCGTCTATCTTCATTCTCCCTCATTCTCATCCTCCTCTCACCTGTCCGCTCCCACCTGTCCCTCGTCTCTTCCCACTTTTCCTGCTCCATCATCTAGGCGTGCTCTTTCTAGAGGTGCTACCCTTCTGTAGGTGCTCTTTCCATTTCCCGATGTCGGGTCCTTTTCTCTCCATTCACATGCCCGCCCAGCTCCAACCTCTGCCTCTTCTCCTCTGCCCACTTTCCCCGCTCCATCTTCTAGGCGTGCTCTTTCCCTTTCCTGTTTCTCTCCCATGATCGGCTCTTTCCTTTCCTGTTTCCTTCCTGTGCTCTTTCCGTCCTACCGCTTCCATCTCCCGTGCCGCCACGTGAGCAGGATGATAGGTACCCCATCTCCAGGCTAGCCCCGCTCTTCTCGGCCTTTGCTTTGGCTGCCTAGTCTCCGTGGTGCCTTCCTCCTGAGGAAGGCGAGAGAAGCGAGATCACTGTGCCTGACTGTGGATCGGCACCGTCCTGAGACCGAATAGAGTGGGATTTGAACTCGTCCCAACCGTCGTGCTCTTTTTTTTTCCTTCTTCCCTCTTCCTTCCACACTCACCTTCGCCTGACGCGTCCAGCGTTCACACTCCAAGCACAGACAACCCGCCCGCGATCGTCTTTCTCCTCCGTTGA
Source organism: Magnaporthiopsis poae ATCC 64411 (assembly GCA_000193285.1). Lineage (NCBI taxonomy): Eukaryota > Fungi > Ascomycota > Sordariomycetes > Magnaporthales > Magnaporthaceae > Magnaporthiopsis > Magnaporthiopsis poae. The sequence continues at coordinate 1,238,984 of GL876975.1, read as the reverse complement.
CTTCCATACCCGCCACCTACTCAAGGCTTGCGTTCCGGTCCTCCCGGCGGGTGTCCACAGCATTGACTCCATTCGCAGACAGCCCTCGGTCGTCTTTTCGTCCTTCACTTCCTCGCCTTCTCGTCCTTCAATTCCCTATCCAAAGCTGGCGGCTCGTTCTTTGCCTTCTCGGGCGCCTAGCATTGAAGCGAGTCTGTCCACGACAATCCACGATCTTTTTGGTTAGTTGACCTCTTTACCTACTCAATCTAGTCGTCCGCTTCACCTATCGAGCGTTCGCAGGCTGACTCCATCCACAGACAGCCCTAGTCGTCTTTCGCTCCTTGACTTCCATACCCAAGGCTGGCGGTTCGCATCTTCCTCTGGCGAGCGACCAAGCATTGACTTCCTACGATCGTTTTTTTTGTTGACCTCCTACACGAATCTGGCCGATTCGGCGAGTCTCCCTACCTTCACTCCAGTCCCATACTGCCCACGACCGCATCTTGCTCGTTGGCTTCAATACCCAAGGCTGCGGTTCGCATCTCTGCCATTTCGGTCATCCAGCATTGGTCCCAATCACAAGCTCTTCGTCTGTTGCTTCATTCTCAGGCCTGGCATTCGGTTCTCTGGCGAGCGTCCAGCATCGAGTCCATCCAAATTAGCCCACGGTCGTTTTCTTGTGCCTTGTCCTCCACTCAAGACTGGCGATTCCTTCCTTTGCCCTGAACATCTCAGCTTTGACCCAACCATAGAAAACCTACCCTGCACTTTGTTAAAACAAAGCTTCCACCAAGTTAAATCACACCCCCACGATTGTTTTTGCTTGTTTACCTCCTTGCTCGAGGCTGGCGGCTCGTGCTGTCATCGGTGGTCCAATATCGAGTCCATCCATAAACCCCACGATCGTTTTTGTCAGTTAACCTCTTACTCGAGGGTGGGTTCATTCCTTTACCATTCCCAGCATCTCAGCATCAACACCATACCACGAACAACCTACGTTCACTTCAAGACTGGTCGGTTCGGATCTTTGCTCCTGGTAAGCACTCCCAACGTTGACCCCTACCCAAACCCCCACGGTCATTTCTGTTTGTTGACTTCCATACTCAAGGCCGACGGTTTGGCAGCCATCTCAAGGACCACAGGAGCAGCGCATGTTGAGTTCCACACTCAAATCTGGCCGGTTAGGTTGTTTGTCTCTGGTAAGCACCCCAACCTTGACCCTACCACAAACAACCGATTGTGTTTCTGTTTGTTGACACCCATACCCAAGGCTGCCGCTTCCACTCGTGCGTCCCAGCATCGGCTGCCTAGTACAAGCAACCCACGATCCGGCATCTTTCCGTTTCGACGTCCACACTCAAGTCTGGCCTCGGATTTTTACCCTTGGTAAGCGCTCCGAACATAAATCCCTACCACAAGCACCCGGTCGTATTTACTTGCTAACCTCCATTCTCAAGCTGGCAGTTAGGTCCGTCGCCCTAGCGAGAGTCCCAAAACCGACTTGTACCTACACCACCCCCGCGTCAATGTCTCCTTTGATCAAGACGCCTTACCCCAGCCAACACTCTCGGCTCAAGCCGGTGGTCGAGGTTCTTACCCCGGTCAACGGTCTCGTGGTCGTGGACAACCAGCGAAGCTTTTCGGAATTGGCCAATTCCAGTGCCCAACCAACGTCATGGGGCCTGCCTAGTAGGTTGCACTCTGCACTTCCATCCCATGATTGCTTTAATTCTCAACCACCAAGGCCATCATCGACATCGACACGCGGTGGACGCCATCGCTAACATGTTTGCTTTCGGTAGAGAGGCGTCGTCGGCTGTCAGCCGCTGGGCCTCAACGTCTCAATAAGCTCCAGCCTGAGGGACGGCGATGCCGGCCAGGGAACGGGGGCGACACCAAGGCCAACCATGACAAGGACAAGGCTCATGGGTCGACGGTATGCCGAGGCCGCCAGCCAAGCCCTCTGCTGCGACTTGTATCAAGCAACCCAGTCGAGCGCCCATCTCACATGTGTCACCCTCCTCCATCTCACACGCCTCGCCCTCCCTCTGACGGCGAGCGTGGCTCGGCCCCCTGGGATCCTGGGCCTGACGAAGCAGGCGCCCGCCGCATCGACTCTCGAACGCTGGGCTTCGTCCGTACCAAGTCCACACCCGCAAGGCTTCCAACCCCAGACACGTTGAGGCACCAAGACAGAACGATGATGCGCCAGCGGATGCACAGGACGAAGACGAGGAGGGTGATGGCGCCGGCGAGACGATAGGGAGGCATCGCTTCCAGCACCCAAGCAAGTCATGGCCAACTTCAATTCCAGCACCCAGCCGAGTTGGCCATGACGTTGGCTGGGCGCTCCGATTTGGGGTTCGTTATGATGTTGGTTAGGTGCTCGGATGTGAACATCATAGCCAAGTTCACATCGGAGCGCCCAGCCAACGTCATGGCGAACTTCAAACTGGACCGTATCCTAACCGGCCATATCGCCCTCTGGCTTCCGCTCAACCAACGTCATGGCCAACTTCAAATCATGGCCAGCCAACACCACGACCAACTCCAAATCGGATCGTATCCCAACTGATCACATCACCCTACGGCTTCCGCCCCGCCAGCATCAGCCAATTTCGAATCGGAGCCCCAGCCAACGTCATGGCGAACTTCAAATCGGACCGTATCTAACCGATCACATCACCCTATGCTTCCGCCCAGCCAACGTCATGGCCAACGAACATCACTGCCAACTTCAAATCAAATCGTATCCTAACCGATCACATCACCCTACGGCTTCCGCCTCGCCAGCATCAGCTAATTTCGAATCGGAGCACCCACCCAACGTCATGGCGAACTTCAAATCGGACCGTATCCTAACCGATCACATCACCCTATGGCTTCCACCCAGCCAACGTCATGGCGAACTTCAAATCGGACCGTATCCTAACCGATCACATCACCCTACGGCTTCCGCCCAGCCAGTATCAGCCAATTTCGAATCGGGGCACCCACCCAACGTCATGGCGAACTTCAATCGGACCGTATCCTAACCGGTCACATCACCCTATGGCTTCCGCCTAGCCAACGTCATGGCCAACTTCAAATCACGGCCAACGAACATCACTGCCAACTTCAAATCGGATCGTATCCTAACCGATCACATCACCCTACGGCTCCGCCCAGCCAGCATTAGCCAATTTCGAATCGGAGCACCCACCCAACGTCATGGCGAACTTCACGTCGGGTCCCGTCCTGGGCAAGCAGCGGCCACCAAACCATCGTCACGTACATGCGGGGCTGGGGATACCAACTCGGTGGCGAGCGAGCTCGACGGGTGTCGAACCCATGGGTCGGCCGATCTACCTGCCGGCTGGCGCAGGGTAGGCCGAATGGCGGGGGCCCGGCTATCTTCCTTCACCTTTACCCCCTTCCCTCCGACGCATGGGTCGGCCGATGTGCCGGTCGGCCGCAGGGGTCGGCCGATCTAGCGGCCGGCCGGCACATGGGTCGACCGATCTAGCGGCGGCCGGCGTATCTTCATCCTTGCTTCCCTCCGGCGCATGGGTCGGCCGATGTGCCGGGCCCCGGCTCCCCCAACATCGGTACGTACACGCTGAGGCGTTGTGGGAGGCGATGGACGCTTTTTGGGCTCGGCGGCTAATAGAACGTACATAATAAATACACAGCAGTCGCCAGACAAATCTTGCAAGCTTCATTGTATGCCTGGCAGCTCGATGATGATCGAGCTCCCCCCGTTGGCTCCTTGGCCGCGTGCGAGCTGCAGGCGGTGTTCCAGGGGCCCTGAGTGGCCGGATTGACGCCAGATGGGCCTAACACTGTGATGGATCCGCTGGTGGCGGCACCTGGCTTGGAAGGCTGCTCATCAGACCTTCGAGGGTCAGGCTGATCGGCGCATTCGATTCGCGAAAGTTTTCGACATCACGCTGGATGTCTTTGCAGCGACCATAGTCAAGCAGGTGCGGCCCTTTCTCAGACGCTTGCGCGTGAGTGCGTGGTCAAGGGCTAGACCCCTGACCCCTTCAGCAGCCTGCCAAGATGGGCACGCCCAGAGCTGTATGAAGACGACGACATGACCGATGCCGAGCGAGAGGAAATCTTCAACAAGCTGGGGCTTGAGTGTGACATCACATTCCTAGGTTTGATGTTGGGCAGGGCGGCCATGTAATTGTCCAGCTAGGAGCTCCGCTTCAATGGCTTCCTCGCCCGCATGACATCTCCGGCTTCCAGCTTCATCGGCACCGCCAAGAACCAGCATCTTTCGTGGCCCCTCTCCAGCTACTTTATCAGTTCCAACCACCGTTACCAAGTTCACACAACGGCCTACGGGGGTTGCAGCCAGTGGGCGGCGCGACGCAAGAGACCCCCAACTGCGCAGGTCGGCCAGCGGATGGCCCGGACACCAGAGCCCGCAGCGTCGGAGGGGCGGAGCAGGCTGGAACACGATGGTTGTGTTTGTGAGGGTGCGCGGCACTGGTGGCACTGGCATTGGTGCTGGGGGGCGGTAGTGGTAGGCGACACAGCACGAGCAGCTCCCACAATCGCATTTGCTCCGAACGCAGGGCCCTACACTTTTCTACACTAAATGTGCCCGGGTCGTCAGGCCGGTCTGTCCAACCAGGTCGTGCAACGCTTCCCCATGCTTCGCCCACGCTCTTCCCCATGTTTTGCCCACGCCCCGATGTGCTGCAACTGGGCTTCCGCCGGGGTGCCTGGTCTGGCGTGGAGGCGACTGGATCATGCAGAAACCCATCTGGCCTCAACTACCTACCGCCAACGCAGATCCTAGGTAGGACATTGCCGCCTGCCAGCACAGCAATCAAGCGGTTCGCACCACACACCCTACGAACTCAATCGACACCAAATCGGATCCGGATGGTCAGGGAAACAATGCCCGCCATTTTCTATCCCTAAGGAAGCTAAACACCTTTTTTAGGCACCGTGCCTGGCCTTGGGAGTTCGTACGGACAAGCCCACAAGCACCCCGCGAAGTCGCGGGCCGGCGTGTGGAGCGATGGCGATAGATCTTCGATCGCCAAAAGCATATTGGGTTGGTGGGATCGAATGGCCAGACGGCTAGGAGGCTAATCATCGACACCCCAAAAGTACCTGTTTGTCGGCAATGATCTCGTTTAACGGTCGGGTCGATGCCACGAGGCGAATGGGGATGGGAGCAAATTCCCCTGCTTCTGCCCCATGGCGGCTGATGGAAGATCACCCATCTGGTGGGCCAGCTGCCTTGGAAGACGGTCCTTGGCGACAAACCATTGCCAGCCCCGAACCGGGATAAGGGGATGTTTGCTAATCCTGGAACAAAAAGCAATCCCTTGCAGGTGGAGCATTCGAACCAGGCGCGGGATCGGCAACTCGAAGGGATGGATAGTTTGCCGAAAGAGTTAGCGTGACGAAGCCACCCAGCCCTTCGATAATTTGATCCGTCATTGACTCTTTCGGGACGGCAACGCGTCAAATCTTACCCTTCTTTTTTCAGCTGCCCGCATCGATGGAGATGGCCTTGTCTCCGTCCTTCCCCGGGGACAAACAGAACAAATCGATCACGATGCCGGCGGGAGACAGGGCTGGGTGATCCGGTGTCAAGCACACGCGTGAGGGCCAGCTGGAGTGCTGGGCGGACGCCACTGTCCCGAAAAGGAAAGGCGTGTTTGGATTCATGCGGCTGTGATGCGCAGACCCTCTCTGACCCAGACTGTCGGTAACGAGCGAGCGCCAATGATGGGAGTCTGAACTCGAAGGGATGGAGCGTATAAGGAGGAGAGGAACTGGTGGCTTGCTGGAAAGATGCTGCGGATATATAACCACCGCCCATTCGACTCTGTTCTCTGTTGCTCACGGAGACGTAAACCTTACGGTATTCAGCACAGCTTTTTTCTTCCTGCTTCCTTTGTCGTTCATTCATACCCCATGCGCCAGTCCAAAGCCTTCGTCACAACATGGCTATCGCAACACGTTCCTCCACCAGCCTGAGCCATATCTTGAACCCGGAGACTCCCCCGTCCCAAGGCGGCCAAGATGGCACGTCGACAAACACCAACTGGCCTCGGGCCGGCGAGCAGCCCGGCGCACCCCTGAACGCAAGCCCAACCCTATGGCTAGGCTCGCCGGCCACTCCGGTTCATCAAACAAACGCCCACGGAAACTACACGACGTCCGGGATCAGTCGCAGCCCCGCGAGCTCTCCCTATGAAGGCGATTTCTATGGCGGCGGTGCCGCAAGGCCGGGCGGGGAGTGGACGAAGACGGAAGGAGGCTACCAGGGAGCTCCGATTCATCAAACAAACGCCCACGGAAGCTACACGACGTCCGGGATCAGTCGCAGCCCCGCGAGCTCTTCCTATGAAAGCGATTACCATGGCGGCGGTGCCGCAAGGCCGGGCGGGGAGTGGACGGAGATGGAAGGAGGCTACCAGGGAGGAGGAGGAGGAGGCGGGGCTCCGGCGCTCCTCGACCCCGGGGCGCTGATACGCGACTTTATAGCAA
>GL876975.1:1214195-1231680 GCA_000193285.1 Magnaporthiopsis poae ATCC 64411 | reverse complement strand
TTCTTTCTTTGCCGTAACGTTGCACGCCCAGATGGATGCCCGACCGACATCCGAGCCCTTTTGGCCCGTATATGCCTGGGTAGGCCATCTTGACGGCGCTCACGGAGGATTCGTGGTACACAGTACATTGTGATGCTCAGTCGAGACAGGGTTTGGCACCGGCTTGTTTATTAGAACATGGCGAGGTCACTTCCTGGGGCTGCAGTTTTCTCCTTTTTTCGTTCTTTTTTTTTCTTCTTTCCTTTTTTTTTTTCATTGTTTTCTTCTTCTATTTTTTCCCTTTTTTTTTTCCTTCTCTACAGTGGCGAATAACACAGATTGTTAATTACCCAATTGAGCACCAGCTTCGAATGCTGACAACTGGGCAGTGAAGCCCAGGATCGTGAACGACGCTGTGCAACCAACCGCAAGCCTCACGTTGGATCGGCGGAGGAACATGTTCGTTCCTGCGAGGGCGATGCAGAATCCCCAGCTCCGTTTTGCACACCGATTGAGATCTTCGGGCCCGAGGAATCACGGTTTGTCCGTGGCAGCTGGAGTATAAAATACCTCAAGTGCCGCCGTCGACTTGAGCCAGAGGAAAGCATCATCTCCTCATCAACTCACAGTCTCTTGCTCTACCATTGATACTTACCTGTTCTACCGACCTGTCTACCTACTTGCCTGCCTACTTGACTCAGCCCGGTCACAACGTCCAACACCTCCAGCCACCAGCCACCAGCTCGCCCAACTTCGCCAAGATGATGTTCAACGCCAACCTCGTCCTCCTCGCCGCCACGGCCCTCGGCTCCCTGGCCGTCGCCAACCCCGCCCCCATGGCCATGGGCGTCGAGGTTCTCGAGCAGAACGGCTCCCTCATGGTCCGCGAGGTGGTATGTTTTTTTTTTTTTTAACCCTTACCCTTACTTTTTTTTTTCGCACAGACCATAGGAAAAAAAAAAGGGACATAGACTGACTGACTTTCGCTCCTCATCGCACAGGCCACCTCGCACGCGCCCGTCGAGAAGCGCTGCCGCGAGTGCGTCCACGTCGGCGGCCACTGCACCATCGGCCACGGCAGCTGCTACGCCAAGGAGAGGGCGTCGTGCACCTGGTGCGGCAACAAGTGCAAGTCCATCTGCATCCCCAAGTAAGTTGCCCGTCCAAGCTAAGTAGTTCCGCCTTTCTTTGTGGCTTTTGAGGGCCAGAACTGGAACTTGATATTATAAGAATCGACGCTAATAAATGTTTTATAATTATAGCGGCGACGCTTGCCAGAAGTGGTGCCTCTAGGCCGGTACTACCAACACCGAGGAAAAAAAAAAAAAGCAACCTACCTAGCAAGCCTCGCGCGCGGAGATAACCGACCACAAGACAAAGCCACAAGTTTCTTCTCCGCCGCTGACGTGGCACAAAGGAAAGCTTTGGAGGGTGGGTTCTGTGTTCAAACTCTCGGGGAGATTGGATAGTTCAGGTTGGCTTCGGCGTCGAGTTTAATGACGTACTCTACACACACTCGTTGATTAATTATAGAAAATATAAAATCTCGGAGGAATCTACACTCTGCTGCTCGGTCGGCAAATAGTCTTGTCCAGCCACTCGATCATGTTCGTTTTTCGCTAGTACCTATCTAATGGCCTTCGCCGAACAGCCCCGTATTGACACTAATCTTTCGCATTACTGAGCATGGCTAAAAATAAAACATCCAAAAGCAGACCAGGAAGTCGACGCGAGAGGCGTCATGAGCTAAAGAAAGAAAAAAAAAAACGCGGGGGAAAATGGCGGACAAAAAGTTTCGTGGGGAAGAGCAAACGCACACAAAAAAAAAAGGCGCTCGTTGGTTTACAAAGAAGGATACCCCTCACTAATAAGACAATACGCCCGCTCAGATGTACATGGCGCGATGGTCGCCCTCGTCCTGCTGGCCCGTGAAGCGCTCAATCTCGATCAGGGACTCCCTGGTCACCGACGGCCGCGTCCGCTCGAGCGCAATCTTGAAGTGCTCCATCTTGATGACGCGCTTCTGGGTGCCCGACTTGTCCTCGGCGTTGTCCGGCTCGCCGCCGCCCTCGTCGGCCTTGGCCTTGTTGTCGGCCTCGAGCGCCTTGTGGGCCGCCATGGCGGCCTGCACGCACAGCGTCCGGATGTCGGAGCCGGAGAAGCCCTTGGTCATGGAGTCGGCCGCGACCTCGTCCAGGTCCAGCTTCTCGTCCAGCTTCTCGTCCTTGAGGTAGATGTCCAGGATGGCCCTGCGCCCGGCCGTCGTGGGCATGCCGATGTGGAGCGTGTGCGGCAGGCGGCGGCACACGGCCTCGTCGATGTCGCCGGGCCGGTTGGTCGCCACCATCAGGAACGGCGCCTTCTTGCGGCTGACCAGGCCGTCCATCTCCATGAGGAACTGGCTCATGGCCTTGCGCTGCCAGTCGCGGTCGCGCGACTGCCTGCGGCCAAAGACGGAGTCGCCCTCGTCCAGGAAGATGACGCACGGCGCCAGCTTGCTGCCCAGCGAGAATAGGGCCTTGATGCGCTTCTCCGTCTCGCCGACCCACATGTTTTGGATGTCGGCCGGCGTGGCCACGATCAGGTTGGTTCCCGAAGACGCCGCCACGACGCGTGCGAGGTGCGTCTTGCCCGTGCCGGGCGGGCCGTACAGTATGGCGCCGTTGACGGCTTCCTTGGCCAGCAGGCCGTACGGCTTGCTGGTCCGCAGAGAGAGCAGCTGCTTGAGACTGTCCATGAGGGCTTGGTCCATGTGTATATCCTGGGCGGCGGACGAGACGGCAACTGTGACGGCGACGACATCAGGTCAGCGGTGGGATACTTGACAGACAACAAAATATTGATACGGAGTGTCGAGCGATAAAAAGACGTACCAGTATCGACGACGCAGTCAAAGTATTCCTTCTCGGCGTCGGAGCAGCTGTCGACGATGCTGTCCAAAAGGGTCTTAACTTTGGACTTCTTGACCGGTCCTCCAGCCCCGACTTCCTCCTCGGCGCTATCGTCGTCTTCGCCGACAAACTCGTCGTCGCCAGCGTCGTTCATCCTGTCCATGATGGCCTGGTTCTTCAGCACTCGCTCCATGACGTCAAAGACGTCAGCCGGTGTGACCGCGCCGGCTCTAACGGCACGGGCGCACACCTGGCGAACCACGCGGGCCGACAGGGCGTCATCCCAGTCTGCAAGGGTCTGCCTCCTCTGCTCGTCCTCCAGCTCGTCGACGGTCGACTCGCCGGATGCAGGACCCGAAGGGTAGAGGGCGTCAACCTTGACCGTCGGGTGCTCGTCCAGAGTGACACGGATCGCGCGACGGAGCAGCCGCCACTTGACCCTGGGCCTGGTGCGGGCACCATGCTGCTTCAGCGCCACGCTCGCGCGCTTGGTGTTGCGCGGCGACACGTTGACGACGGTCGAGTCGTCGAGACCAAGGCCGTCCCAAGCTTTGCTAATGCCCATGGAGCCCTTGAACTCCGACGTGCTCTCGGCGACTGCAGTGCCGACGATGACGACGGGGAGACCGGTTTCCCTCCGGACTTTGTTGACGCCCTCGACCAGTCGCTGCAGCGGCGTCTGCTTGCCCACATCCTCGACATTGCGGAAGAGCACAATGAGGGGCCGCGGCTTCGTCGGGGAAGCATCCTCGTCTCGGGCGGCGGCCTCCTGCTTGGCGGCGGCCTCGGCCACGCTGCCTTCAGCCGTAGCATCGCGCTGCGAGTCCGAGGTGGTGGCGGCGCCGGCGGGCTTGGGCACCGTCGCGAATGCCTCCCTGATGGCTGCCTGAAGAATCTTGGTTGCGGCCTCGAAGGCGTCCTTGACGCCGACCTGCAGGATGTCTGCTGCATCGGCCGGGTTCCCGGCTGCGGCTGCCACGGCTTTTCCGCCGACGGAAGCGACGGCGGCGCCTGTCTTGGCCTCGGTAGCCTTGTCCGCCGACGCTTTGGCAGATGCGCCGGCCAAGCTCTCTCGTTTCTTGGCCGGACCCTCGAGGATGCAAGTCACGGCAGCCTTGGATTTCTCCTCGGGCTTCCCGTAGCCGAAGAACTCGCCCACCAGGCGCAGTGGCGAGGTCAGATACTTGGGTCCTACCGCCCGAACCTCATCCGACTCCTTCCAAAAATGGTGGGCGAGATCCTCCAGGTCGTCAAGCTCAATTGTGATCATGTCGGCTTGTACGTCACGGCCGATCTGGCGCATCACTTCGTCCAGGAACTCGAGAGAGCCATCCTTTGGGGACTGGACCAGGAAAGACGACTGGGTGATCCAGGACTCGGGCAGGGCCTTCTTTGTGCTGTTGTCGGACGCGGCCTTGGCTGGGGGCTGAAGCGCAGCTGACAGGAGATCAAGCGCCTCGTCGTAGATGTCCTGGTGCAACTGGTAGACAGGCCTCTGCGAGGCAGGCTTGTCGGCCTCGGCAGACTTGTCCGAAGCTGGGCCTGGGGTTGCCCCAGTCTTGGCCAGATCAGCGGCCGCCAAGGCTGCTGCTTTTTTGCAGCTGCACACCACCTCCGTGGCCTCCGTCTTGGCTGGGCCTGGGCTTGGGCTGGGCTCTGCCGCAGTCGCTGTGGTGGCTGCTGCGCTGTCAACCGGCTGTTCGTCTTTGTTGTCGGCAGCAGCCTTTTGTTCAGGCTTGACATCCGGACCAACGGCTGCGGTAGCCTCCTTTGTGTCGCTGGGCGTGCTTTCAGCCTGGTCCCCGACCTTGCTCTCAGGCTCGGTTGCGGGCTCGCTAGGGGGCGTGCTTGTAGGCGAGCTTTCAGGCGTGGTTTGGGCAGTGTCCGCAGCAGAGCTCACAGCGGTGCTCTCGGCAGGGCTCTCAGACACGTTCCCGTCAGCGTCGGGCTTGCCAGCCGCTTTCTTGCCGGGCTTAGGTTTGAAGAGCTCTATCATGGACGGGCGCTTGGCCAGGTCCTCCAAGAGCACCACGTTGTTGCCGAGGAACCAGTCGGGAAGCTTCAGCGGGTTTGTGTTGGTTATGGGCCCCGGGGGAGGAGGCGGAGGGAGAGTTTTGTTGATGGCGGTGGGCTCCGGTTTCGGCGGCTCAGGCTTCGCGGGCTCCTCGACTGCCGGAGTGGCGTCGGCCTCGGCATTTTCCGCCGCAGCATCCTCGCCCTCGCCGGCAGCTGCACCGTCCTCGGCCGTGGCTGGAGTCTCGTCCGGGGAGATCTCCACCGACGGCGCAGCATGCTCCGTGGGGGTTTGGGGTTCTGGGGTGGATGCGCCATCGGCGGTCGTCTCGTCTTGGGCCGTTGTTTGGGGCTTGGCGACCTGGTCGTCCGAAGCAGGCTTGCCGTCGGACGATGTCGTCTTCGGAGCTGTCTTGTCATTGGCAGACTTGGGAGCATCGTTGGGCGCCACGCCCTTGTCCGTGTGCTTTTCCGTAGTGGCAGAGTCCGGAGATGAGGATTTGGTCGCACCAGCCGACTGTCCCGACTGGGCGGCGGCTGTTTCAGCAGCCGGCCTGATGGAACACGAACAGTGCTTGCACGTCTCTGCTGGAGCGGCTGGGTCGGCGGTAGCCGCACTGGCTACCTGCTGCTTGGCCGGCGCTGCGTCGTGACCAGCGAGATCGTCGGGGACGACCTCTGGCGGATCGTCTACTTGGGCCGACGCCTTTGCTGCAGAAGCGAGGACGGAGCTTGCAATGAGACACAGCAGCGAGAACATGTTGGCCTGCCCGGGAGGGACTGCGGCCGGCGCTTGGGTCGAGGGCGCTGTGGAACCCGCGGACTTGGCCATGTCGGCCGACTGCGGCGTCGCTTGCTGCTTGCCACCTCCCACCTGTGCTCCGGCCGTCTTACCGTGCCGGCGAGCGTGGAAATTGGTGTTGAAGTGGTTATAAAAGTCCTGCTCCAGGGACGAGAACGCAGCGGTCGCGGGGTTGAAGGCGGGAGCAGCGCTGGAGGAGCCATCAGGCCCGCCGTCGGTGTCATTTGCCATCGCGCCGTTTGGGCACCTATTCGAATGGAGTCGCTCGCTGCTGGTCAGGTGGGGTGTTCGGGGCAGTGAGGATCGGAATCAGAAGAGCACCGAGGTATGTAGATGAAGAACAAGACAGCAGAAAGAATTGGACGAGTCTGAACGAGCATCGAGGCTCCGAAAGCAGGGGAGTGGCGCAGCTGCTCAGCTCGAGCGGCAGAAAGGTGGGAGGAAAGGGAAGAGTCGAGAAACCAGGCCGCCAAATTTTGTCTCTCCTTTTTTTTTTCTGCGCGCACGCACACGCTCTGCCACCGGTCCAGGCCAGGGTAGGCGGTCAGCAGTCTCAAGTACCAGCAGGAAAAGCCAAGCTGAGCCTCTGCGCAGAGCCCCCTGCTGCCTGCCGCGTCGGATGAGGGAGGGAGGGCCACGACTGTGTGCGCTACAGTACCAGGGCTGGTGAGGCTGTGACCAGGACCACGCACAGTTGTTGGTGCGGAACATTGAGAGAGACGGGATGAAGGCGTTCTGCCTGCCTGGCGAAGCACGACAGCAAGTGGGGCGTGACTCAGTTCGGGACAAGCGCTATCTGCGGCGCTGCGCTGGCCTTTTGGGGGTTGCCGGCCACTAGCGCTATGGTTGGTCTCTCCGCACGCAGGCAGCCGCCGGCCCATGCAACGGGTTCGCCCCAGGTGTGATGGTTGGCCATGGATTTTCCCAGCTTTGCTGCATGGGCCGGACCCAGGTTGCTGCTGTGTCCCGAAAGGGACCAAGACCCCAATCTGAGCCCAAACACCACGGCCCAAAAAGACAGACTGTTTGGACAGCCTCACGTGACACGAGACTGCGGGACAGACGTGGAGGCAGCCAAGGGTGGACCCCGAATCCTAGGCGTCAGCTGCAGGCTTTCTCAGCCCCCAATGGGCGTCTCTTTTGACGCCACGGCTGCATGTTGAGAGGCCTCTGTTGCAACCGGCATGCTGATCATGCCTGGATTTGTGCTCTCGATGCGGGCTCCTGTTTCGCTGTTGGGGCATACACTGCTGTATCCAACTTGCTCATAATTCACATCTCCAGGCTACCTAGCCCCCTGCCCCTGAATGTGAGAGCAGTCACATCACGGTTAGGCTAGCAGGCAGCCAGGCAACAAGTCCCACCTCAAACACCAAGCTTCCAATTCCACTCGAGGTCCCGCCCCCGCCGATGTCGCTGCAAAGCCGATGCGGTCCAAGAAGAACGCCCCCACCACAACGACCCGCCAACTGTGCGGTCCCAACATTCGCCTGGTCGTGGGTGTAGCTTCCTCCAGCCCTCTCCGCCAGCCCTTTGTTCTACAAACAATGCGGTGCACCGACAGGATCCGCAGTCGAGTCCCCAGGCGCGGGCAAGGGTTGCCATTCTTATTTTCGCTCGACGACAATGCTCGAGGAGTTTAGGCAACAAAGCCCCGTGACATGCCGTCCGACGATGCAGTCCAAAGTTGGCGCGTGCATACAGTATCTTCGAAACTGTGGAGACCCCCGCCAGTTAGCGATGGGGTATCCGCAGCCGGCCAATGAAACACTGATCGGTTAGAGTACCCACCTGGCCAAGGCCCACCGCAACTGTGCATTGCAGCGTGGCAGAAGCGCAAGCCGTTTTATCAAAGTCAACGAGCCAAACCCGTCGCCTATGCCGGAAAAAAGACGCCTTAGGATTTCGGCCAGAGCTAGCATACACTCGCGCGTCTACGCGATTGGCTTCGGAGGATTGATTGACTGACGCAAGGGCCCCTTGATTGAACCCCTTTGCGACGTTGTAAACGCTTGGCGTCAATGGTGCATTTAACAAGCAGCTCACCAGAACATGGCAATGTGCCTGCGATCAATACTTTCCCATCCCACTCCTTCATATATATATACACACAAAATTGCTGCTAGGATATGTACATAGACCCGTTGCACGACCTGGTTGACAGACCGGCCTGACGCCCCGGACACATTTAGTGTAGAAAAGCGTGGGGCCCCTGCGTCCGGAGCAAATGCGATTGTGGGAGTTCGTCAAGTGAATCCGGGATGCGTGCAGCCAAATATGGTGGCTGATTCGTGCCACTGAATTTGGGCGAGATGCAGCCAATCAGAACCGGTTTGTGCAATTGAATCGGGGAAGCCCATTTGCAGCACATGAACGCGGACGGGCCAATTGTCCGTGGCCCCTCACGAAAGCACAGCACCAGGGAGCCATTTGCACTCGGGCCATCAATATTATTATATTATCAAAGCAAGCAAATCCCCCCGGCTCACGGCAATCCCCTCCCCTCCCCGCTCAAAACAGCGAGACCCACTGCCCAGCCCCGGTCTGCACCTAGCCAAACCAGTCCTGGGCGTAGTGGTACGCCAGATCGGGGACCTGCTCCTCGGCCTGGGCCCCCTCGCAGACCCACTCCCTCCTCAGCCGAGGGTCGGCCATGTCGCTGGCCAGGCGACGGTCGCCCTCCTGGAAGACGACGATGCCCACCTCGGGGCCAAAGTACTTCTGGTACAGGACGGTGTGGTCGCTGGCCTGCCGCCAGCCTACCTCATAGGCCGGCTGCTCGGCGGCCGGCTCGCGCCACACCACCTGGTATCCGATCCTGGGCGAGTGCTGGTGGCCCAGGAAGCGGAGGAGGAGGTCGTACAGGGCCCCCATGCGCACCCCGCCACTGTTGTGGCTGCCATCACCAACCGACTGATCGGCGGCGGTGGCGGCGGCGGCGTCGTCTTCGGGCTCCGTGACCCACGGGCACACGGTGTCGTCGTCCTCGTCGTCGCCCTCCTCCCTCGGCAAGATGCGGGACTCTTTTTATCAATCGTTATACTGATGCAGGCAGATGTCAGCGCTCCATTTCATTTGTGGGACATACCAACACCTTCGACGAGAATATCCCCAAGCACATGTACTCGATTGCTGTACGGTCATGTACAGAGAATGGCGCCTTCTAACGCCTGAGAGGAGCTGCCCTCAGCTAGACGTAGGACCCTTAAATCGCCTCGCGGCGCGTGAACGCCCGCCTCTTGGCTTCGGCGGCCTGCCCGCCGGCCCTCGGGAACAGGGCCTCGAACGGGTTGGGGCAGTCGCGGGTGTAGTGGTGGTCCCTGTCGATGAACCAGGGGGCGAAGACCTGCTCCAGGAGAGGGTTGCGGCGCCGGCCCGTCGTCATGTGCTCTATGGACTGGGCGTGCTCGGCCAAGAAGAAGAGCTGGCGCTGGAGGGGGCGAGAGGAGGCGATGGTCTCATACCAGGTGCGCGAGACACGCTGGGAGAGCAGGAGGGTGCGAATGTCGACGCGCGCCAGAATATCTTCCAGGAGTTCTGTCGTCCCAAAGACGGTGGCGGCTGCGGTCTGCGTCTGGGCCATGGCCGACTTGGCAGTGCTGGGTTCAGGGGTGTTGGAGCTGTCTTTGCCTAGGGGCTGCTTGTCTGCGGCTGGGCTGATCTCGCTGGATTTGGCGTCGTCCCGTCTCTCTTTGCGTGATAGCTGCGCGTCCGTGGTTGGCTTGGTCTCGCTCGATTTTGCGGCATCTCGTCCGTCTTTGCTTGAAGACTGACTGTCCGTCGTTGGTACTGTCATGCTGAGGGCGATCAGGTCGGTGCCGACTTGGAGCTGTGTGTCCACGGCTTGCTCGGTCTCGCTAGATGCGGTGCGGCGTCCGCAGCCTTTAATACAAGAGAGTATCGCGCCCATTGTCGCTAGTGTTTGTTGGTGGGTTCGGCTTGTAGAGAGTGGCGCCAGGCTATGCAGCGTGGAAAAAAGGGGTAACCGGTGGCAACAGGCTACCTATGCGGCTGAGTGGAGAAGACGGCAAAGCTGGCACCACGTGGCAGGCTATGCAGCAGGGCGGCAAAGAAGGTAAGGCTGGCAGCAGCTGCGCAGCAGAATGGAAAAAAGGCAAATCTGGCAGCAGGCTGTGCAGCAGAATAGCAGAATGGGACGAGGCGGCACCAGACTATGCAGACGCTGGAAAAGACGACAAAGCGTGACACCAGGCTACGCGCCAGAATAGAGAAGACGGGAAGGCTATGCGTCGGAGACAACGGCTGGCACCAGGCCGCGCGACAGAGTCGAAAAGACGATAGAAAGTGGCAATAGGCTGTTTACCACAATCGAAAGGAGGCAAAGATTGGCGCCAGGCTACGCAGAATGGAAACGGGGCTTGGTCACCAAGGACAGCTGCTGCACGTTCCGAACGAAGGTTCTGCGTCGAGGCGGTCGAGTTTGCGGACTCTGGTGTGGATTGTTGAGGCAGACCGCGAGGCAAAATGCGGAACGGAGGGGCGCAGTCGATCTTCAAAAAGATGTAGAGGAATCGAGAAGGCAGGGCGCAGACGAACCGGGCAGGCAGCTGTGAGCGGTTGGGCTCCGCCACACCTGCCAGCTTGACCAAGGCGAAATGGAGAAAGAAGCTGCCAGGGTTGACGTCTTGTCTATACAGTTCCCCAGGAGGCAATGGCGATCTTCTCGGTGACACTAAACCTGGTCAAAAAAAAAAAAAAAAAACAAACTCTACGGCTAGATGGGCTCAAGGCTGAGGGAAGGTGGCAGCTACCGGTTTCGAAGTTGCACCTTACACCTTCCCAGCCGGTACAAAAGCTCACCGAGCACCTAGGTGCTCGGCTACGAAACCCTGTAAACAGGATTTGCTCGGTCTTTTGCGGTGATGGCCTCGCATCGCCCACACGGAGTTGCACCGGGAATCGAACCGGGGACCTCAGAGATACAATGTAACTCAGTGGCTTGCGTGCAGTTGGTTGTCCAACTGCACCATCCGCGGTCCCGCGGTTCGATGCTGGGGAGAGCAGAAGACCAAATGATATGGCCTGGGGGAACCCGGCTTGGCACCTAGCCACCGACGTTAAGATGGGGAAGGAACGACGGTGGCGGCCCCGCTGTTGGATCTGTCTGGGTGACGTCCCAGTGGTAACCCACCCTCTTCCTCCTGCTCGTGGCATCGAGCAGCTGTGGCAAGCAAGCGGGGCGAGGACGTATATACATACGAGTCCCGCCTTCCGATTCTGGTGGTTTCGATATGACTACAGCGACGCTCTCTCCGTGATACCTGCCGCATCTGCTCAGGACAGCCTGCCACGGCTTGGCCTGAACGCTCCCAGCCCTCATCCACGGTTCTTTGTTTACGCACACTCGCGTTATTGGGTGGCTTTGCAACCACCAGGCCTAGCAACCGCATCTCCCACTTCTCCCACTTCTCCCACTTCTCCCACTTCTCCCACTTCTCCCACTTCTCCCACTTCTCCCACTTCTCCCACTTCTCCCACTTCTCCCACTTCTCCCACTTCTCCCACAATCACCACAGCGGCATCGCTATCACCCTGATCCCAAGAGTTTCTCCAGACTCGATGTCCCCGACGTGCCAAGCACCCCACCACACGAACAAGAAGCGACAGTATTGCAACAGTCCACGACGGCATTGGTGAGATCGCCGTCGCGTCTCCTCTGCCTCTGGCATCAGGACATCTGCTGACTGCCTAGACATCTACTCTACCTAGCCATAGCCTAGAATCAGCAGCTCAACGAGTTCACCGGCTGCGCAGACGTCTCCTCCTCCATTGTCCAAGACTCTTTCCCGACCGGCACCGACTTCGCCATGCGTTTTTCGGTCCTCGCCGTCGCAACCTCGACGGCTTACCTCGTAATCCCGCTTGTCTCGGCGGTTGCCAACAACGACGAGAACTCCCCGCCCGGCGGCGGCAGGCGCCAGCAGAGCCCGGGCCCGAGCGATGTCAACACGGCGGGGTCGCTGGATTCACGGGCGTCTCCCCCCGAGCGCAACAGCACCAACCTCTCGAGGCTGCCGAGCGTGCGCAGGGACATCTACGGCCGCCGGTACGGTGTCAACACCGGCACTGGCTCGTCCAGCAGCGCCTACTACGCTTGGACGAACACGAGCCCGCCGGACTCTTCGGAGATCCCGCGCGGCGGCTTCAGCTACACGTTCGACGAGCAGGACCTGAGCCGGTACTTCATGAGGTCCGTGGTCAACAAATACGGCATCTGCATCGTTTGAGCCAACCTACGCCTGCGGTGCCCCGAGCAACCACTGGAAGAAGGACAGTTGCAAGAATGTCAATGGCAGACAGCCAGTTTTGAGATGCCCCCGGGGAGCGAGGGCTGTTTGAGCATGAGAATGGACGGCGCGCGTACGTCGATTACACACCTATCACCTACCCACCTGTAGTCAAGAACGTCAAGACAAAGACCTCAGTCGCAAGGGAGCGGATTATCTCTGGGGGTTTGAGCAGGGTCGAGCATCGTGCGCCATTTGTCAGGGTCGCAGGCGCTCAAGTCGAGGCTCTCCTAGACTCCTACACTCGGTAGAGTTTTCCTACAGTTTCTCAGATATGAATATCAACCCAATATGCACCTATGAATCTGCAATGACGTGTACCGGGACGCCGGCATCAAGAACATGAACGTTGCTTGGCTGAAGGAGCCCGACCTGACGTAGGTGGTGTGCAGACAGGCCGGCACTTCAGGAGACCTTCTCATACCTTGCCAACGTTACGCCTGTGGCTGCGCCTCGTACGCCCCGGTCCGTTCCAACTCCTGTTGACTTTCCTCCCATTTCAAAAAAGATCCCCAGAGCAAAAGAGGCTCTTCCTGCTATGACTAGAGCCTGTGACGCTGGCTGCATCTTCGACCTCCTCCTGCTTTTTTTAAGCCATGTCCTTCGCGAAATACTCGACGCATACGGTTGATATCCAGTCATCAGATTGTTTGGCAGCTTGAGATACCTGACAACTGCCGCCCACTTTTACAACGCATTCCTTGATTATTTTCCTTTGGCCGTTCGAGTCTCTTTATCAAACGCCTTGCTTTGAATTTTGAATCAAGGGAAGTTGGGCCACTGGCTCTCCCAGGCAAGGAGGATCGTTCAATGCCACCAAAGTAGCCAGGAGGCAGTGATTTTTAGGGCCTGTACCAGACTCGGTGTGTTTTGTTGTTTCTCCCTTTCCCGTGATTATAACTTTTCCAAAAATATATGTAGAATGAAATTCGAGCTGGCCGTAGCCTTTTTTTTTTTTCAGCCGAATATTTTCAGCATTTACGTGTATCTTTTGGCAACGGCCTTTTTTTTTCAGTTGGAAAACATACAAACATAAAAACACATAATCTGGGACAGGCCTTTGTGCCATCGCAATAACCAAGCAAATCACTGCTGATATCATTTTTTTGGCGGCAAAAGGAATAAAACCAGAGTACACCCTCCCATGTCCAGCTCTCGGGAAATTCCAACAGTTCTTAGCAAAGAGTGGGTCTATGTATCCTAGCAGCAATTGCGATTTTATGAAAAGCAGTTCAATCGACGAGAAATCAGCAACCACGAAAGATTTAGAGATATAAATTATAAGAATCAAACGAGCAAAACGGGGAGATTTATTAATGTAAAAAAGTCTGGCCAAAATACGTGTATTTGTGCGGGGGAAGTCCAGTATCTGCAGTCGCCTTGGATCTACGTGCCCGACGATCAACAGGCGACAACAGTCTAGATTTGGGTGCAATCTCTTCCTAGGGACTAGTAGTTCCCTAATAAAAAGTGTAGTCCGCCCTCAGTATCTAGATCTGGCACGCGTCGAGGTAGATCTTGGTCCCCTGGCCTAGCCACCTGGGGACAGGGCGAACTGGGAGGTAACGGAGGTGACGATCGCATCGCAAGGTCGTCGTCGTTATCGAGGGTGGGTTGAGGGAGATCCGACCGGGGGTTAGAGTCTAAGATAAAGTTGACGTCGACGTCGGCGTCGTCGTCGCCGGTTAGAATCTCCTGTTTACTCGTATCCACGAACCAGTTAGGCTTCTCGTTGCCGGCATCTAGAGGGATATACTCGGCGCTTGAAGGTGATCGGCTTCCTCTCTCCGGTGTAGGCGAAGATACTCTCTGCGAGCCTCGGCCTTCTCTTTGGCGGCCTCGTCGCGGCGCCTCTGAGCCTCTCGTTGTATTAACTCGTCAAGTACGACGGGAGTAGCGAACTGCTGATCTGACGACCTAACGGTGCGGCGTTTACGTGCGTTGGCTACGCGCCTAAGCCGTGCCTCTTTATTTTGGCCCTCGATCTGCGCCTCTCGCCGGAAGAGGATCGCCTCGTTTGTGGCCGTAGCCAACGCCTCCAATCCGCGCCGCGTTGGCGAGCTCGTTTGATCCGTGAGATGCGCATACTTTGAACGTATCTTCTCTGCGGTATACTTGGCGGTATCGTGGCGAGAGTCTGATGGCAGGGCCTCCGGAAGGCGGGGAGTCTGGGCCGCGGTCTTGTTGCCGGTAAGTCGGTTGAGGATTGGTATCGGGTCTAACGGCCAAACGCCGCTATCTTTCAAAGCCGGTAATTACGTGCCCTTTGGTAAAAGCAGCCTTCTAGATGCGCTGGATTAGGCTCTAGTCGTTAACTAATTGATACGGGATACAGAACACGGGCAAGCCTTACCCCGAGAGCCATCACAAGGTCGGTGCGGTTGAATCTCACGTCACCCTCTCGCACCCTCTCGTACAGAACCTTCTGATGCTCGCGTTTAAGGTGGGGGGACACGCCGACGTCCATGGGCTGCATAAGGTGCGACGAGTGCGGTGGTAGAGTAACTAACTGGTATCGAACCAAAGGCAGTAGTCGATTATCTCGATCGAGAAGTGGCCGGTAAACCCGTCAAGTACGAGCCAACGCCAGATCCGACGGCCGTGGGCCTCTTGGCGACTCCCCTCGCGAGTATCGTCCTGATCGAAAGGATCCATCAAAAAGTCGAATTTGCAGGTGGCAGAGTATCCAAACCACTCCTGCAAAGAAGGGCTTCCCAAAGCTTCAACTGCCGCGAGCTTTGGCCAAGAGAGTCGGTTGAAGATCCGGATCCAGGCGAGAGTAATCTCGGCGTTCGAAAAGCCGGTAGCTGACCGCACAAAAGCCGTCTCGCCGGGCAGGTCAGCCTCTTCGTACTCTCCTAACGGCCACTGTTGCAGGATACAGAAAGGCGGCAGAGAGTCTCCGATTGCGTTGCCAGCGCCTATCAGAGTACAAGCCTCTCTATTGGCCGGATCAACAGAACGCGGCCTCAAGTGCTTCTTTTTGGCGACGATCACTACCTGGATCCGGCCGTCCCTCACGCCTATCCGACAGCCTACCTCGTCTCCGTTCCAGACCGCGGATGCCGTCACTTCTTGCTTAGCTGCCATCTCCGACGATCTCGCGTACCACGTCCTGATCTCTTCGATTTGCGCCTCGAACCCTAGCCTGCTTGCTTCCACGGGCCGCGTAGCCGTCTGCCGGAGCTCGGGGTGTTTCTTTTTCCAGTCGGGATACCAAGAGTTGGTGATTTTTGATAGGACGGGAGGGCGCCGGCGCGAACGGAGTAAGTTTGCCGCACTGATGATATCGTCTTTAGTGGCCGGCCGGCCCGCTTTCCCGACCTCGACGATATAAGCAACGAGGGCCGTATCCTCGGCCTCCGTAAGCGTGCGCGGCCGTCCGGTTGGTATCGACGTGAGTTTAGGCAGGCCGGTTGCCCGCAGAGACTGTACGTGCCGCTGAACAGAAGAGAAAGACAGCTTATAGCGGGCGCAAAAGCCGCGGATAGTCTCGACTGACCGCTGGTCGGATCGGGCGCATTTACGGCTTAGATGGGCGCGTTTTTGGCCCGCCTCGACCAGCCGCACGTACCGGCGTGCGGCCCTGACGGCCGGCGACTCGCTGATATCTTTTCTAGCCGGCATCTTCACGTTGAAGGCAGTAAGTGCAAAAAGAGGCTTGATTGAACAGCTCGTGAACACGCGTTGCAGTTAATTTTGGTGGTGGAGTAGGTGACCCTTTGTTTTCCCACGCCCTCAATTTTCCTACCCCCTCTCTGAGGGGGCCCACAACGAACAGCTCCCAGGTGAAGGACTTTGTTGCGTTTGACGACCGAACAATTGATCTGGTGTGCACCTCTGTCGAGGCGGGCTGCTTTTGTGTGCATCTCAAAAACGTCAGTTTTTTTTATTTATTTATTTTTTTTCTCCCCATTTGTTGGTAAAAGTTCGTACTTCTGTAAAACGCGGAGAGCTCCAAAAGGTGATGAATAAAGATCCGCCACACCACGAGCCACAAACTCGGTCCGTTTATTGAGAATGAAATAGGAAAGGAAAGGAAATAGGAAAGGAAAGGAAATAGGAAAGGAAAGGAAATAGGAAAGGAAAGGAAATAGGAAAGGAAAGGAAATAGGAAAGCCGTGGCAGTATATCCGCCTTCCCGTCAAAATAGGGGAGCAGGGTAAGGACTATGCAAAGTTATGGTATTCAGAAGGCCAAAAGCTATCTAGCACGGCCCTGTGCGGGGGGTCCCGCGCCCTTCATGTGTTTAGTCAACAGCCAGGAGCGTGGTAAACACCCACTCCCGGAACTGCGTGTCCACCCACGCGACAAGCTCGCGCAGCACGGCCAAAAGCGTATACGAGGAGAGCATATCGTCGGTGCTGCCAATTTGCATAGGTCCAACCATCTGGATCTCCCTCCCCTCGTCGCAGGCAAAGTACAGCTCCCAATTGCTTTCCTCAACAAGGACCAGGGGCAACGTCGTGATTTTGGATCCCGGGGGGATCAGTTCTGATATCCGACGGTGCCAGGCTGCCGTCCAGACTCCAAGCCGTAGACGGCCGCGAGCGGCGGTGCTATCGGGCTCTGCCTCGACGCTTACACTTACACCAATGGGCGAATATTTGAGCGGCGCGTAAAGACTTTGGTTGATGTACCCGAGGGGAAGCGGCTGCGTGTCAAGGAGTTGTTGCATGGGCCCTGCCAGGGGCTCGAAGCCTTCGGGAGGATCCAGGTTCAGGACGAGGGCAAAATCGATCATTTTCCCCGCCACCGCCGCCGAGGAAGTTCCTTGCGGATGCGCCGTGGTTTCGGACTCGCCGACTCCGGCCTCGGTTCCGCCGGCCGTGCTGGTGGTGGCTGCAATGGCCACGGGCCCGCCTCCTTTAACACAAGGCAGCCACTGCGAGGCGATATAAGCTGTCGTGACGGGCTCGTTAAAAACGGCGCGGCGATCCCGGACGGCGAGTTCAAGCAGGGGGGCATAGACTTTCACGTTCCAAGTTGCCTCCGAACAGCCTCTTCTTAAGCACTCCTCGGCGTCGCGTTGGATTCGACGGAGAGACGTGAATTGTTGCTGTGCCCTTTGTTGCTTACGGGCTGCAAAACTCACGTTGCTTTCGTTCATGTTTTGGCCTTTGTCCGTCTGGACCTCGTCCTGAACCCAGAAAGTGCTCTCTTCCTCCGTCTCTTCCGCAAACCACCCGGGCGGCCAGTTGCTACCGTCAGCCACTACGTTTTGTATAATGTGTCGAGCAGATGCGGGAATTATTCCTTTGCGGTAGGATATGATTTGGACAATGCGCGCGTGGAGCTGCCGCACATCCTCGGGAAAAGTCTCGCGGATCTCTGTTATAGTGACGGGCTCCATAAGCTGCCGAAGATCTTGCGGGCGCTGGATCTTGAAAGGGGTCTTGCTGCGACGAGGACGTTTCGCCTTGGGGTTTGGCGAAGAGGTTTGGGAGGCGGTGCGAGTCGACCCGGCAAGAGAGCCAGTCCGCTGGAGCGCC
>GL876975.1:1183165-1193283 GCA_000193285.1 Magnaporthiopsis poae ATCC 64411 | reverse complement strand
GGCGCTGCCGACACCACGGACAACAACAAGAAGACGGCCGAGGCGGTCGAGCAGCCCAAGCAGCCGGCCCAGGACCCTTTTGCTACGTACACTACCCCCTTCGCCACGTACACGAGCTTCCCGCCGCCTCAGATCTCGAACTCCGACGGCTCCGGCTCCGGCCAGACCCCGTCCAAGGCCGTCGCGGCGCTGCGGGCGATTCAAGAGGCCAACAATAAGGGTGGCGGTGGTGGTGGTGGCAGGTGCTCAGGCGGCGCTGCGGGTGGAGGTCGACGCTGATTCCTGCAGACACACACACATACACACACCCCCTGCCCTCGCGTCTTTTCTTTTTTGGAAGGTTTTGTTGCAGCAGCATACAATGTGACGCCATGGCTCGGAGTATGTGGAGCGTTTTCTTTTGGGAAATCATGGCTAGGACGTGGCTTTGCCCGGGAGATTGATTTTATTTTAAACTTGAGTGTTGCAGCTTTCTCTGCACGCCGTGGACGAACGGACCGATGAGTACACCTACCTAGCTAACTGAAACATAATAAACATCTGGACTCGACCGTTTCACCTTTTCTGCATGGTGTTGGCTAGTGGCAATGATTAACGAGCTAACGCTGAGCTAACTAGGAACCTGAACTATGAAGAATGCCTGTCTATGGAGCTACTTTCGCGCGTCCAGGAACTCTGTTCCCACACTGCCAAACTCTGAAATCTTGACGCAATGGAGATATATTCTGCCTCATCCGTCATCATCAGATAGATTAACAGCGTCACAGGCTCCCTGGCGAATCTATGATACAAACTTGGTGCCCTCGGCCGGACATCTTGTGATGGATAAGAAGAGAAGGGCAGAGCTCGGCCGGACATCTTGTGATGGACAAGAAGAGAAGGGGAGAGCTGGTCTCCTTATGCTCAAGAAGAAAGATGCTTGATCCAAATCTCGATAATGGTATCAGGGGATTCCCTGCCATTGGGGCTATCGATCTTGGCGCCCGTCTCGATGCGGAAAGCGTCCATGGCGGAGCCGTCTGAGCCGATAAAGTGCGGGAGTTGCCTCTGCTGGACGGGGCACGGTCGCCGCTTTGCCGTGGTTCGACCCGACGGAGATGTGGCCGGCGAACTGTAGCAGAACCTGTTGGGTGTGCGTTTCTGGTCAGATACTTGCCGCCAGCTGTTTTATCTTGTAGGCAGTACGTCCGGCTCTGTAGGATCCCACTTACCGCCTTGATCCCGGTACGTCACAGTTGGCGGACTTGCCGTGGAACCTTCTGCGCCCACGCAAGCTCTTGCGGGGAGGCTGCTCTGTGGGCTCCTGAGCAGAGCCGCCAGTAACGGCGTCTCCTGCCCATGGCCCGGGCCAGTCGCGATTTCTTGTCGCCAACAAGTACCGCGGTGGGACGCCCATGGCTTCAAAAAGACCGTCCAGGACTGGGGGAAGGCGGCACGCGCTAGTGCGGCCAGTGTTGTTGGCCTCGACGTGCTTCCAAATGAGGATTCGCAGGGGCCCCGGTTAAGCACCATCCGGAACTGTGAAATCATGGTGGACGTGTTAGATGTAAAAAGCCAGCGTACACCATCAAGTCCCTGGTAACTGGCCAGGAAAAACTGGGACGGGCTGTGTTTACCTGCAGTGCGGCACCTGTGCCAGGGTAGCCATAGATTCCGGCCACCGGGCAGTGCCAGGGTAGCTATGGATTCCGGGCGCCGGCAATGCTAGGGTAACCATAGATTCCGAGCACCCGGCAGTCTGGCCGGGGTAGACTCCTGGGCTCAGATCGTCAGAGTCAGAGACCGATGCTCATCGCCTCGCTGTACAGCCGGAACAAATCCGGATTGTGAGGGCAGAGCCGGCTCCAAGGGTAGCCGGTCGAGTTGGAACAAATCCGGTTTGTGAGAACCGGGCCGGCTCCAAGGGTAGCCGGTCGAGCCGGCAGTGGCGGCGGCACGGAGACCGAAGGCGAGGCCATTTGCCGACCATTCGACGAACAGGCCGAGCCCGGCTGGCCGGTCAAGGTCATGTGTATACTGGCAACGAAAGCGGGCTGTACAAGCGGTGACGGCCTCGGGGGAAGCGGACAGTCATCGCAGGGTGGGCGAGACAAAAGAAAAGGCTTGCGTCCGTGCCGGCGGGTTTTGAAGCCGTCGTTTGGCTGGGCGTCGCTCCGCTAATTGCCTTGTCTGGTAGGTGGGGATT
Organism: Magnaporthiopsis poae ATCC 64411; assembly: GCA_000193285.1. Taxonomy (NCBI): domain Eukaryota; kingdom Fungi; phylum Ascomycota; class Sordariomycetes; order Magnaporthales; family Magnaporthaceae; genus Magnaporthiopsis; species Magnaporthiopsis poae. The sequence continues at coordinate 1,191,098 of GL876975.1, read as the reverse complement.
GCCCAGGGGTCAGCTGCAGGTCATTCTAGAAGGCAGGGCTGGAACATGGAGGCAAGGGACAACGAGCTGGGCATGGCGACTAGAGAAAGTTGGGTCGTGGGAGCATCGTACTCACTCCCCCGTACTCGTCGGCGCCGACAGGCAGCGAAAATTCCGGGTCGTCAACACCTTCTTGCAGCTTCCCCGCCAAGTTGAATCTCCATTTTGGTGATATTGGGCGCGCAGGTAGCTGGCAGCCGCCACGCTTGCTCTCACCGAGGATCAGGCTGGGGGCGGGCGTTCTCTTGATGTTGTTGCTCGACAGGCATTGGCGGGCGAGTCGTTTCTTTGGGAGAGTGCCTGAAGGGGCGCTTCCTCATCTAGATTGTTGCCTGCTGCTCTTGCGGGGAGGCTGCTCAGCAGAGTGATCAAAAGATGAAAAGCACTTTGAAAAGAGGGTTAAATAGCACGTGAAATTGTTGAAAGGGAGGCGCTCGTACTTTGGCACTGGGTGCCGCACCGCAGGTAAACAAAGCCCATTCCAGTATTTGCTGGCCAGTCGAGGTTGTTGAAAGGGCAGCGCTCGTGACCAGACTCGCGCCGGGCGGAATGCACAACGAAAAAATCTGCAAAGGTTGTGCACTGAAAGGAAGACAGGAGTAGGATTGCAGTTTCCGGTCGACGCGCGAGCGACAAAGAGACCAGAATCACGGCAGGAGCCACCAGCCCGAAGGAAACGATCCGCCGTTTCCACTCACAGTTATGCGAACCCCACACTGCTGCGCGACGATCACGCCGTCAGCCCCATGACACCTTTTTTTGTTATGCTCTACAGCGGGGAAAATGCTATAGCCCGATATCGGGATAAATGGCGGATGGTGATGTTTGCAATGTTCTACAGCGGTTTAGGTAGGTGGCTGGCCCGCCACCCATCAACATCAACATCCCGCCGGTCTTGCTCCCAGCGTTGTATCCGCTTCTACCTTCTACAGCTCCGCATGGAAAAATGTTTGTGGCATAGTCGCTTCATCTCTCGCATCACCTGTGGCTGCACGCAATGTACACAGTGAGCCCTGGGCGGCTATTGACCTGACACATATGGCGTGTATTCACCATCACTCTTCAAGCACTATCGGCAGTCTGCTCGTTTATTGTCTGTCTTTTTCTATCTATCCCGTACAGCAAAGAAGAAAAGCACAGCCATAGCATACTGTGTAGTAAGGGTCGAAAAGAATCACCGGGCCACGATGCTCATCGGTCAAACCATACAGCCTTGACTGCTTTCGTGCAAGCAAATGGTAAACGGTCTTGCAAGTGTCCTCCGTAGTGGGTGTCATGACAAACTCGGTCGATAGACGAAACGGGGAATACAAAGGGGGTATAATCATGTCGTGAACGGAACGAAAAAAAAAAAAACAACGCAAACGCACGCATGGGGTAGGTGGCAGCGATCTGAGCATGCACCCTGACCCTGTTCTAAGAATGATGTCATGCGGACCAAAAAAAAAAAAAAACAAGCCAGGAGACAAACAGCGGTCTAAGGGGGCAATATGTACAGCGTTGAAAAGGATGATGAGACGGGGTGGGATTAGTGGAAAGTGGTGAAACGCTGTATTTGGAAATGTGCTTCACGCGAGGTCGTCGGCGTCGTCGGCGCGTCCATCAGCGAAGTTTCCTATAAGGGGCGCCCATGTTGCAGGTGGGTTTGAGGTCGATGTCCTCCGGGTCGGGGGCGCCACCGCGCGCAATGTTGGCCCTGATCTCGCGGATATACGCGGCCTCTGTGTAGCCCATGCGGCCTTCGTGGTGGGCACGGCGAAGCGTGGGGGGAGGGGCCGAAGGCAAGTGGGCCGAGTCGTCAGGAGAGGGCGGAGACGGAGAGATGTGGTGCACAAAGATGGGCTTGCGAGCTTTGGGACCGGGAGTGATGGTGATGAGCTCGGAGCCGAACTCGGACCTGGACCCGTCGAGCCCCCAGCCGGACGACGACCCTCCTCCACGTCTCTAGTGTGGGGGAATGCCTCGGATCTCGCCCAGGGGGGCGCCGAAGTTGCTGGTCTTCCTGATGCGGAGCGGGATCTCGAGAGACGATTCGGCCTCGCTCGGGCTAGGAGCTTGAGACGAATGCTGGCTCTTTGACTCGCGCTTCTGATCGCCGGCTTTTTCGCCCGCCTTGGGCCCGGCAAGAGTGTCGTTCTGGAGAACCTTGGGCAGGGCATCCTCCGTCTCACCCTTGCTGACGTCGTTGAGCTTCTTGTCGAGCAGGTCAAAGAACTTGGCGTCCTTGGCGGGGAGGTTTCTCAGATGCAGAGGCCCCTTCAGCGGCAGATCCTCGTCCGGCGCCGTCGTCGGGGCGCCCTCGAGCTCGGCAGCAGCCTCTTTCGTGACGGGCGGCTCGGCGGGCTCTTCTGTGGCCTTCTCTCTGCCCTTGCCTTTATCGCTGCCGCTGTCGCAGTCGAATCCAGTCGCCGTCGTCGGGGTCACTTCACCGCTGCTACTGGCAGTGGTTTGGACCTCGGTGGACGCACAAGACGGAAGGACAGAGAGAGAGTGGTTCGGGGTGTGACCTGCATTCATTCGGAGGCGCACCGGCTCGGGAGCAGCGAGCACCTTGAGCGGATCCTTCTCCGGCACCTTTCGCTGGTTGGCATCTGTCTGCTGGTCATCCGGCGCCGCGTTGTCGAGGGTGGGGGACGTCTTGGTCGACGTCGGCTTGGAGCCCTCGTGGCTGTTGTCGCCATCGGTGAATGTGGCCCTGTGAACGGCCGTCTTCTTGAGCGGGATCCCCTCCAGCTCGGGGTGGATGTCCTGCACGTCGATGATGGGAGCGGGCTGCTCGTCCTCTGACTGCGAAGCCGAAGTCATTGTGGAGGGGGTTGGCTGTTGTTGTTCTGATGATGCAGCGGTGGAAGAGCTGGCTTGATGCTGTTGTTCTTGTGGTTGCTGCGTAAGTGGTATGAATGGGGAAGACTCTGGTTGTCTGGACGGGCTGATGTGCGTGGTTCCCGTCAAGATGGCAGATGCTCTTGGGTCGACGTGGGAGTAAGAAGCTTGAGACTGGAATGCGGCCGTCTGAGTCGTGCCCGCCCTTGGAGCCCGGTGTTGGGGCAGCGGAGACAGGGACGCACTGCCCGGGGAGCAAAGGCCGTTGCTTCCGCCGCCTCGCAGACATGGGGTCAGACCTCCCTCCTCTGGGATGCTTTCAACGTGGGCGAACCTGCTGCTGCCAGACCTCAGAGCCTTGGCTTGGTCCTTCAGTCTGACGATCTCGTCCATCAGCGCAACTCGTTCCGCCTCCCACTCGGTCCGCTCCATGTCCATTATTGCTCTTTCCTCCTGATACACCTCCTCGGCGCGCGAGCGGTTAGCTTCTAGGTATCTCCGCTCGCTCTCCCACGCCTGGCGTATCAGGCTGTTCTGCTTCTCGAGGAGAGCAATCTTCTGCGTCTGGGCCTGCTGACCAGCCACAGACAGCAGCATATCTCCTCCCGAGCCCGAGCGTGCCTGGAGCATGGGGGGCTGTTGAGCCTGAGTGTAGGGCTGCAGCATGGGTTGCTGCTGAGCCTGAGTGTAGGATGCCGAGGGGAGCTCGATAGGGACAGACGCGGGGACTCCGGGGTAAGGCGCGACGACGGCGGCGTCGAGAGGCATCATGGTGCTATTAAAGGGAATCCGGGACGGGGAGGGCACGGCCGAGTGGTTTCTCAAGACTGAGCCGACAGGAAGGGACGCGGAACGTCTGGTGGGCGAGAGGCTGGCGGAACGCTGCTGCTGCCGGGTCTGCTGCCTCAGTTGGCGCTCGATCTGTGTTGAGGTAGGGGCGAGTCTGGGAGAAATGAATTGAGACTGCTGCTTCGGGGCCGTGGGAACTTGTAGCGAGGGTGAGAAGGAGTATGGGCCGGCAGACGAGGCGCTCCTGGCGAGGGAAGAGGCCGAGGGCGGGACTTGTTGTTGTTGTTGTGCTTGGGCAGAGGCGGGAGCGAGGCTGCTGGCAGTGTAGTACGTGTGTACAGGGCCAAGGCCCTCGCCGTTCATGGCGGGCAGGTGATGGTTTTGGGCATCGAAGTATTGGGTGGCGCCGCGGGGAAGGGACAACGGCGAGACGACCGAGGAGGCTTCGGCCTGGACCATGCCATGGAAGGCGGCCAGGTGCAGGTCGTCACGGTCATGGACAGCGCCAGAGGGCAGGAAGGAGTCGTTGGCCGCCCTCGTCATGCTGGGCGGCTGGTATTGTACGGCGAGCATTTGGCGCGGGTGTACATGGACGACGGGGCAGTTTTAGTTGCTAGTATTGTTCGTAGCTCTTGTAGGTTTGTTTTTGGGTTGAGTCGAAGAGGGCACGGAGCAAAAGGGCGGTCGAGTTGGAGGCAGGTAGGAGGCGTAGGTGCGGTGGGCTTTAGCTGCAGGAGAAGGAAGCTGCCCGCCTTCACCGTTGTGCTAGCCCGTTTCCGCGGGTTCGGCAGATGTCGGGTCTGGGTCCAGGTGCCCAGTGCCCAATCGTCAGGAACGGGAGCTTGGCCGGGTTGTGCTTGTCTGCTGCGCTGGCAGGCGGTGGGGAAAATGACGTTGAGGGAGCGTGCCGTTTATACTGTGGTCTGGGGTCTGTGGTCTGTCTGCAAAAGCGGAGCTTGTTGGGCTACGGGGCGGTGGAGGACGACGGTTCCTGCCTTGTCCTTGGTGTCCGTGGTAACAAATGCCTCGCAGTCGGTTCCTGCAGATGACTGATCGAGGTTCCTGTGGTTAGACTCTTGTCGCGTGTGCTCGACATTCACAAGCCAAAGCATGTGAATGTCGCAAGATCAGGGAAGGTGCAGGGATGGGTGCAGCACATGCACGTAACTTACCAGACACGAAAAAAAGAAAAAAGAAAGGGTTGAAGGATCGAGAGCTCAAAGCACAAGTAGTAGGTAGAGGCCACTTAAGTCAAGGTCAACCCGTCCAAACCCGGACGGGATCTCGTGGATTAAAAGGAGAGACAAACAGTTCTAGGGTTCAGGGGAAAACCGCCGGGTAATAAGCCAGACTCTAACAGGGGTGGTGCGAGTGTGGGTGGCTGCCTGTGCTCCATACGTACCAGCAACGGTCGAATAGCTAAGGCTTGTTATTGCAGCAGCAGCAGCAGCAGCATTACCTGCTGCCTCTCTCGCTCTCCGCTCCTGCAATGTTGCGTTGGCCTTGCGCGATCCTCTCAGGCAGCGGCGATTTGGTTGGGCGGGAAAGACGATGGTGCCCAGCCTAAAAAAAGAGAGAAGAGAAAAAGGTTGCGCAAGGGTACCTGCACTGGTGGGTTTAACTGGGCGAAACTTGGGTGGGTGCCACGCTAGTGGCGGGGTGTGGGACTTGACCTAAAAGCCCGCACCGAAAAGGCTGTGGTGGTTGACACTGAACGAGTTGGAGGGGGCGTGCAGCATTACAGGTGAGCTGGCATCCGCAGGACCCTGGCTCCAATTGATGTCGTCCTGAGGCAGGCAGGCTACCAGAGCACCGCCTCATCCTCACATAATTCTCTCACTACACAGTAAGAAGAGCGGCAGACGAGTGGTGGGCAAAAAGCAACGGAAGCACCGGATCAACTTTTCACCCTTTTTTCTTCTGTCGTGAATCCCCTTGTACCCTGCCTTCAAATGTCACAACCCGCCAGCGACGTGGCATGGTTTTTGTCGGGCCGTCTCCTCCTCAGACGCGGCCCGACCGCCACTGTCTTTGACTTTTTTGTTACTATATATGTCTTGCTTAATGCCACAACCTGAAGCGACCTGGACGGCCTTTGTGTACGCACGTGAGCTCACAAAGATGGTGAGAATTACAAAGACGGGAAAAGATCAGAGCTGAAATGGTCAGCCAGCCACCCAAGAAAAGAGAGCTGAGCATCCCGCCCGATCCGTCCAGATTGAATTGGCGATCAGGGTCAGGGTCTTTTTTTCGCTAGCCTCGTTGTGGCAATGATCGGCATTCCTGCGGTGAAGTCCAAAAAAAAGGGGTCTTCCACGCGAGAAAGCGGGCGACAAGACGACGGGAGGGCAAGGCTGTGAAACAGCCGTGTTTCCGTTTGCAAAACATGCAATGGGAAATACGCGTGATCTTGCCCCTTTTTTGTCATTTGCATTCCAGTCAGCCTCAAACAAAACATGACTTTTCTAGTGATTTCTCTGATGGGGAAGAAATTGATGGGCACGGGAACGGGCCGTCGGGGAGGGAGTGCGTAACAGACCCCGGGCGCCACCATCTTCAGCTAGTGGTCCGACCGCCGTCGATGTGTAGTCTGCTGTCAACCCAGGCCTAGGCCCGTCGCTCCCCAGATTGCGAGGCCGGGCTGCACCAATCGGCCGAACTTTGTGGGGTTCTGCTTCTCTGGAGGAGGCGTGCAAGACGCCCGCAACAGCGCTTGTCGCGCCCCGTCTGCAGCTGCACATTGTTTGGTCATAGGAACAAAGCCATGAACCAACCCGAAAAGAAAAGACTCGGCGATTTATCATTCGCGCGCTTTACTTTCAAAAAAACAGCTCTCTCATTCGTAGAGGGAGACACGGCTTCCCCAAAGCCAAGAGACGGTGGCCCGCCCCCGCGCGCGACCACAACCCCAAGGGCGGTCATGTGTGCGATCCATTTCGGCTGCGGCATAATTTTCCTTATGCCGGGCGCTTAACTACATAGGTGGACAGGAAGTGATGACAGGCATGGTCGCCCTGTGTTTTGCACTGCAGCGTGGGATGACCTTTCTGCTTCTGGGGTTGGGTTTTAGCCGGCCAATGGGGTTTTATCCAAAGTCGCAAGCAGGGTCCTCTTGGCAGGCCGGCTTCCCGGTGAGCGGCCCACGAGACCCTTTCTGTACGCCCGGAACGCTCGCCCCAGCCCTCCCAGCCCCGGGTTGCCCGGCTTCCCGAATAGGGACAGACGCCCTCGTTCGAATTACGCAACTTTTTCCTCAGTGTTGCCCCGTTGGGCGCTGATCTGGGGTAAGCGTGCAAGGCTTGGGGGTACGCGTGATGGTCTCGCAGACCGGGAGTAGCCCGCCACCGAGATGGCACTTTCCGTCGGCCGCCGTCGGCTCCCTGGGACGGTCATTTCCAGTGCGGTAGGGAGTGCGCGTGGCGGTGAGCAAAGCCGAAATTCCGTGGCGGGCAGTGGCGGGATTGTCCTTTTGGTTCCCGAACCCAACCCATCCCATACATGGTGTTCTCCAACTTCCCTATCCCAGCTGCGGGGACGGCTCCTTCGCTGGTCTTGGGCACTGGCAGCGCCGCACGGCTTTTTCTTGGTCTTGGCTCGACGCATCTTCGGGCCACTCTCTCCACTACAGGCGGGGTCCATTCCCGCAGAGCCAGGCCCAGACTGGAGACAGCCGCGCATTGAGATGACCGCATGTTACCTTTTTTTTTTTTTTTTTTTTTCTTGGTCATTTGCCGCCGTCGGGAAGTTGACGCAGCCCAACAATGATGTGGCTTGTGGCAGCCCGATCGGCTTGAATTGTTTGGGCAGGACGGTGCCTTAAAATCTTTCATCGGGAAAAGCAGAGAGGCACAGGAGCAAGGGCCGAGATGTAGGCGCGTTCTGGGTTTTTAAGCGCGATAGCCGCGTTGACCGCGGCTGGTTAGCGCGCAGACGCGATGAGTAGGGACTGAACTGGCGCCAGCCAATTGTGCTTCTGTGCCCGGTTGTAGTCTTGAGATCCACAATGGCGAAATATCGGCGAGTTGAGATGGTCGACAAAGCGCATATTTACATGGCGATGCATGCCCCGCGGACACTCAAATCCTCTCCAGCTGCACGACGCGGCTGCCATAGTCCCCGCTGAAGCTGTACTCCAGCCCGATGCTCATCAGCGTCGACCCCGAGTACGTGCTGTTGCCGTCCAGGCGGTACGACGCGGACGCGTCCAGCCCCTTGAGCCGCAGCCGTGGCCTGACCTGGTTGACGGTCGCGCGCAGCTGGAAGTGGAACAGCACGGCGCGCG
>GL876975.1:1157030-1170861 GCA_000193285.1 Magnaporthiopsis poae ATCC 64411 | reverse complement strand
TGATGAGGGCTGCCTGTAGCGTCTCGTGTAGCCTCGTAGTCGTCTCCATGCCCTTCTTCTTGGTGATGCCATCACCAGCAGCCGCCGCCGCCGCCGCCGAGTCGGCCTCCTTCTCCGCGGCGGCCAGCGCGGCGGCCAGGCGACGGAACGCGAGCTCCTCGGCCAGGTGGAAGAGCCCGCGGCACGAGAGGGCGCCGTCGGTCGGCGGCGAGTACAGCGACCCGCACAGCACGACGGCCAGCAGCAGCTCGGGCGCGGCCGCCCCGACGGCGAAGGAGGCCCGGTGCAGCAGCGGAAAGTCCTGGTGCGTGTTGCGGAAGTAGCTCGACACGAAGGCGCGCACGTTGGGCCACGCCAGCGCCTGCGTCGCCGCCAGCCGCTCGCGGCTGAAGGGCACCCCGCCGTCGTCGTAGACCTGCCCGGACCGCGCGAGCCAGTCGTGCGTCTCCTGCAGCGCGTCCACCACCGCCGCCATCGCCACCGCCGCCGCCGCGTCGGGTGGGAGAAGTGGTGGCGCCGCTGTCGGGTTATTAGAGAGGCTGTCGTTGTCTGCCGAGGGCACCGCCGCCGCCAACGCCGGGTCGTCTGGCTTCATGACGTAAAAGTCGTCCAGGTCCATGGACTGCGGGCCCAAGCTCCAGGGGAAGAAGCCCGAGTTGGCAAACAGGCCTCCTCCGTTGGCCGCCAGGTCGCCCAGGATCCCGGGCTGGCCCGACGACGACGGCAGGAACAGATCCAGCGCGTCGTCATCGGCGTCGGCGTCGGCATCGGTCATGCTGCCGCCGCCGCCGCCGCCGCAAATCATCTCGCTCGTCGTCGCCATGGGCATCATCAGAAGCTCCTCGTCCTCCCGGCTGCACCGCGGCTCGTTGATGAGCGCCCGCACCATGGATTCGGCCTTGGGGTTGGTCAAGCTGAGCAGGAAGGATGCCGCCGCCATCTTCTCCTCTCCATCCTTTTCGCTGTCCCGCGCCACCGAGGCCGCCGCTGGTGCCGCGGTGGCCGGCGCCGTTGCCGTCATCACGCCCTGCATCTCCTCGTCGTCCTCTGGGCTCGGCGCGCTGCTTCCGCCTGCCGTGTCGGGGGATGGCAGCTGGTGCGGCGGGGTTGTGCTTGCCATCCTTGTACTAGCGGCCATGCTGTTGCTGTTGCTGCCGCTGCCGGCAAGATCGGCCCTTGGTGACGACAGCAGCCTCGCGTAGCTGCACTCGACACCTCTGGTCCGGCAGCGAGAACAAGGGTGGTCATTGTCGCACGCCAGCCGGCTCCTGAAGCAGCCGTCGCACGCCCGGGGCTTCTGGCCACGCTTGGCGAGTGGCGGGTCGGCCTGCGTGCCTTTGCTGGGGCACTGGAGAGAGTGTTTCCGGCAGACGTCCCTGGGGTGGTCTGTCAGCTGAGACTGTATCATAACGCCGGTGAAATACATGGTGTGGCGTGAGTTACCTGCGAGCAAACACTTTATGGCAGAACGGACAGTGAAATCCGGTGTCTCCCCCATCTGGTTACGACCCTTGTTAGTTCTCACCACGTCCTGGCGTCACGTGTCCGTGTCAAAGCCGGCCAAGTAGCTAACACGTACGCGTCATCTCGTGGCGCCGCAAATGGCTGCTCCGCTGGTAAGTCTTGCCGCAGGTCGGGCATTCGTGGCCCGACTCTGAGGGCCCGGCCAGCAGCATGTTGATGTTTGCTCAAGTAGATCTGCGAGTCTCCTGGCAAGGAAGGTGGTTTTGTTCGCAGTGGGCGGTCTCTCACTTTCTCTTGTAATGAGCCGCCCGCGGCGCCATTCCTCGCCCGCTTTGGCTGCGGAAAGAGAGAGGTGTGTCGCGCGGTCACACACAGGTCGCCTTGGTGATGCCCCTAATGCTAAAAAGGGTGCGTAGCACCCTAGTGCAGTGCCAACCGCCGTACCGACAGGGGTAGGACGCGACAGGGGGGAGGAAACGGCAGTAATATAAGGAGGACCTCCCTCCCAAAACAAAGGAAAAAGATAGCCTATAATCAAGTCTTCTTCCTCCTTTTCCCTTCTTTTAACACCTAAGAGATCCGGCGTCGTAAGCGGTCGTCGCACTTGGCATCCTTTCTGACAGAGGTCCAACAAGAAACGATGGAGATGCAGCGAAAGGCCGTCTCTTAGGGAACACTCTTGCAAGTATATGCTCCCCGAAGCCTTGGGCTTCTTATCAGACCAGCGCCTTGGCCGACCGGTGTCACATCCGGCGCTATGGGCTTGCCACGTCGTCTTATCACATCACAAATAAGTCCACTTCCATGTTGGTCAGCCTCAAGTTGCCGGCGGTTTTTCTTGCCTGGAGAACGGTTCGTCTCACCGGCGGTACCAGTGTGGCATGTCTGACTGGGGCCTTCTCCTCATCCGATCTTTGGTGGGCGTCCCTCGACCAGGGTCACGGCGCTGCCGGGCTCCAGCATTCGCATCCAGGCCAAAGCGCGAACTTTGTTATTGATCTCTCGCCCCGTGGGAACCTCGCAGGGAATCACATGTGCCGAAAATCCAATCACGTTGGTTCTACGGGAGGGCTTGACGCTAATATACAACCAGGGAGATGTTCCCATGATCCCAGAGTAGCCGCTGCCCAAGTATCTGTTAAAAGAAGGGAAGAGGAGGAAGAAGACTTGATTGTAGGCCATCTTTTTCCTTTGTTTTGGGAGGGAGGTACTCCTTATATTACTGCCGTTTCCTCCCCCCTGTCGCGTCCTACCCCTGTCGGTACGGCGGTTGGCACTGCACAAGGGTGCTACGCACCCTTTTTTAGCAGTATCCTCACTAGGATCTATTCAGAGCCAGATCGAGAGCCTTGGAAACCGCTGGGCGGGCCAGCATGTTGGCCAGCCACTTCTTCACGTTGGGGAACTCGTTCGGGTCATGGCGGACCTTGACCTCGGGGTCCAGCGGGATCGTCGTGAACATGGATTGCCAAGGGGCGAAGGACAGGTCGGCGTAGGTGTAGCGGTCGCCAACCAGCCAAGGCCCGTCGCCCTCGGTACCGGCGTCGGCGACGTTGCCCTTCTGCTTGGACAGGTGGGCCTCGAGCACGCCCGTGACGCGGTTGACCTCCTTGACGAAGCGCTCGACGGCACTGGGCAGCTTCTCGTGGTGGTACTTGGTGAAGAAGATGGCCTGGCCGTAGTAGGGGCCCTGACCCGAAACCTGGAAGAAGAGCCACTGGCGGGCCAGCGCGGCCTCGTTGGAGCCGGCGGGGAAGCTGATCTTGTGGTCCTTGTCGTAGCGCTCGACCAGGTACTCGAGGATGGCACCCGACTCCCAGATCGTCAGGTCGGTGTTGGGGTCCTGGAGCGCGGGTAAGCGGCCGTTAGGGTTGATGGCCAGGAACTCGGGCTTCTTGACCTGGTCGAATGGGATCTTCTCGGCCTCGTACGGGATGCCGAGCTCCTCGAGCACCATGATGACCTTGGGCGGGTTCGGCCCGGCGACGCCGTAGGGCTTGAGGGGCTTCAGCTTGGAGGCCATGGTGGTGATGTGGGTGGGCTGGCAGTGGTGTGCTGAGAAACAGGCTAGACAAGCGGGCGCGATTATTGTTCGGCGGGGTGAGGAGGAGTGAGGGAAAAGAGGCGGGAGATACTGGAGGAGCCGTCCTGGGCATTTTATAACCCGGTGAGCGAGTCGGTGCTCGGTAAGCTGCCGCGATCACGGCGTATATTGTGCGGTGCGGTGAAGCCTTGCAGCCTCCATATCGGCATCCATATTGGCCAAGTACCGCACCGCTCTTCCTTGATTTCAAAGCATGGCCATGGCCAAAGCCCCTGGCTTTTCCAATGCTGACCAATCCCGGGGAGGCTCTTGCTCCGGAGTCAGCTTGGCTTTCCAACCCCAGAGCTATTCATTCCGAGGCTGACAATGACGACTGCAGGAGAGGGACCGGGGTTCGCTTCAGGAAAGGACCGTGTTCTGGCCTGGACAAGGCAAATAAACAGATCAACCAAGCGGTTTAAGGAAAAAAAAAAAAAAAAAAAATCGCGCAGCAGCGTCGGAAGCAGATTGCCTCCGCTCCGACGCTGCTTGCCTCCTACATTACCTCGGGGTGCCAGGTGCAGCGCGAAATGTAACGCAGACACGTATCCTGGTCCTGGTAGCATATTAAGAGCTCGATGACGTTTGTAGCAGTGCGCAAACAAGTTTTGATTGGTTGCAAACCCGGTCCCTTTCCGGCAGTCGGACAATGATGCTTATCTGGAGTACGAAAGGGCCAGTCGAAAGACGGAGATGGCTCCGAAGGGCGACGGGGAAACTCGAGCAGGCGGCACGGGCGGATAGGTATGTGGAATCAATCGCCCAAAAACGGAGCCAAGACCGTGCGGGTTCTGTCATTCGTAGCGGGCCTGATCGATTGCAGCGGGAACTGACGTTTTTGAGATGCACACAAAAGCAGCCCGCCTCGACAGGGGTGCACACCAGCCACCAGTCAATCCAGCCCCTGCGACCAACCCGATCGACCGCACCCGCACCAGACCACAACCGCAACGCACCAACACCATGCCCAGGACTCGGCTGCAAAGCGGCCGTGGCTGCATCTCACCGCCTCTGTTGCAGTGCCAGCGATCGCGGTCCTGGCGACCATGGGAAGCACCAAGGGCGAGACGCAAGCGACTGTTGTCGTTGAGCTTGACAAGCAAGTACCAGATGGTCGAGTGGCGCACCTCCATCTACGGGGGTGCGCCCTCGACGGGGTGACAGGCTCCGCGGCGCCCGGGACGAGGACGACGAGCTCTTCTCGCACATCGTGCGCTGGCTCATCCAGCCCGGCCAAGCTGCCGCAAACTTTTTGCAGCCTTTCGGCGTCTACAGCAGCGTCGGGTGCTGCCCCTTCCCCCCGGCAGCAGCAGCGCCTCCATTCGGCGGCGCCGTGTGCGCCCGGATGATTTCTCCTGCTGCTTTGGATCCTCTGGTATGAGAAGCCTATCCCTTCAACCCCATTTGTCTGCCCGCCACGGTTTAGCCTAACTTTTCGCTTCGGGGGTATCATAGGTGGTGGTGGCATATGCCAGACAACACGTGTGTGGCCGCCAGCCCACTCTGGTTTTCTTTTGCCATTCGGACCTGGACCTGGCGTTCCGTAAGGAATACCAGGATATTCGACCGGTATCCTCTGCCGGTGAAAGTGGGGTGCCGGTGATGACGACGAGCCCCCCGAGCTCGGCACGGCCGGGTTGATGAGCCCCGGTGCTCTTCCTTTGTGGGAGCGGCACGTGTGGAGCCGCCGGCTTCACCTCCGGCGCTTGTGGCACCGCGGGCTTAGCCGGGCGGCTGGCATCAAAGGGGGGACACCACCGACGGCACCCCCGAGCCGTACCACCTTCATAGGCGAGCGTGTAGCCCCCAGAGCCGGCGACGGTGGCCACGTCGCCAGCTGTTTTGCGCCGCTACCCGCTCAGGCACTGGATACTGTGGCTGGCATTCTCGGGGGTGCCCGACGTGGCGGCGGCGTCGGCAGCGGAGACATCCAAAACCGTGGTGACTTGTACAGGGCAGACGACGCGTCGCCACCGTTTTCGGCTCGTGGGGCAGACTGTCGGACTGGGTCGGGGAACAGGAACACGGGGTCACCGGCGGACGAGACGTGGCTGAGGGGACTGGGACCAGGACTGGCCGTGTCGTCTTGGGTAGGCAGTTAGCGAACGGTCGACTGCGTGGAAGAAAGATCAAAAGAAGGGAAGGCGCCACTCTTACCATTTGGAGATACTGCTGTAGTGGTCGCGGTCCCTCGGCTCCTTGGCACCCGTCGTGCTCCCCTCCATATCGCCGTAGGACTGCGTCAAATGGGCCGCAGAATACGGGTCGGAAAAGCATTTCCCCGTATCTCCTTGCGGTTCGCTGTAAAGCCCGCCAGCTCGCGAGATTCGCCGGCGGAAACGTCGTGGACGGGGTGGGAACTGTGGCTGACGTGACGGCTTGGACAGTCAGTGAACCGGTCGACTGCGCTGACGGAAAGTTTGAAAGAAGGATGCCTAGGTCGCTGCGCTTCCCTTTTTTGAGATATCGCTTCGATGGCTGCGGCTCTTTGGCCTTTTCACGCCCGTGGTGGTCCGCCCCACGCCGACGTATGCCTGCCCCGAATAGGCGTTGCTCCTCTTCCCATTCGCGATGGCATATCGCAATCTCGTCGTCGGCCATGATCGATGTGTGGGCAGGACGTCTCGGGTCTGGTGTGTCCACCTTGGCTGTTTGACAGGCTAGCAAAGAGGTAGGCCATCTAAAGGGTGGAGGATGTTTGATGTGGAGAGTGGCAGCAGCCCAAAGCGGCAGGAGCACCGCGCGTTAGAACGCGATCGCCACCAGGCTTTCTACGACTCCACGCTTCTTGTCTCTTGTATCTTTCTATCTCTCTATCCACCTCTCTTCTCCCATTTTCCCTACCCATCCTTCTTTTCTTACCGCTATTCTCCTGTATCATGCCTTGTCTTCCGCTACCTCATTTTCTGCCCACCCGTTGGAGAAAGATTGCCCTCGGTGCTATGGCATTTTTTTGATACTACTGTTGGATTACGCCCGGTGTGCGCGTAAGATAAGTGAAAGGGGCCGGCAGTGGGGATCAGGGGATCTTCCGGGTCCCGGGAGCAGATTCCGGGACCGCAGAGCGAGATCGGAGAAACAACCCTGTGGTGATCGTCCTGCATGTACGCATACCTGTCCTTTTGCGCTACCTCATGCAGGCAGATCCTTCTCTCCCTAATGCAGGTTACAGAGAACCCTTTCCCAGATCACGGCGTTCCTTATATGTATCACCCTCGGAGACCTCCGGGCCTCCTGGAGTACCGGCTCCTACCAACAACTCTGGTATTTATTTCCATCTGTAGGGTTTAAGCCAGAAACCAGGCCGAGGGTATGACCGAAGTAGCCAGAATGCTTTCCCCCCCGGTAGCAAGGGTGAGGAGCACGGAGCAGCGACGCGAAAGAGGTCCCAAGAGGTCGGGCTCGAGCTTGGTTGGACGGGCAGGAAGCTGGTGACGCTGTCAAGACCTGGTATGCTAAGGACGTCCACGACGGAGTCAAGTCAGACAAGGCCCGCCTTGAGAGTGCATTCAGGGAGAAGTGCCCGAGCCGTGGATTCGGGTGAAGCTGCCGAGGTTCACTTCCGCAAGGAGGCTCAGTACTTCAAACGAAAGCCGGAGAAACGGTCTGGGAGCTCCTAAGGAGGGCTGGTGATCTTCATGCCCAGTGATTCCCACCAAGCCACCAAGCACATGCTCCTTGACAGCATGATCACCAACTTTTCTGATGGGAGAGCCGGGTGATGAGTCTATGGCCAGGGTCGAGAACGTCCCGATAGCCAATTATAGCTGGGCTACGACAGGTTGACATTGAAGCAAGACTGGACATTTGCCACGTATAAAGAAAAAGAAAAAAAACTTCACGGGGCAGTGTTGGGCTAAGCACGTCGTATGGCCGTAGCACGTTGCCAAAGCCAGGGGCCAAGAAACAGCTGCTTGACGTGAGCAAGTAAATACATTAGGGTTAAAGGTCAAATACAATATACCCCGGCGGGCTGGAGAGACAGTACGCGAACGCGAACGCGAGCGCGGCCCGAGCCCGAGCGGCGGGTGCATGATTCCCCTGAGAAGCTCGGAGGTGTGTGGGCACGAGGCTTAGGCCCGCGGCGGCGGCCATCTACACCACGGCGATCTCGATCCGCTGTGAGCTCGGCTTTGGTGGCCGGTTTCTTGGGCTTTGCTGCGCCCTCGAGGCCGTCTCCCTGGGCACTTGGCCCAATAAACCGAAGTATGAGCTGACCGGCGTACCCGTTGGGCCGGTGACCTGCTGACGCCGTCCACGGGCGTCGGGCTGTCCGGATCACTGCAATGGCCTGTTTCCGAGGCCGGATCACTAGTCTGTGGTCGAGGCTGGGCTCAATTATGGAAAAATACAAAGCATAAACAATAACGGATAATGGGATAGCAAATGGTATCGACAAACGCCATAACCGAAAAAAAAAAAAGAAATCGAACGCAGCCCGACGAATCGACCAGTCTCCCGTGACGCTCTGGCAGTGGACTGTGATGGCTTTGAGGAAATCGATGAGGGCTTCTTATAGCGCGCGGCTGCCTCAGGTCCGGCCGCGGAGAGTTCCGATTTGTGTGTTCCGGCACCCCGGGGCTGCGTTGCGAGGGGGGTGGGAGAGCCAAGTACCGGGCGTTGAGCTTTTCGACGAGAAGAAAGGAAAAGGATAAAGAGAAAAAGGAGATGAAAAGGATATATAAACAAAGGAATAAGGATTAAAAACAAAAATTTAAAAGCTCTCTGCAATTGAAACACCAAAGCAGCTGCCATGTCTGGCGGGCAGGCACGAGAGACGTGGCCAATTAACGAACAGTCTCGGTCCAGACCGGCAGCCAAAGAAACAACAGCACGCCCATGGTGGCAAACACGGCACCGCTGGCAAGGCTCTGGACGACGATCTTGGTCTGCAGGCGGCGCAGGTGCTCGTCCTTGACCTTGAGTTTGCGGTCAAAGATCATCAGCCTCGACAGCGCCCGGAGGACAGGGTTCCTCTTGCGACGGATCTCGGCCGTGGCGGTAGGGCTGCTGGGCTTGGCAATCTTGGAGGCGGTCCCTGTGCTTGAGAAGTTGGTGCCGCTGCCGTTGCTGCTGCCGGTTTTGGTAACGTTATCATTGCCGTTGCCGTTGACGCCGTTGCCATTGCCGGTCCCGTTGCTCCCCGGGTGCTCGATGCCGTCGCCGTCGTCGAAGCGCTCCCACGGCAGGGGCTGGCGGCGCGAGAAGAGCAGCAGGAAGAAGCAGCTGCCCCTCAGGCCCGACAGCACAAGCGACATGCCGAGCCACCACAGCGGCCAGGCGGCAAAGGCTTCCCAGCGCGAGTGGGCGCCCGTGCCCGGCTGGAAGGCGCGCAGAAGCAGCAGCAGAAACCCGACCGCGGTGAGAACGATGCCCAGGGCGGTGGCGACGCAGACGGTCTCGTAGGTGCCGTTGGAGACGCCGAGCCTGACAAAATTGCGGTGCGAGCAGTTCCTGAGCAGCATGTACGCGTGGTCGGCCACCGGACGTAGCACCTCTGGATCAATGTAGCCGGCCGTCTCGGCAGCCTCTGACGACACTGTCGGCAACGACGACGACGAGCCGGCCGAGGCGGCGACGGTTGCGGCGTGTGCTTGATGCTTGTGCAGGGCTTGCAGGGCCGTGTTCCGCATCGAGGCCGGGATGTTGAGCTCCTTCTCGGAGCCCGGCAGGAGGTAGGTCTTGACGACGGCACGCAGCTCGGCGCTGGGACCCAGGTTGGATGTGAAGATGGAAGATGTGACGCGTGAGGGGGCGTCGCTGCTGCCCGGCTTCTCGGGCAGACACTGACCGCCAGCGCACTTTGGCTGCGGCGGCATCAAGTCGCCCATGCCATCCACGGTGGCGCGCAGAGTCACGTTCAGACTGATGAGCTGGGCAATGTGTGCCAGTGTATCGGGGCCTGTAGCGAGGAGAGCGAGCAATGTGTTAGTGTGTGGTATACAAACCGGCGATGGGAAAGAAAGGAGGGCCCAAAATGAGAAGGAAACAAAGAAAACGCCCTCGCGTTAATCTATTCAACCAATAAAACTCACCCATCTCGGGGTCCCACGACATGTGCGACATGTTCACCGACGGCAGTTTGCCAAGGGCCTGCGCAAACACGCTGCCTTCCCTCGACTCTGGTGCCGGCTCGATGGCCTCTAGCTCCTTCTCGGTGAGCTGCTCGGCGGCCTTGCTCTTCATGGCCTTCTCGTAGGCAAGCTCGTAGTTCTTGAACCAGACGTAGAACTCTAGGTTTTCTGGCGAGAACTCGATGTATTTGAGATACATGTAGAAATCGTAGAGTGACATTGGGCTACCTAAATACGACGAGCAAGGCAGGTTAGTCAGTTATTGCTGTCATCCTCGTTGGGGACGGGGCGTCTGGGAGATGGCCTTACATGTCTTGTTCGCCAGGATCCTCTCCAGTCGAAGACGGTTCGGGATGGCAAGCCTGGCGCGGCCATCGGGACTGAAGCAGCGCTGGCCTGTGCTGATCTGGGCCGAGTATTCCCTGATGTCTCTGTACTCGGGCTTCTTGTACCATATCATCCACGAAGGGATAGCCATCTTGAATATGAGCCGCTAGAATAACCGAGGCGGGCGGGAGGAGTGCGGGCGGCGGCGACAAGACAGGCAGAAAGGGCCCAGGAGCTGGAGGGGTGCGAAGGAACGGCTTGTTTATGTAGAGACTTGGGGGCCCCCGCACGTCGAGTGCTTGTGTGCCCGGTGCGACGTCTTGCACGTCACACCCCTCCTAGTACAGGAATTCCCCAAGGGCTTGCTGGGCTACCGTTGTTGTGGCACAGCGGACGCGGTCGATCGGCTAGACGGTGCACACATGTCGCGACGGGGTGAAGTCCCGGGGCCGACCGATCATAATCTTAGCCAAGTGCCCTCCATGTTCCTTTGGGATTTCGACTGGAGGTGAGCTTTGAGCCGGCGCAACCGCTAGTCAGGGGGTTGCTCGGGGCGTCCAGGACGTATGGCACCCCTGGCCGCCTCTGTGCGCGTGTCTGCGTGGCATGCCGGCGTTTCTTGGAGCGAAGCTGGAGCGGAAGCTGAAGATGGCTTGGAGGCTAGACGTTCCTGCGATGGTGCGGTTTCTTTAGTCAGGGTTTCTTCTTGTGCACGTTAATAATGCAAGGAAACGATTGCCACGTGGGTCATGCTGCCTACCATTGGCCGGCTTGCTCCCCTTTCACTGCGCTTGGGCTCCAGATGCAGGGCACGATGCATCTCGCGATGCACCATATGGATCTGTGCGGGCGCTGTTGGCGTCCGTCCGGCCGTCGAGTTTTCAAGCGGGGAGAAGGACGTGAGAGCGAGGCCCTAGGGCTGCTGGGGCTGCAAATTCAACGCGGGCTGAATCCGGACGAATAGATGGAAACGCCCTGCTTGCCTGGTAGGGCGCCGAGAAATTCCCCGAGGCGACGGCAAGGGAGCTGAAGGCTGTGGCTTCGATAATGCACTCGGCCTACCACTGTTCAGGCCAAGCCAGGCACGCGTGCAAATCCTGGGCTCTCACTTGTCGGCCGGTAGGGATCGTATCCGAGCGTCGTATCGTTAGGCGCCATGGACTGATTGGCCGTTTGGAGAGTGTAGCATGTGCTAGCTGGGGGTCTAGGGCGGCACGCGTGGCCTAGAGCGGAAAAAGAACAAGGAAAGAAATGAGCGATTTCGTCGGGTGGGCGGCGCTAGGCTGGTTTAGCCGTCGATAGTCCAAGAAAAACGGGGCCAGCTCGAAGCAGGAAGGCGCGGCAAAGTCGGAAGATGAAGAAGAAAAAAAAAGGAAAAAAGCAACAAAGTGTATGATATGACCTGTCGATCCCCCACACTGGCGCCGTGCTCGTCGTCCAGGTGCTATTTCCGGGCCCGCCCTCGGGACTACCTTGCTGCTTTATCCAGGGGTCATGGGTACTTCTTACTTGCCCGCCGGCTAGGTGAGTACTAACCACGGTGTGCTCTCCGGCTTACTTTGAGTCTATCGTTGATCTCGTCCGGGAAGGAAATCGACGACGGCAACCGGTAGTGCTTGTGGGAGTCGTGCCATGGCCGAGTCTTGTCGTACCTACCTAGGAAGTAACTCCGTTGGGTCGATCATCTGTTTCTGGCTCCTTCCCTCTTAGGAAAGAGCCGTCCAATCAGAGACCAAGATCACAGGTTCTCCGTCTGCCACTAGGGCCACCTGAAATATCAGCTCGATTCACTGCTGCCCAAATCACAACCACCAGATGAATGACATCTCCCTCACTCAGCACCATGCGCTCTTGTCAGACCCAGATCCGGCCTAGCTGCTGCCACGTCCGCCTGCCGCCTGTGCAACCCCTGGCATCCACGGCGCCTCCTCCTCTTCCCGCCTTGACGAGAACACCCGAGTCTGTCCTTACCCTTGATCCGATGTCCAAATGCGGCCGTCCCAGGGATCAGCGACGAGGTTCCCTGGTCTGCTGATCGGTTCGTCCAAGAAGGAGCACGGCTGGCGACCACGCTGCCACGTTCCCCAAAAGAAAGTGCGCAGCATAGCAATTAAGCGGCTTGCACCATTCAACGTCTAGCCAGATCCAAATTGTTAGGAAAATAATGCGCGCGCCTTTCTTTATCCCTAAAAAGGTTAAAGCTCCAGGTATTTGGCTGTGGTGATGGTGTTGGTGGTAAGCCTACCGTTTGACTGCTAATACTCCTCAGGCTGTTCTGAGACCATGGGCTTGCCAGTTTTTTCTTATCAGCCTTTGTCTGGATGATCTCCATTTCGACGTCGCGTAGCCCGCCATCTAATCCATGCCCCCGGTGCAATGACGGCGACTTCCCCGGCGATATCACCAAGGCCTGGTTAGTTGAACACAGTCAGCCACCCTGTTACCTCCCTAGTTTCCTTACATTGCCCGGCCCGTTGTGCCGAAATGCTAACCAGCTTGTCGATCTCGCAGGACTGTTGAGACATCGAGAGGCAGGCGAGCCGTCGCATGCGGCCACGACAGTTGGAACGACACGGCTCCTACCCCTTTCGGCGTGACCACCGGCATGGCCTGTCTATTCGGCGAACAGATAGCCTGTCATTTGAACAGTAACCAGGAAATGGTAGGCGGATTCAGAGGCGCTCCACCCACCTGATCAGTTCTGTCCTGTTCAGCCACTTACCGAGGCCTTTGCTGACAGGAGGCAAGTGTTCCTTTACAGCGGACAAAGGAATTGCTTGTTCTGCAACCCGGCCAGAACCAGCACGGCAATGTCGATCCCGGCCCTAGTAATCTCATGGACAAGGGCACCGACGGCGACTTGTCGCGCTACCTGTCGGACCGCTACTGCGGCGGCGACGACGCCCGTCACTGGTTCACTGATAGCCGCTGGGCGAGGTTGGGGCCACAACCTGCTGGGGCGCCGCTTCTGGATAGACGACTCGCTCAAGGGCCACAGTGACGGCCGCGGTTTCGCTATAGACAGCGAGCACCGTCCCGAGAACGGCGGCGACCCGACCGCGACAGCGGTTTAATCCGCGTCCGGGGCTTTTACGGGATGGACCAGAGCACCGATACCAAAAAGAGGAAGAAGATAAGCTTCGCGCCCAGTCCTTCTATGGGATGGGCCATTTCTCAACCAGCAGGGTGGCTACAACAAGGGACCGGGTGCTTGGCCCAGCAGGGCGGCTACAACAAGCCTCCTGCTCCGCCTCACCACCACCACCACGACCAGCACGCCGGCCAGCACAGCAACAGCAGCTCTACAACTCGCCGTACCTCGCCACGCGGACATGGGGCTCCCGTCCAAGCACGGCGCCGACCTCTTCCTGCTAACCCCGTGTTTGCAATTACAAAAGTCTTTTAAATTTTTGTTTAAATCCTTATTTGTTGGTAGGAGTCTGTACTCCTGTTAGACGGCTCGGAGCTCTCCAAAAGCGACTAACAACGATCTCTGTGATCAAGGGAATGGCCTGTTATATTGTGCGTCCAGAGGGAAAGATCTATCTGCCTAAAGGAGAGCCTAGGACTGGCCCTTATATCCGCGGAGGCGATCGCCCAAAGGGCGTTCCTCCGCTCTAGCCCAGGCGGCCTGGTTGGCTCGTGCAGGGATCCGGAGGATCCCGGGGCCACCCGGGGAAAGCCCCTTTTCCCTGTGCGCGCGCGCATAGAAATGCCATTCCAACATTATTCCTTTATTTATATATTTGTTTTCCTTTCCTTTTTTTTTTTTTTTTTTCTTTCTTTTTCTTTTCTTTCTTTTTCTTTTCTTTTTCTTTCTTTCTTTTTCTTTTCTTTTTCTTTTCTTTTCTTTCTTTCTTTTTATTTCTTTTCTTTTCTTTTC
>GL876975.1:1113144-1126744 GCA_000193285.1 Magnaporthiopsis poae ATCC 64411 | reverse complement strand
CCGCGCGCCCGTTTCGTCGCCCCAGCGCCGCCGCCACCCGCTGTACGCGGATCGCATCGTGTCGGCCTGCACGACCTGCGTCAAGTAGGTGAAGCCGTCGAGTGAAGACGGCGTTGCGGTGCCTGTAGGGGCATGCAGATCTACATTCTCGCCCAGGTAGGCTAGCTGGCGCCGCTGGTGGTTGATGGCCTTGTTTCGGAAGTCAAGCGCGAGGGTGCCGGGGCGGCTGCGCTGAGACGGGTCCGTAATGGCGCGGGATATCGTCGGGACGTGCGGGTATGCCTCCATGCCGAACTCGCTGATGAAGCGGCCTCCCATGCCAGGAAGTAGTTGGTGAGGCTTCATGTCCGCGTGCCAGACATTCCACTCATGCACGTCGCCGACGGTGGGGTCCACCACGAGCGTCGTACTTGTGCCGTTGCCCCAGGGGCTTGAAGGACGATAGATGGCACCAGGATCCTCCTCTTCCAAGATCTTGGGCAGCAGGTGCTCGTATATGTATCGGGCTGGGAAGTCGGTCTTGAGCCATGACTGCGGGTCCTTGTCGGCGAAGTCGTACTTCAGCTTGTATCGCTCGACTATCTGGTAGTCCTCGTTATTGCCCGCCCATATGACGAGTGACGGATGGTGGCGTAGGCGCCTGACGTTCTGGCGCGCCTCTGTCTCGACTGAGGATAGGAACGATGGGTACGCCGGGTAGTTGGCACAGGCAAAGGCAAAATCCTGCCAGACCAGGACACCAGCCTCATCGCAGACGTCAAAGAAGGCGTCGTGCTCGTAGATACCGCCGCCCCAGATTCGCACCATGGCTTGGTTGCCCTCGGCGACGTGCGAGACGATCCAGTCACGGTACCGGTCTGGCGTCGTTCTGACGAGAAAGCTATCCGCCGGGATCCAGTTCGAGCCGCCGCAAAAGATGTCGACGCCGTTGACGCGGAAGTAAAACGACTCTCCAAACTCATCCTTCTCCCTGACAAGCTCGGCTTGTCGGAGCCCGATTGTCTTGCTGACTGTGTCGAGCACATCCTCGTCCTGAGACATTATCGATACCTCGACTTTGTACATTTTCTGCTTGCCGAAACCTCGAGGCCACCATAGTTGAGGCTTCTCGATATCGAAGCCCACTTCGAACTCTTGCGTCCCGTCGGCAATGCTCGGCTCCCCTGAATACGCAGTCTCGCCGTTAAGGGTGACGCGGCATCTCGACGACGGTGATGACCCGCACGTCTTCACCTTGACTGTCACGCGGGCAGCGCCGAGATCCTCGGCCAAGTTGTAAGAAATCCGCGCATCCTCGATTCTCGTCGCAAACGTCTCCAGCTTGATGGGCTTCCAGGGACCACAGGTCACCAGGATTGGGCCCCAGTCCCAGCCCCAGTGATATTGCGCCTTGCGGACCGGGACTCTGTGGATCTCGGTCTGGTGCGCGATGAAGCGGTGCTCTGGGTGTTCCTTGACAAGCTGCAGGCCCCGTTTGCGAGCCGAGTCGAAGGTGATGACGAGTTCGTTGGCAGCTTCTTCGCTTGGGCTCGCGCGAGGGCGAAGTCTTTCCGTCACGTTGACTCGGTGCTCAACAAACATGTTCTCGGACACCAGGATCTCGTCACCGTTCAGCGACACGGTAGCAAAGGTGTCGAGACCCTCCAAGACGAGGTCAGTCGTCCCGCTTCCGGGCGGAGCGTCGAAGCGGCAGCGGTAGGTCCACTGGCGGTCGGCGACCCAGCGCACGGCGAGCTCGTTGAAGTCCAGGTGCGGGTCGGGAATGATGCCGCTCCTGAACAGGTCTAGGTGAATCTCTGTCGGAAGGTCGCCGGCTGGGAGCCATCGGTCCTCGCCTCCGTCGCTCCCTGACGGCGCGCTGAGCCTGACCTCCCAGCCTTGCGACAACAGACGTGTGACTGTAGGGTCCATGGTGATGATGACGGTGACCGCGTCGGTAAGCTACTCTCGGGCTACAATGCCGTCGATCTGTGCGTCTGGGCTACCTGCGAGAGTCGGAGCATCGGCGGGCAGAGAAAGGGGAGGTCGCAGCAAGAGTGTAGTATCCCGCCGAGTTACGCTGGAAAATGACGATAATGTAAAAAAGGACGCGTGTGCTGTGTCGGCGTGCCGAGGAGCCAAGAAGGGAACCAAGAAGCCATTGTGCGAGGCCAAGGCGAGGGACGCCAAAGGGTTCGAGAGATGGTGTCCGCCGCGGGGTGATCAGCTGGTGGGTCCGTCCACTCGACGGCAGGATTGTTCGTTCATGGAGTCGGCTCGAACTTGGAACAAGGCGTCGTCGGGCTGTTTCTGGCGTTGCAGTGCAGGCGGGCGAGGACGGGCAGGGGCGATTGGGGTTGCGTTGGTTGTGGGGACATGTGGGGACATTTGATGTCTGGTTCATGTGGGCTTGCGTCTGGTGCAGGACCCGCTGTCACGCGTGCTGTTTTTGGGAATCAGTTCTGCATTCTCGTCGAAGCCCATGCCTCCCGCGTATAGCCCAGAATTACATCATGGCAATTTCTTGCCACCTAGGGAAGGGTGCCCTCATCAACACCAACTCTCCAACGAACAAAACAGAAAGTCCGTGGCAGGCTGGATGGGATGGCTTGTCCACTATACGTGAGCGGTCCTCCCTACTATAACTACATGTGCTTTTCTCCGCTACAACGCGCTGATCAGCCCAGTCACCGACAGGACCCAACAGGACCCGACAGGTATCGCCCATACCACGCCGTCCGCCGTCAGTCGGCGTTCTCAGCGCCTCCAACTCGAGTACCAACATGATCCCCAGCTGCGGGGAGACCCAAGTCGGCTGTCAAGAAGACCATCGTCGTCGGCGGGTGCCGCTTTCCAACATCTCCCAAGGATCTGCGTGTCACCCCTACCGAGGCTGGACGATGACCACACAGCTAATACTGACTACTCCGGGGGCTGACATTCGCTTACAAAGGACGAGTGGCAGCAATAGCAAGGGATTAAGGATATGGTATTTACCTGCACACCTTCTGGACGACATGGCGGATATGCACCTTGCCGTAAATGCCCTGTTTATGGGTGCATCGATTATTATAATGCTGCAGGCCATAGCTCGGCATGAATGCGTCGGTCTCCATGTAAATGTTTCCCTATGCAGTCTCATCAGAGGAGGGTGAGCATTAACATATTCTACATATAAAAAATACCGTGGTACATGCACCTCTCGATCATTTCACTCGTCGCTGCAGCCGCCGGCCTTGGTGTTGCATCGCAGGCATATGCAGCCAAGCATCTTTTGAACTCGTCCACGTTTGAGCTGCGGCTGGCAAGAAATATTTATGTTGGCAGCGAGGCCGGCCGGCCCCCTTGGCCGCTCCACGGTTGGGGAGGGCCCAAAGGTGGCACGCCGATACGGGCTGGACGCTGTGTGTAGTGGCCCATGGCAGAAGGGATGGCGTTGGGATATCCGGTCCCCAGATTCACCTGTCCTATCGCCAAGATAAACTTGTGCAAATCCAGCTTGTAAATTTGAAGCCATCGGTTGTACCTTGTGGATGGTGGCCCATGGCAGAAGGGAGGGCGTGAGATGTCTGACTCCCCCTAATACGTGTCTACGTACTGGCTACGGTTCTCTATGCCACCGTAGATACGCTCTTGTCCAGCTTGCTGGTGCTCAGTCGGAGTATCCTCCTCCGCCTGTGGCGTCTCGGGGGAATGATCGGACGGAGGAGGGTCTGAACGGTAGTGCCTCGAAATGCGGAGGGTAGGGACTGGGCAAGGGGTGAGCCCAGGAGCGACACCGGGGTTGACAACATCAGGGGCCGCACCGACGGGCACGGAGCTGCCCGAAGATGGGCCCGGGTCCGTTCCAACCTGCTCCCTCCGGCGAGCATCCAGGTTCCGTCTGTACCAGTACATAGCCTCGTTACTCGCTCTCCTGGAGAAACGCCGAGTTGGTGTGGTCGAGTCCCCTTGGCGCGACCGCGTGGGGGCTCCCTGGGCGCCAGGGCCCAGAGGACGGTCCCGGGGTCTGTCCTTGCCTGCTCACGGCGACGAGCCTCGAGATTTCGCCGGTGCCAGTAGCCGCCGTTAGGGGCCGCACCGGCACCCTCACCATCGCCCGCATTAAGCGGTGTCGCCTGCGTCACGGGGGGACCAGGACAGGCTGCCAGAGGACTGGCCCCGTCCAAGGGCTGGCGAAGGCCTGTCGAAATGAAAAGTGCGTTAGTCAATTGGATGATACCGCTTATTCTGGTACACCAGACTGGCAGAGGGATAAGAGGTCTCACTTTGCTGCTGAAGTACATCGAGTCGAGATTTGACTGTGCCGACATGTCCTGAACCATCTCGCTTCGAGCAATCGGAAGGATCGCTGTCTTGGTCTTGGACTCCTCTCTGATTGATTCGCGGGCGGCAAGGCCTGGTCTGCAGGTTGTTGATGAGAATCTGTTAGCATGTGAGATGTTACATGGTCCAGGAATGTCGCCTTGCTACCTACCTTCTTGCGTGTGCCGGCCAAGGTCTCGACGATCGCCTTGGACTTATCAACCCCGCCGAGCCGATCTGTGTGCTTCCAAGTCGGGATGGGGGTCTCGGGTGTACACATTCTTGTTTCCAGGAATGCGATTGTCCAGACACTGCTGTGTGAAACCCACAAGATAGAGACAATCAGCAGGCGACTTGGGCCACACGAGGGGCGACTCCGGCGGGGACAACTCTTCGGTTTGGCTATGGGCTGTGGTGCTCGGCCAGGGGCGTGGGATGGGGGATTGAGAATGACTTTCGTTGGGAGAAAGGGCGAAAGGAAAAAGGAAATGGAATGGATGATGAAAGGAAAAGTGCGGGCCTATTGGTGACTTCCTGTTTCTGACTTGCCCTGGTCTCTAGGATGCCACTTGGGAAGCTGGAGCCCCCCTGGAGATTTGATGGGGGAAGGTAGGTGTACATGGAGATGGACTGACCTGATCTGGCAGCTGCTCGTCGCGCTTGCCAAAGGGCTGGCGTGGTGGAAGCCCGACCTCGGCGGCCCTCGCCCTGTCCAAGAGCCATCGACTCTTGCCTCGCAGGACTTTTCTCGTCACGCCTCGCGTCAGGAAAGAGGATGGGTAGAGGATGGGTGTGCTATTGCCTTTGGGGACGTCGTGGATGCTGTGGGAAATAGGCAATGACGCTGGGAGGAATCTTTCTAGGTAGGTATCGGGTGGTGGGTGGTGAATGCTGGTCAGGGAATGGTGAGAATGGGCAGGCGGCAGGTTTGATCGAGAATGAAGCCTGCTGAACGAGAAATGTCTTGTTTTACCTGCCAGTGTGTCAGGAACAGGACTGTTAAGCGCGACGCCTGGCGGCGAGGGATGGTATGGGCTAGTCGGGTCGGACTGGAGAGTGATCTCCTCCTGAAGGTGTCGGCTCAGTTCAACCTCTGGGACGCTGGAAAAATTTGAGAACGGTGAGTGCGGGTACGTAATCCTCACCGCTTCCATTTGCCCTGTTCCCGTGACTCCAGTATGGAAGCCACAGCGAAGAGTATCCGCTGAGAGCTCAACAAAGAGGGGCGGGCGCGTACCTGCGTATTAGGCGTGCTGCTGGACGTACCTTCCTCAAGATGGCACCGACGACGAGCGTAGAAGCCTGTCCCCTCCACTCCCCCTAGGTATTCGTTGCATCCAAGCCCCGCTCCTTAGGCCGAGGCAGCTGAGGCGCAGACAGAAGGCCAACGCGAGGGACGCGTTGACAAAGCTCTGACGTCGAGCTCACCTTCCCAGTGAGCTCAGTTCCTCAGGGCAAGTTGCCAGGCCATCCAGTCCAACCAGCCTCGCCTCTTACCGTGTTCTCTCCGGTCAACTTTTCACTCCAGTCAACTCTCCTCTGCTGCCAGAGCTTCTCTCTCGCTAGTCTTCTTTTCTGCCTAGGCACGCGGGTACCAGGTACCTTGGTGGCCAGCTTTCCTCCTCCCCAGCTTTCCTCCTAGCCGACCTTGCTTTTCGGCCGGCTCTGCCTCCCGATCGATGCAGCCAGCCGGGGCAGCCCGGCCAGACCAGTCGAGCGAAGAAGCAGCATCTCGTCGCGAGGCAGACAACGTTGGCTCACCTCCTTGCCAACCACAGCACCGAGAGCCGGTCAGTCCATCCACGCTTCATGTCCCTCTCCTAAATCTGCAGTCCTGACAGAAATACCCACTAGCTCTTCCACAGCATTCTCTCGCTTGACGCTGCTGCCAGATGTTACCACCGGCGGTGGTAGCGTTGTAAGTAACTTGCTGTCTCTGCACTGCCCACGCTCCCGTTCTGGCTTTTGTAGCATCTGCAAGGAAGATGGAGGCATGGCATAACAGCCTGTCCTCCAGGCCAGATGGACCCTCGGCGGACCCGCTGCTAACATTCGCTACTCCCACCAGGTCGTTTCCCGTCTCAGTCGGAACAAAGCGTCTGAACACACCTGCCCGAGGACAACCCGTAAGTCTTCCGGATTCCCTTGGTGCTTTACCCGCTTGGACTATTGCTTGCTTTATGCCCCCTCGACATTGTGATCAAGTTCTGTAGACTGACCATGCTCTTGGAGCAACCACAAGGGAAAAGCGCCGTCTACATATCGCGTCATCTTCGGCCTCACACATGACGAGCTCCTGGCAAAAAAAAAACTGTTCCGCCATCCACCACATCCGTCCAAAGCTAGCCTACGCCGGCTGCTGTTCACACCGAGCCTTTCCTCCCTTCGGTCCTTCGAGTTCCCACCGGAGTATTCGCTACTCGCACCGAGATCTGCACTAGAGACAGCTCTAGCCGGGCTCATTCAAGATCAACCAAGCAATATCTCGCCCGACACGGGCCAGCCGAGCAATGGCTGGTCCGTGTCGGTGCCAACATCACGTACACCGACATGGGCGAGCTGAGCAACATCTCCCCCGACACGAGACCCGTCAGCCACATCCGGCTCGTGTCAGCGCCAACATAACCTACACCGACACGGGCCAACCGAGCAACATCTCGCCCGATGGCATCCTTGAGCCTATAGGTCAGCAGCAGGTGGACCTACATCCCCTTCTAGTGTGGCAAAAAACTAACCATATTCTCCAAATGGATACGAATGTGTAGATTTGCAGCCACATCGTCACACCGAAACTTGGTTTTCTATCTCCGTTTCGAGGCGGGTCGCCAATAACCATTACGCCGGCACCAAGACCAACCTGCCCAGCATCGTGGCGTCGTCGGAAATGCACATCGGCCAAAGCCGCGTGTGACGGCGACCTACCCCTGGAGCGGCTTATGCTACGGCATATGTGCTCAACTAGAACAAGATCAACAAGGCGTTCTCCTAGGCATTGGCCAAGTAGGTTGTCCAAATCTCCAAGAACCCCAAGCAGGGCCGAACGGCACATCCCACATCACAATCCCCAAAACCACCGCGCCACCCGTCTTTAGGGGCCACAGTGTCACGACATCAAGATGATAGTCGATATCCCGGCTAACAATAAATCATTTTTGACAAGGGCGATAATAGCAATCGTCGCTGCGGCTTCTACCAGGCCAAATTTAGCCAACCCCTAGCCATTAACCAAAACGGCTTCAGACAAGGGGCCTGCTGCTACTCTCTTTTCAAGATGACAAGGCTTAACCTAGAAGTCTTCAAGGTAACGCTCATATACCCACTAAACGAGACCGAGCCAAAGGCGAGTTCATTAGGTGCCTACCTACTGACTGAGGCGTTAAACGCGGCGCAATCCAGTTCGGCATGGACGTCATGTTCCCAATCGGGATCATGTTCTACTATGGCACCAACCTCGACCAGCGATTCGCCGTGCCTGATTTCTGGCCCAAGCCCGAGCAGGCCAACAAGGTGCCCCTCGAAGCCGACGAGATACGGGCTGAGCTGGAGCGGCTCCGGGCCAGGAGGTTGCTGAACAGGGATAGGCGCCTAGCTGCCGAGGCGGCTCAGGAGAAGGCACGGGCTCAAGATGAGTCACGATCGGAATAGACGAAGCCATCTCGGCGTACGGGATCCGCAGCGCAAGGTGACCAGCAGAGGGTCATTGAGTCGCACAGAGAAGTACAGTCTGCATTGCTGCCAGTACAACAGACGTAAGCATGTCCCCAGAATAACCCGGCATGAGACAGCCCCTGTACCTGGAGATATAGTCCAGAATCCTTGGCACAAAACGGAGGCTAACAGCAAGCAGGGAGTCAAGCCCTCCGGAACCAGAAATTACAACGGCCGCCTCTCTCAAACGAGTGGCGCTAGTCGTCATGTCGATTCGCAGCCGAGAGGCACTTTGGCCCAGCTGCCATTTGCACATATTACACGACCCAGGTTCTTTGCGCGGACTTGTGGTCAAGCCTTGGAGCGTCGTGATCCGACAGCGTTTTGTCAAGCTCTGCGTGGGGATCTCCACCAAGCACCGGAACGGACACTCGGAGGGAAGAGATCGGCCTAAGCCCGATCGCTGTGACGGCGGCGTCGGGATCGACTGGTATCTACATCACCGTCGCGAGCTTGTTTTGTCGTTCACATGAGCCATACTAGCGGTGGCCGCCACGTCGGCAACTTTAACCCGCCTGGTGGCGTGGCTGATGACCGCTGTGTGAGCCACTCAAACCGCCGAGCGACACTTGAAGCTTTTCTGGCCCCTGTCCGTGCCGAGGGCAGCGCAGCTGACAGCCAGCTGGGCTTATGTGGCGCCGGGGACCATGTCACACATATATAAGCATCCCACCGACCAGCAAACCGTTGTCTCGGTGGTTGTCGAGGAAAACCACGAAACATGCTTCCGCCTTGTAGCCGGCGCCAGTGCCCGAAGATCTGCACCAGCATGGGCGAACAGATGCTCTCCCGCGAATACTACTATCTCGGCACGCAGCTTCCTGGCGCGTCTCACCCCGCAGACGAAGAGACATACTTGGCCCATGATCAAGATGTTTCCGCAGTGGAACAAGTTCGCCACCGATTGCCTGAAGCTCGAGGGCCCAGCATGGTCATGATTGATCCTTTGGATCGATCCCTCTCGTTCTACTACGCCCACCCCGGCTCCATATCAGCAACATTGTCATCAAACCTTCGATCTGGATATCAATGATCACGTTGCTCAACATGGGAGCCAGCCGGAAACCAACTCACCACACTCGCGAGAGGCTAAGGGCAGACCAGGCTCGTCCGGTGCCGATGGCATGCCGGGCGGACCCAGGCCAAGATATTCAAACCTGGGTCCCCCGCCTGCACCCCAGACCACGCCAGCCTACCGCGCAGACCGCGGGTGCACCTTTGTCTACCACGACGGTGGCCCAGCCACAGGCCTACGCCACGGGCGGCCCCGCGAAGCTGATCAACTCACGAGTTACGTTGTGGACGGTACACTCCTGCCGGCCACGGGGCCCGCCAAATGATCAACAACCTGCGACTGCGGTTGCGGGTGGCCCTTGGCCAAAGAACGGCGCCTCGGCACTGGCGTCCACTTTAAGGGCGTTGCTCGTGCCCTAAAGGCGCCGAAGCCTGGGGTTGTAAAGTACAAGATGATCCGACGCCAGATCACCACATCGTTCATGTGGCGACAGGCCACAAGATCAGTTGACGACGTATGTCGTGGGCGGCCTTCGACCACCGAAACGGCGCCGTCTTTCCCGTCACGGTCGGTTTTCGAATTTTGGCCTTCGAGTTGGTCACCCGCCACCATCTTCATCGAATGCAGCTACGATGATTCACGGACGATCGATAGGCTGTCCGGGAGCGTCGTAGCTGCAGCGATGGCAGCCGACAGTCACAACCGCAGCAGCCAACTCTCCACGACAAGGTTTCCCCGAGGACTGTTAAGCCACCGTCGTGGTTGGGCCCGAGAGTGGCCAGCCGACGACGGGAGGTATTTGATACGCCGTCGTTTGGTGGCCTGGTAGTTGCCAAGTCCCGCGAAACCTCATTGGTCATGGTCAGCACAGCCAGACACGTATACTGCCTTTTGGTGCGCCGCCTGCTGCGCCATCTGGATTGGGTTGATGGAACCAGGGTGATCAGTCGACGACGTACCTGATATGTCGTGGGCTGGCTTCAAACCAGTTGACTACATACTTGAGATGTCGTGGGTTGGCTATTTAATCATAACCAACCCAGTTGACGACATACCGAGGTTATCCCCAACAGATCAGTTGACGACATATGTGGTGGGCCCCTCGGCCACCGAGGCAGTGCCGGTTTTTCTCGCTGTTTTCCGACAGATACCTTCGCCCTCCCTGTGCTAGCGAGCCTACCCCATCCGATCATTCCACCCAGAGCGGTGCGGCACGCACACACGGACTGGACCAGCTTATTTCAGCCTCTCCCATCGGCTGACTGTCTGGTGGCGAGCGCAACTTCCCGTCGACGGGACCCGGGGTGCTGCCGACCTTCCCTTCAACGGGGCCCGGGGTTCTCTGGCGGGGATCACTGGGAAGAAGACGCGGAACTGCGACTGTTGCAGCTGTTGCAACGGACCGGCGATATTGCTGACCAATCCCCACCGCCTGGTGCCGTTGCAACAGCTGCAACAGTCGCAAACAGCCTTACAATGGCTCTTGGGCTCGCAGCTGGCCGAAGCCAAGACGTCACTCTTGGTCTGTCATTTTCCAAGGTCACCCTGGTCTTGATGTGTCAATTGCCAAGGTCACTCTTGATCTGTCAGTTTCCAAGCAGAGTTATACCGTCGGTGGGCCTCACCCGCCGTACAAAACCCATCGGATGCCAAGAGAAAGACGCGGGCGACCTCTTTTACGAAATCTCTTTCGAGCCGGTCGAGGGATTCCTTTGGCACGCCTCAGCGACCGCGGGCCACAATACACCCGGATCAACGACTGATCCCTCGGCCGGCAACTTTGGCAACTCCCAGCCGGCGGCCGCGGGCTGAGATCAACGAAGGGCGCAAGAACGTTATTGTTTCCACCCTCGACAAAGAGCCGAGACTGCTGCTCCCGAGACGCCCGGGGCGCCGGAGATGCCCGAGATTCCCGAGAAGCCGAACACCGCCTTCACGGCCGGCCCATGGCGGCGAGGATGCAGCCGTGCCTGCCGTGGCCACAGCGCACTGCTGCCTGTTGCCAAGGCGCCCGGCGCGGGTTCAGGCGCATCCTCGTCGTCATGGGTCACAAAAAAGGATACTACCTCCAAGACTCGCCTCTTGCTTCCGGAAGGACCGCCGCTCTGTCGCCGAAGCAGAGCCGCCGCCGGCCAACCAGGCCAGGCGCCAGCAGTGGAGCGGTGCTCCTTCGGATATCCGGTCTCATATCACTCCTGCGACCGAGGTGCCTGCAGCGGAGCGGCGCTCTGCTGCCGAAGCAGAGTTGCCGGCGGCCGACGAGGCCAACGACAATGGGGAGGCCGAAAAAGCTGCCATAATAAACCCATCGGATGTCAACAGGACAACTGGCAAGCTTGCCATGGGCGATTCCATGGACCACCGACACCACGACTCCGACCAGCGACGCGCACCACCATCACCACGACTGCCAGCACTAAGCCTGTGGCACTGGCGCCCGCTCTAAGGCTGTGGTAGTCGTGGTGGCGGAGGCAACACTGAGTAGTGCCGCGCGTCTCGAGTGGCAGGGCATGCTCGAGGCAGCCCTGGCGGGTGATGTGGTGCGTCATGAAAAGAAGCGGCTGATCGGGGCCACTGTCCAGGAGCACGGCAACCGGCATATCAGGCGTGTCGTCAGGAGCTCGGCAAGTCGGCACGCGGCGCAGAGCTCTGGATGGGCATACACGTCACCACTACCACAGCCGCCGTCACCACAAGTGCCAGCACTGAGCCTGTGGTGCTTGTGGTGACGGAAGTAGACACCGCGGAGCCTTGCCCAGCCACGCAGACCAGAAAAATAGCGATACACCAGAAGCCCATTAGGTATATGGACAGCGATAAACAACTTCCCTTGAAGAAAAAAGAATTTCCTTCATTGTCTCCTTTCTTATTTCCTTTCCTATTTCCTTTTTTCGGGGAGGCTGTTTATTACTGCCCATGAACCTGGTGGGTTTGCCATTTAGTGTATCGCTCTGTTCCCGGGCTGCGTGCCAGCTTGGGCTTCAGGTTCTGGAGTGGTGACTGGGGTCTATCGGTGACGGGGGAATGGGGCCACAATATAGGTGGCACCCGGCTTTTCATCATTGCTATCGATCCAGATATTCATGATCATGTTGTTTGTTTTTGTTATTGTTATCAATCCAGATGCTCATGATCACATTATTTGTTTTTGTCATTATTATCGATAGATATTCATAATTACGTTGTTTATTTTTGTCATTGTCATCGATCCAGATGTTCATAATCACGTTGTTTGTTTTTATCATTGTTATCGATTCAGATGTTCATGAGCACGTTTTTTTTTTGTTTTCGTCATTGTCATCGATCCAGATGTTCATAATCACATTGTTTTTATCATTGTCGTCGATCCAGATGTAATGACTTTGCTCTCGGTTCGGCTGCTTGTGATCATTGCTCAACATAGGAGCTGGCTATGCAGATAAGACATGCTCATCGAACACAACATGTCCATTGCAACCTATCGGGCTCGGGCTCTATATTCGACGCCGTAGTGGACGGATGAAAAACACCGCGGCGGCTACAGGTGCAGCCAACCGACTGCGCCCCGAGGTTCTCATGCCGTCAGTATTCTTCTGTGCGAGAAGAGACGGTGGTGCAGGACGGCGTGGCGGTCACTGTACGCTGCGACGAACGCCTCCCTACTCTGCCTCCAGACGTTTAATCGGCACAGTGTCCATTACTACAGGCACAACAGCGTGTTTTTCCAAGATGATGCGGTACAATTATTTGATGACGCAACAGCCCGGAATAACAGCACATATTTCCGAGATGATGCGGTACAGGCATTTGATGACGATGACGAGAAGGAGGCGAGACCTTTCGGAGCAATGTTATCACGCCACGGACGAGTTTATACCGGAGGTAAGGTTCGCCAAAACGCACCCATGGGTGCCCGGCCGTATCGCGGAGCCGAGATGATGAACCTCGATGACGAGGCCAGCGTGGCTGGCAACCCTGGAGACGCCTTACCAAACCCTCTACGGATTTACTTTCAACTGCCGCGCATAAACACAGCTGTGGCAAGCAAAGAGAGTGTGACTTTTGACCACCAGAACAGCCATGTCCGACGACGACACAAGGAGGGCCAAGGCGCCAGCAGAAACGACGAGCGTGAGGTCATCGTGGGTAGCGTACATGACGTTTACAACAGAATAGACGCAAGGTTGAGCGAGGTGGATATCAAGATTCGAAAACAAAAACAATAAATCGGATGTTTTTACACCAAGGAAAGCTTGTGAAAAACAAAACAAAAGATGTATGTGATCATTGACATGGCACGACCTTTCCAAGATATGTTTCCTTGAGCCAAGGATCGGCTATAAGAGAGAGAGAGAACCCCCAGCGTAGTTGGTACAATCCCAGTTTTGTGCTTCGCCATCTTCTCACCATATCCAGCTTCTCGCCGCCTCCGGCTTCTCCAGCTTCCAGCTTCCAGCTTCTCCAGCTTCTCACCAACTCATGCTTGTCACCACCCCCTGCTTCCCAACGTCTCCAATGGCCCGCCACAGATCGACAGCCAGAGCGACGGCCAGAGCAGGCCCAACGGGGCCAGCCATGATGAGCCCCTCCCGTCCCCGTTCCGTCGGCACATGC
>GL876975.1:1085539-1107133 GCA_000193285.1 Magnaporthiopsis poae ATCC 64411 | reverse complement strand
TTCGGACTCCTCCTCCTCCGCAGACGCAACCGCCTCGACCTCAGGAGGACCAGCGTCATCGGAGCGAACGACGCGCGAGCTCTGCCTCCCCGCCGGCCGGCCGATTCACGTCTTCGCCTACGGCCCGCCGGGCACCATGTCGGCGTCGCTGCGCAAGGCGACGCGGGGCCTCATCACGAGCGTGGTGCAGGGCAACGACCTAGTCCCGCATCTGTCGCTTGGCGTGCTGCACGACCTGCAGGCGGTGGCGCTGGCCATCAAGAACGACAACATCGACGCCAAGATGGAGATTCGGCAGAGGCTGTGGGCGGCGCTGCAGGACGGGCTGGCGCGGTCTTGGTACAGCAACAGCGTGGACGACGATGGCGGCGACAACAACAACAGTGGGCGTGGTGGCAGCAACAGGCAACCGGGCAGGAGGCAGGGAGGTGGAGGAGGCAGCGAGGACGATACGTGGGCGTTCGCGGCGCTCAAGACGCTCAGGGCAAACATGATGAGCACAAAGCTGCTGCCGCCGGGCGAGGTGCTCACGATGGAGACGACGCGCGTCATGAGGCGGGATGCTTTTATTCGGCGGTCTCCCAGCGGCGGTGGCAGCAACAACCGTCGTGGTGGCGCCGAGGAGACGGAGACGGAGACGGGCTTCTACGGGGTCTGCAGGCCGGCGCGCCGCGTGGTGCTCAAGTACGTGCGCGACGTGGAGACGAGGTTCCGCGAGGTCCGGTTCGCGGGCACCATGCTCACGGACCACAGCCCTGCGCGGTACGAGGACGCGCTCAGCTTGTTGCAGCAGGGTGTCTTGCCTTCTTAGGCCGCACGCGCGCTTCACTGTTGCAACATTTTTTGGTTCTTCACTTTTGCATCGTCACTGGCTGGGAGGAGCTTTTTCTTTTTGTTGTAGACTTTTTTGTCTCCTTTTTCGGTACGCTTTTATAGGACGAGGATTATTTAGTTCGGTATGGGATAGACGT
Source organism: Magnaporthiopsis poae ATCC 64411 (assembly GCA_000193285.1). Taxonomy (NCBI): domain Eukaryota; kingdom Fungi; phylum Ascomycota; class Sordariomycetes; order Magnaporthales; family Magnaporthaceae; genus Magnaporthiopsis; species Magnaporthiopsis poae. Next base: position 1,106,162 of record GL876975.1, on the reverse strand, counting down.
GTTTTGGAAGAGTAGGCAGGCGCAATAACGAGCAGGAAGACAAGTTGTATCGGATTCATACGCGGAGGCTTGGCTGGACGGCATATATCTGGGATAGACGCGCATTGGAAGAGTGGCAGACGCAATAACAAGTAGGAAAACAAGCTCTATCGAGCTCATACGCGGAGGCATGTTTGGACGGCATGGCATGTTATCCGGGATAGACGTGTATTGGGAGTGTAGGCAGACGCAGTAAAGAGTAGGAAAAACAAGTTCTATCAAAGTCACGCCCAAGGCGTGTTTGAATGGCATGTATTTGGGATGGGCGTGTATTAGGAAAGAGTAGTAGGCAGACGCAATAAATAGGAGGACAGGACACATGTTACTTGTTTTCCATCAAAAAGTCACGCCCAACGCATTTTTGGATGGCATGTATCTGGGACAGGCGTGACGCAGTAAAGAGCATGAGGGGAAGCACGTTCTATTAAAGTTATACCCGAGAGCATCCTGGGCGGCGGCATCTGTTCTGGGATAAACACGTATTAGCGAGCACCAAATAAACGCAGTAACAAAAAGAAAAGCGGGAAAGGAAGCCCATTCTATCGGATTCACGCCCAAGGTTGTGCTCGGACGATATGCGGGCGTTGGCAGAGCAGGTAGGCAGGCACAGTAAATATGGGACAGGAAACAAACACGTTCATCGAGTTCATACGCAATGGGCGGTCTGAGTGTGTGTCCTAAAATAAGTGTAGCGGCAGAGTTGGCGCAGTGAAAAAAAAAAAAAAAAGCAGGACAGGGAACACGCGCTGACGAATGCCACGCCCAAAGTCATATCTGGACGGCGTGTATTGGCGGAAGCGCTTAGGCAGACTCACTTGGTAAAGAGCAGGGCAGGGAACACGTTTTATCGTGTATTTGTATAACTCGGCGCAGGAAAAAAAAAACCAGCCCAGGGAAACACGGCCTATCGGGGTCACCTAAGGCATGCTTTTGGACGACATCCCGACCCTGGGATGAACATGTAGTCGGCGCAGTGAGCGAGCAGTGATAGGAACCACATTTTACAACGTCACGCCCAAAGGCATGTTTAAACGGCATAGGTGTGTGTATTGGCAAAGTCCCGCGGCCTTTGGTTGCCGTTCCAGTAGCCACCGGCCACTTTAGCCACTGCCTGCACATTCGCTCAGGCTGAGTCTAGATCTGCAGAGATGGGGCTGTTGTCGCAGATCGGTCCTATAAGGGACGCGGACCCGTCCATTGATTCGTTCGTCTGTTGTCCTCCTGCAATGGGCGATACAGGCCACGGGCGGTCTTTCGAAGTGCGGTCCAATTCTTCTTTGTTGGCATGTGTAGGGAACTAGAGCATATCGCGCTCAAAGAGCTTTGTTTTTATGGCTGATGCATCACTCGAGTGCCGAAGGTGTGAGCAGTAGGGCTGTGCTCTGGCTTTATGAGAGCGTCTATAAGGAGCCTGGTGTGAGGCCTTGTAGCGAACTGGAAGATGGAGGCTGCCTGACAGCGGGAGGCGGTGGCCGCCTGGTCGGGCGAGTGGGGGTGGCAAAGGAGCGGGCTGCCAAAGCGCCTGTCATGGGCAGCGGCGGGAGATGGTTAGAGGAACGGGAGAATGCGCACTGATGCGGAAAGTTGGCTCTAGAACTCATGAGTGTGTGGTACGAAGGCGCTGCAAGGACAGGCCATTACCAATACATTTCTTAAAACTCTGCGCCGTCTCAGAAACTTCTGCATTTGTATTTACCGCCTCCTGGATCATGACGCACTTTCTCGAGCGCAGATGCTCAAGGCCACTGGTAGCAGGGTGCCGGCCAGGCATCTCCGCGTCTGCGACCTTGTCCGGTAAGCGTCCCAATAATCATGGGCAGTGATATATTCAATTCAGTCTCCTATCGCCGTATACCCTTCATCTCACCATCGCGTTTGCGCTCCTAGCAGAGACAATCAACACTGGGGCAGTCCGTCGGTCTCATTCTCTTGGGATTTCCCAGGAACCTGCCGTGCTGAGCATGTGAGGATCCAGCCACGCTCTTTTCGTGCACTACCTCTCCAGCTGGCGACCGTTGGTTGGTGGACAGCTCCTGGACCTCGAGGCTACAAGATACAATGAATAAATTTCCGTGCAGGTCGAGGTATCTGTAAGTACAAAGCGTCTGGCATCTGGAACCTGATCTCGATGAGTCTCGATGAGGAAGAAAGCCCCCACCACTTTAGCACGGAAACCTGACCCCCGCACCAGGACCAGGGCACCCCGCCCCTTGTCCCATGGTTTTAGGCAATCAATCCATCCCCGCCACCCTCCCTCCTGACAGTCCTGCCCTCGCCGCCAGCAATTCCCCGCCCCTGTCTCTGGGCTGTACCTACCTTCCTAGGTGGACAAGGATGCTGCCATCGTAGTCCTCCCCGTCTTTATCGTTATTGGTGTCGTCGTGGGCCTGATGCCTTTCTTTCCTTCCGTATAAGATGGGAGATGAGTGATCCAAGGAGGCGAATTCGTGTTGATTGATCGCCCAACCGAGCAGTCAGGTCTCGGGGATCGGAATCAATCAATATTGTTGGGCAGAAAGCACAGCAGGCCATGCAACAGTGCCCCACCAGGCCTTCAACCAACCGACCGCCAGGTCTTTTCGCTGAGGGAGGGTGGGCGGCCCAGCCATGGCCGGCATGGGGAACCTTTTTAACTGCCGTTCCCCAGCCAGCATCCCTAGCCATCGTCGTTCGCCCACCCCTGCGAAACAAGATCACCCATCTACTCTTGCCTTCTACCCACATCCCCATCATCGACGTCTAATGCAGGATAGGATGTCTCCCTCGTTCTGCACCGAACTGGCCGACCTTTATCAGGCCGTCGTGGGCTGGCTCGAGGATGTGCCACTTGATCCAGCGTGTTTCCAACACCAGGAGCAGCCCCTGACGGCGACGGTGCTGGATCCGGCCGCCGCCTGGTCGGAGGGGCCGTCCGACCCGTCGTCGCCGCCGCAGCCGCCGTCGTCGTCGGGTGAGCCGTCCCATGCGGGCGGGAAGAGGAAGAAGGCACCGACGTCGCACCACTCGGACTCGGCGGGGCCTCAAAACAACAACAGCAACAGCAACAATAACAACAATAACAACGACAATAACAACAACAACAACAACACCAACAACGGGAACGTTGGACAGAGCGAGATGCCGGCCGAGAATCCCGTCATCGTGCAGCTGGAGCAGCTCACATCGGAGATGCAGCTGCCAGAAGACGTGCGGCACATGTTCTTCAACCTCGTCACCATCTGCAACGGCTCCCTCGTGCTGGCGCGGTCGGTGGGGGAGGCCATCAACGCCAGGATGGCCATCGTGGACCCGTACGGGTTCACGCTGAGCTCGCGCACCTTCATCGAGGACCCGACGGACGAGGCCGAGCTGCGGAGCCAGCTGGCCATGGTCGGCAAGATCAGCGCCATCGTGCGCGAGAGCGGCATGGCCAGCGACCGGTACGCCAGCGAGGCCGAGTGGAACGAATGGGTGCACCGGCCGATGCTGCGGCTGGGGCTCATGGCGGCCGAGTCGGCCAGGGAGAGGCTGACGCCGGACCCGCTCTATCTGGGTGTGGACATGTTCAACACCAAGGAGGCCCTCATCACGCCCATCTGCCTGCCGGTGGGGCTCGACGAGCACTCGGTGCCGGACAAGATGATCAACTACTGCATCGTGCTGTCCGACAGGGCCATGGAGGCCGCGTGCGACACCGTCATCCACATCGAGACGGAGCGGCGGATGCGCCGTGACGACGACGACGACGACGACGACGGCGATCACGCGGCGGCGGGGGCGGCCGAGGAAGGCGGCAGCATCAGCATCGACAGCAGCATCAGCAACATGATCAAGAAGCACCCGCGCGCGCCCTACGCCATCAACCACAGCGAGTACTGGCCGCTCGTGGGCAGGCCGCTCTGCATCAGCGTCGAGACCCACGCCGAGACGGGCACGGGCGTCGAGGAGCTCGAGCACGTGCCGCTGGCGCTGTGGTCGTCGGCGCACTTTGTCCGCCTGAGGCAGCTGCAAGGCCTGGTCGACGACCCGACGGCCCGGGACAACACGCTGCCCTCGCTGCCGCTCCTCTGCCTGGTCGGCGAGGACTGGTACGTGCTCTTCGCCGTCGACCGCGGGAGCTACATGTCGCTGCTCAGGTTCCCGCAGCCCATCGGCTCGACCGGGTCCATCGTCGGGTGCTACAAGATCCTCGCCATGGTCCGGATGCTGAGGGCCTGGTGCTGGAACCAGCACAGGCTCTGGTGGGAGAAGCTGCTGCGTGACATTTGTGGGTTGCCGGGCGAGGCGCCGGGCGAGGAGCCTGGGGTGCCAGTGGAAGAAAGAGGGGATAATGAGGCCGAGGCGGTGGCAGCGGCCTAACAAATAAATACCTATCTACGTATGCGATAAAGGACACAGGGAATCATTTAATTATGACAGTAACAGCTGGAGGGAGCCGGGCCCAAAAGTTCAATCTTGCTTAATATTTTTTTTTTCCTTCCGCTTTTTTTTTTTTCTTCTTTTTTTTGTTGTCGTATTTAGCATCTCGAGGATCCACAGGCCTTACGCCTGTGACCCAGCACCCAGGGCGGTGAGGCTGAGTCGCGCTCCGAATTCGAATTTCAATTCCAGTAACCTATTGTGCCGGACCCCGACCCCACGAGGCTGTCTTTTTGGTTCTTTGCTTTTTGGCAATCATGACCTGGCTTCTGCTGCCCCTTGTCCTCTCCGTCCCGGGTTGTCCGACATAACAGCCCGACGAACCACGCCCTCCCGCATCAGCCCAGCCACCCCCATTCGCTGACCGCTGTGCCCCTCGCCGGGTCGTGTCCTTAGCCGCCCGCCAACGAGTCGTCGCTCTTTTTGTCTGCGCTTCACCGATCAGCTCTTTTGTTTTCCCGTCTCTCGCTCTCACCGCATACCCACCTGCCTGCCTACCTGTCTCCCTACCTGGTACCTACCCGTCTACGTATCTACGTACAGCCCGACGCAAAATGGTCGTCCACTTCGGCGAAGCCTCCTCGGACGAGCAGCCGACCCAGGCGGACCCCCAGAACTCCAACTCCTCCCCGGCCAGTGACGACGCCCTCTTCTCGCCCTCGCTCATCTCCGCCGACGTCTCGGCCCAGCTGCCAGACGGCTACCGCTTCCGGCCGCTGCGCAGGACCGACTACGACTCGGGCTACATCGACTGCCTGCGCGACCTCACCACGGTCGGCGAGATCGAGCGGGACGCCTGGGATCGCCGCTACGACGCCTACGTCGACGCCAGGGACGTGTACTACATCATCGTGGTCGAGGACGGCGCGGGCAGGGTCGTGGCCACGGGGTCGCTGGTTGTTGAGAAAAAGACGTAGGCACACACTCTCTCTTTCCCGAGTTGTCTAGGTACACACACCCAGCTGACACCAACAAAAGCGTCCACAACCTAAGCCAGGTCGGCCACATCGAGGACGTCGCCGTGGCGCGGGACCAGCAGGGCAAGAAGCTGGGTTCCCACGTCATCCAGGCGCTGCTCAAGATCGGGGACGCGCTCAAGTGCTACAAGTCCATCCTCGACTGCAGCGAAAAGAACGAGGGCTTCTACATCAAGAACGGCTTCAGGCGCGCGGGGCTGCAGATGGCGCTGTACGCCGACAATGGCAAGTTTGGCCCTGGTTTTCTTCTTTATTTGTTTCTGGTCCAATCTCTTCGGACGACGTGTACAAACCCGCGTTCAGGCCGCTTCTTGGACAGACAACTTCTGCCCGAGACACCGCCACCAGCTCTGGACATTTGCTAATTGCGCCCTCTCCTTCGACACAACAGCCTAGACCCGCGTCTTGGTGCACAGGCCACCCACATCTTGGAGGGGGAGGGGCGATTGTCTCTGCTAGGTGCCCGGGCTTTACGATGATAGGGGACTGATTTGGGCCAGTTAGGTGCATCAATTGCTTGCACTGCATAATGCCGCGCCGCCGACCTGCTGATGGACACGCCGAGGGCGAGAATTGAGTGGTACCTAGGTATTGAGTTGACGCCAGCGAGCAGCCAACCCGAATGGATGCATCAGTTCCGACGTCCATGGATTTGTCCGGCATACAGTGCCAAAACGAGCCAGAAATATTGTCCATGTTGCATTGCCACTTAATTGAGGACGGCGGACAGCAATGCATCGAGCAATGCCCCTGGCCCCGCCGGACAGAAAAAGGCACGACTTTTCTTCGGCTTGTGAAAATGACAGCAACATGCGACGTCTCGTGCGCCAGAGTCGGCACACCCTCCTTTTTCATATGCCCGGCGCTGGTCTGCTGGTCTGCATTCGCCGCTCACAACGTCCGACCGAGGCCGTGGCCTCGTCGCTCGGGGACTGTCAAGTCCGAGTCGGACAGCACGTAAAAAAAGCATTTATATCGACTGGCCTCTTTTCCCTCAAGTCGTAGCCCGCCATCCCAGCCCACCTACCAAAACACCTGCCTCTCTCCTCACTCATCACGGACATCTGACGTCTGACACTTTCAGCCTGTCGCTTTTTACGCGGTCCGACATCCTCCGCACTACGGATATCCCCAACCCAAAACCCCCAGCTGACGTCCGTCGTCCGCGTCATCCGGAGACCAGATAAAAAAAGCCTCTTGTTTCCATCGTCCAAAATGGTGGCCGACTTCAACCACGCCGTCCTCGCCCGCCTGAGGATCGCCCTGACGAAGTGGGAGTGGGTCTCCCTCACAGCACACAGCCTTGCCTTTATTGGACTGCCTGCCCGTCTGCCTGCCTCCTGCTCCCTTGCATGATCACTTGGAAACATTTTTGAGCACATCGAAGGCTGTCCATCTCGTTCCTGCCGTGCAACCCTGACTAACCTTTTTTTTTTGTCGTCATCGCCTCGAAATACTGCAGGGTGAGAGAGCGAGAGTTCGCTGCCAGCCAGCCCCGGGTTCATCGGCGCAGGAGCAGCAGGGTCATTGCCATCCCGGACGCCGACGGCGGAAAGACGACGCAGTTCACACGGCAGAAGGTGGTCAAGGTGCTGCTTTGAGGGCTTTTTGGTTTCTTGGATACTCGTCAATCTCTGCTATTTATTTTGTTCACACTCGGTTTGTTCTCTTGTTCTACCACCAGCCCATCCCAAAGAACCAACATGTCTCCGCACAAGGTCGATGACGTCGACGCGGCGCCCAAGCCGTCGTCGGGCAGGAGCTGGATGATGGGTGCCGAGGCCTTTGAGCGGAGGATGCCGCACCACGACGGGATCAAGGCGCTGTGGGAGACCAAGTGGAAGATCCCAGTGAGTTGTTTCTCTGCTCATTTTTCTTTGGATACTACTGTTCATGAGTCTCGGTTCACGGTTGTATAGCACGGTCATGGATGTATTACGGATGTGGATCCAGCACAAACACAACCAAAACATCAATTATCCCCCAATTCATCGAGCCCTTTGTCCAGAGTGAGCCTCACTGTCCACTAACTAAAACCGAAACACACATCCAAAGTGCTCCAAAGGCCTGTACCCATTCCACGACGGACACTACGACGACTTTGAGCCCATCTTCGCGCACCTGATCGCCCAAGAGTTCCTCAAGCGCGGCTGGGGCGTCGTGGTGGTCGAGATACCCGGCACGGCCGACTGCCCCGCCGACAGCGCGGACCCGGACAGCCCCGACCGGCTGTGGAGCAGCCTGCTGGACTGGATGGGCGCCGTCGGCTTCTTCGACATGGCCAGGCTGATGGCGTGGGGTTTGAGTTCGGGCGGATACTACGCCGTCCGCGCCGCGCACACCCACCGCGCCCGCCTGGCCGGCTGCGTGGCCCAGGGCGCGGGCTGCCACTACTTTTACGACCGTCAGTGGCTGGACCGGGCCGACGGGCACGAGTATCCTTTCAAGTGGGTTTTTTTTTTCTCCTTCTTTTTTCTTTTTTCTTTTTCCTTTTTTTTTTTTTTTTCTTTTTTTTTTTAAACTTTTCCTTTTCAGAGCAGCGTCGGCTCTCTGATTTGTGATGACGAGGAAACCCAAAAATAGGTCCCGACGCTAACAATGGCTGCAAACCTAACCGAAAAGACTCTCCCCCGCCATGGCCATGAAGCACGGCTTCGACTCGGTCGAGGCCTACAGGGAAGGGGCGCAGAAAAAGTTCTCGCTGCTCGAGACGGGAATCCTCGACCAGCCTTCGACGCGGCTGCTGCTCGTCAACGGCACCCTGGACGGGCTCATGCCCATCGAGGACTCGGTCATGCTGTTTGAGCACGGCTCGCCCAAGGAGGCTCGCTTCTTTACCGACGCCCTGCACATGGGGTACCCCAAGGCCAACGAGGCCGTGTACCCGTGGATGGAGAGTGTTATGGCGTCCAAGTAGGGTGGCAGCTTTCTTTTTTTTCACTTTGGTCACTATTTTGGATTGTCCTCCCGTGACGGCTTTTTGGATTGCAAATACAACCATTTCCACGAAATCTCCATTGCGCCCTTTTTCTTTGATCACATTTTTTTTTTTTTTTTGGCTTGTCCCTCCCATGACTTTTTGGGTTGCAAATTTGCAAATACTCCTTTTTTTTTCTTTGGTCACATTTTGGATTATCCTTCCCATAATGATGTTTTGGATTGCAACATAATTTTGACTACAACCATCTACACGAAATCCCATTGCACCACCCATTCCCGCACTCCACCTACTCCGCCGGCTTCTCCGTCGACATCTTGCCGTCCTTGTCGTAAAAGATCTCGCACACTTTGACGGACCGCAGGTGGTCGACGCCCTTGCTAAGCTCGCAGTCGTGGTGGAACAGGTACCATTTCCCCTTGAACTCGACGATGGAGTGGTGCGTGGTCCAGCCCAGCACCGGCTCGAGGATGCGGCCGCCGTACGTGAAGGGCCCGTAGGGGCTGTCGCCGACGGCGTAGCACAGGTAGTGCGTGTCTCCGGTCGAGTAGGAGAAGTAGTACTTGCCGCCGTACTTGTGCATCCACGCGGCCTCGAAGAAGCGGCGGTCGTGGTCGTCGGCCAAGAGCTTTTTGCCCGTCTCGGGCGCCAGGATCTCGATCTCGCGCACCTCCTCGTCGAACTGCCGCATGTCGCGCTTCAGCCGCGCCACCCGCGGGCCCAGCGCATACACACCGGCCCCCGACGGCTCCTTGGGCCCCTGCATGGACGCATCAAAGACATCGTTGCCGCCCTGGTAGCACTGCAGCTGGCCGCCCCAGAGGCCGCCAAAGTACATGTAGGCGTCGCCGTCGCCGTCGTCGCCGTCGACGAAGACGGCCGGGTCGATGCTGTACGACCCCCGCATGGGCTCCGGATCCGGCGCAAACGGCCCCTCGGGCCTGTCGGCCACGGCCACGCCGATGCGGAAGATGCCCTGCTTGTCGCGGGCGGGGAAGTAGAGGTAGTACTTGCCGTCCCGCGTCGCGGCGTCGGGCGCCCACAGCTGCTTGGACACCCACGGCACGTCCTCGGCCCGCAGGGCCAGGCCGTGGTCGACCACGGGAGCCGGCGGGTCCAGCGACTCGGTCGAGAAGACGTGGTAGTCGGCCATGTCGTACTGGTCGCCGTTGTCGTTGAACTTGATGTCGGTCTCGCGGTCGTGCGACGGGTAGATGTAGATCTTGCCATTGAAGACGTGCGCCGACGGGTCGGCCGTGTAGAGGTGAGTGATGAGGGGAGGCATTTTGGTGTCTCCTGTAATACGGGGTGGCGGTCACGAGTGGAGGGTAGGTCCGGTGTGAACTTGACTTGGTGATGTTTTTATGTCTTGTTTTCCTTCCCTCATTGATGTCGTGGTCTACCTAGATTGATGCCAACCAGATGGATTTTTAATGGCAACACTTCCACGACGACAGCACCGTGTCATGACTTTATACACCTCCCGAGTCCCCTCCTCTCCTCACTTGGCAAAACACGCATGTCTATTGCATTCAGGCACCACGTTCCGCCACGAGAAAAACAAGCCCGACTTCAGCCAGGCCTGCCCGTTCTGTCTGCCCGTCTGCCCGTCTTTCCGTCTGTCTGTTGCCCTACGCCCGGCTGCGTGGGAAGAGGATCCATCTTTTTGCTATTTAGCCTAATTTACCCGCCCCGGGGACTCGGCTGACGGTGTGGTGCTTCGCACGTGGTTGCGGCCTTTTTTGTTGTCTATGGCGACTGACGCCCGTCAATTCAGGCATCATACCTTTGGTGCGGCCGTAACAAGCAAGAGAAAAAAAGGCGCACGTGGTGTCACCTCCCGTCAAAAAACCTGACGCCCCTTGCGTTTCCGGGGACAGCCCGCTCAGGCCGCACACAGCCCAGCGTAGCCTGTTTTGTTCAGTGCACTTGTACACCTCTCTCAAGGGTCACAAAAGGTTAAATCGATAGACTGTCCACTGCTGTGACCAAGGGGCATCGGCCGGGTGTGGCGGGATACCCTTCTCTATGTCGCCATTTACGTGCTAAACCATGTACCGGCCCCAATCCGCGATCAGGATAGCGCTGACCGAAATTTAACCTTTTGCCAGCTTGTGCTTGCACGCAGGTCCGGTCCCTCATCCGAGGCGGCACCACCAAGGTCCAGACTCGGATCTGTACGCCTCACGCCTCACGCCTCGCGCCAGCCCTCTGTTCCACCGACGCAGGCGTGGCGTCGACGGACAAGATGGGATTGCATGTTTCTGCAGGCATCCCGCCGCGATATGTCCCTTCTAGCCTGGATCCGGCAATCGATCGAGGCTTGATGGTTTGGTGCCGCTGTTCGGGTTTGTTCTACTGCCCGAGGAGGCTCCATGGCTTTCCCTTTGGATCATGCTTTTGCTAGGCTGGGCTTGGGGCTAGAGGCGATGGAGGAAGGAGCGAGGTTGTACCTGCCTGTCTGCCTCCCTTACTTATCGAGTCTGTGGGCTGCCCAAAAGAGAAAGCAAAATGTTTTCTTCCTGCCTTGACTCTTGCTACTCTCGCCATTCTCGTCACTCTCGTCTCGAATGCCGCTGGAAAACCTGACCTTGTGTTTTTTCCTTCGTCTTCTTCACGTGGCACGACCTCGACGTCTTGGGCTGCGGTTGCCGCATCTCGTCTGCTGCCTAGGTGCTGCACTTGCTTCCTCCTGCACCTCACCAAACCCAACGACGGCACTTCGGATTTCTCACGGCGGCAAAAGACAAACGAAAGAAGACAAGCCAGGGTGCTGCACTTCCCAAGCCTCTGTGATGCCGGCCGCGACGGTTGTGAAGCCTGTGGCGATCCCCTCGACTGGTCCTCCCATCATCATCACCTCGCCGCCAAGCCTGGCCAGCGCGACGGTCGAGCCTGCAAATGGCTGCACGGCAAGTCTCGCTCGGTCTGATGCAGGAAACCGTGCGCAGGAACTAACATGTCTGGTGAACCCTCCGTGCAGGAACCCACTGCCGCGGCGGGCTGCGACAGCGCAATAGCCAGCTGCATCCAGAGCCTCGGTGCCAGCCCCAGCGTCCGGTATCCCGAGGGCGTGGAATCGTGCTACTGCAGCCATGGGTGAGTAGAGAGCGAGGTCTGACAGGGTGACAAGGAGAAAGGGCAGCGGAAACTGACATGACACCGTGCACGCAGCCTTGAGTATCTGCAGTGCTACTCCTCGTCCTTGACGGCGCACTGCCCGGCCACCACCATGACTGGTAAGTGCCTGCTCTACCACATCCGTGCTGTGTATGCTTTTCCTTCGGCTTCCGCAGCTCACACAAAGATGCCTCCTCACTAGAAGACTTTGCCGTGTACCAAGTCTCCTGGTTCAACTCCAAGTGCGGCGGCGTCCCTGCCACCGCCATGGCGCAGATCAAGCCGCCTTTGACCGTGGGGCTTTCCATCATGTAAGTCCCCCTGCTCCCCTCTGTTCCCCCTGCTCCCCTCTGTTCCCCCGGTTCCCCCTTGTTCCCTCCTGTCCCCCCTGTCCCCCCCGGTTCCCCCTCCTCTGCTGCTCGGGATTGGCTGGCTGACGCACCCAAAAGCCCCGTCCGCCGTAGCACACGTCTCTCGAGCCGCTCCACGCCACCGGCAAGAACGGCCACACCTACATACTCCGGAACGGGTCAGCTTCTTGGCGGCACCTGCGCTTGGCCCTCGCACACCCTCATAGACGTCGGAAGCGCCGTGTATTGGGCCGGCCACGTCGGCTGCAGCAACGACCGTCCCGAGTGTTGTCCCTGGCCTGCGGCGGCCGGGGTGCCCACTGATGGGCCGAGCCCCAGTGCCGGCTACACGGGCGTTGCGGCGTATCCATCGCCCAAAGACGCTGCCCAGCTTACTCTCTCACGCTGCCCTGACGACTACTACTCGGTGTCTGGGTCTTGCTGCCCCACGTTAGTTGGCCTCTCTTCTCTCTCCCGTCAGACGTGACATGCGGGCCATGCTAACATAGGCGTTTATCTCAAAGTGGATACTTCCCCTTCACCCGCGCCGTGGCTGGCCAGACCCCTTGCTGGTCCTCGTTGGATCGTGCGACTCCGGTCCCGACCCTGACAGCCAACGTTGCAGGGCAGCCAACCGACACAACCAAACCCACGTTGGCAATCATCGGCGTCGTCTGGGCCGTCCAATATCCCGTTGCTCCTCAGCCCAAGCCCTTCACGGGCCTGGCGGCCGGGGCCATTGCCGGAATCACCGTCAGTGTTGTCACCATCCTCTTGAGCTTCGGCCTCTGCTGGTTCTTCCTCTGGCGCAAGCGCAGAGCAGTCGCCCGTCAGGGCATGCAGCTGCCGAACTCGGGCGGCGATGGCACACCCATGAGCGTCTTTATGCCCGAGAAGGGTTTGGAGTCGAACCCCATCACCCCGGGCAGCAATTCGCTGTTGAGCATGCCGCCTCAGGTGTCACCCCGGTTGCTGTACGAGGAGCAGCTCTGGAGGCGTCCCGAATCCCACCAACCCCCTCCCCCCACAGCCCGGGCTTACGTAGAAGAAGACATGTACCACGCCCTTCTCTGCAATGGCCGCGTCACCTCCCCGACGCCAGCCTGGTCCGTTTCGGAGCCGCCACTGGACCAACAGGAGGTCTACGCCCTCGATGTCCTCCCGGCCGGGACCGGTGACACTACTCTGCCACCGCCACAGACCTGGCCGGCTCCCGACCCGCAACGGAGCCAGCAGAGGGGCGACAGTCTCGATGTCGGGGTCGGTGGCAACAGAACTAGTGGCGGCCCAAACGATTTCCCCGTCACCCCAACACCACCGCCACAGGTCCGGCCGGCTTCCAGGCCATCGCCAGACCAACAGCCGCTGCTTGGTGCGTCTTTGGCAGGCCGGAAAAGCAGGAGCGTCTCCCCCAGGCCCAGGGTTACAGCCCTGCCGCCTCGTCTCGGGCCGCCTCCAACTGGCCCGCTGCCTCCGATTCCGACCCCATCGCCACGACCGAAAAAGGCATCCCTCGCCAAGACAGCCCAGGGGAAGGCGGGGCCGGAGAATAGAGTCCGTGAGAAGGACTACCCAGCAAATGGCATGCCCGCACCTATCCCGCCGGCGGCCATACGGCACAACCAACACCAGCAACGCCGGCAACGAAAGACGCAGCCGCAGCCGCAGCCGCAGCCGCAACCGCAACCTCAATCACTCCAGCGACAGGGGCAGCAGGAGCTGCACCAACTTCAGCCGCACCAGCGCCGCCTATTGAAGCTGCAGCTGCAGCACCAGCAACAGCAGCAGCAACGGCAGCAACAAGAGCTGCTGCAGCAGCAAGCACACCAGCAGCATCTGCAGCAAGCATGCCAGCAAGAAAAGTTGCCGTCCCTGGCGCAACAATTTGAGCAACAGCAACAGCAACAACAACTGCTGCCGCAGCAAGCGCACAAGCAGCAGCAGCAGCAGCAGTTGCCTCCCCTGGCGCAACTATTTCCCCCACGAGCGCAGCAACAGCAACAGCAACAGCAGCGAGCTGGTCCGTTGCCACCACCACAAAGACAGACTTATGCGTCAATACTGGCGCACCCGTATCACCAGCAGCTGCAGGGACACTACACGCCATCGGAACCAAGCCCTCCTGCCCATCAACGCAAGCTCCCCGTCTACACCCCGACTCAACACTACCGCCCACAGGGCTCGCAGCAGCCAATGAGATATTCACCGCCTATGATATAGGGGTGTCTCAAGTCAACGAACCATACATGGCGCATGGTCACTACCCAAACGCAAAGCACTTACTTATTTCTACGATCTTTTTGTTCCGGCTGACATCCGCTCATACCCGGCAATTTATACACACCTACCTACCTACCTAGCTACCCAATGGTTTAACAAGGCATTGTGCCATCCCAGCTATTGACACATTTTGTTGCTTTCCCACATGCTTCTCGAACGAGGCCTCTTCTCGCCTCATTACCCTAAGAAACGTCCTGCCATCATCGATTTTTTTTTACAAGCAGTTGATGGGCCGACAACAAGCCCGGTCAAGTTGAGGCCGAACATTTCCGCGCAGTACTGTCAGATTTTGTTTGTTTCTTAACGCGCGTTATCCGGAGTGGTGAAAGGAGCAGGGTTCCATCTTTTGACGTCGCGTCATGTTTCCCACTATCACCATTTCACTTCGATCATCTCCTCCCACGACACGGCCGGCAGAACCAGCGAGGCCTCACAGCAAGTCGAGGAGTTCACGTACCCTGACGTTGCTTGGTTCAGGCAGGATAGAGAAGGACGGAGCCAAAAACAGCCACACATGCTTCTGAAGGAAGCCTTTACCCTTCTTCACAAGATCACAAGACGAACCAAGGAGTATTTGTCATACAGTCATTAAGCAGCTAGCCATCTATCAAAGATCCCAGCTCCATCTCAAAAACCTCGCGTCCCCGTGAGCTTTCATTCCTGTCAAAGACCAACCCGTTTACCCCCGGACAAAGGAAAGCCGATCGGTGGAAAATGTCAATCTGGGAGAGATCGGCGACAAAGGAAAGACAAACCGAAAATCCCATCTCTTTCTTTTTTCTCAAAACATGCACCCCTGCTCACGGCCTCGCGACAAAACAAAATGAATGTGTCCCTGTGCTCCACGCCTGAAGCCCTGAGCCTTGTCTCTCCTCCACACCCTAACCCATCCTCCGAGTGTGCTTCAGGCCACTAGCCCGAGCCTGTCCTTTCTCAGGCCAGAAGCCGTCCGCCCGTCCATCCATCCTTTGCAGATCAGCAGCAGTCAGTGCCTGTCCCTGACCTGTTTCAGGTCACTGAGCTCTCTGCTGTCTGCCCGTCCTGTGCTTCAGGCCAGCAGCCTTGAGACCTGTCCGCCCAGGCCACTGGCCCTTTCCTTCTTTCGTCCAATATTCTCCCGGTGCTGCTCCAAAGAACAGAAACAAAAAACACAAAATGAAGATTTTTTATGTTGTTGTGGGAAAGCAAAAAGTGAAAGGGCAAAAGGAAAAACGTGCCAGACGCCCAGACATGCAAAAGAGAAACCAGGCCCTTTTTTGTTGCACCTCCTCCGCTGCGCCACACAACACCTTGTGCTGTTTTCATTGCTCTCCCAGCACGCGAGACTTCCCGTCCACAGTTTTTCTTGGGAATTTCTTTTTTCCTGTGTCATTTCCCAAACTCCGTGGATGCATAAACGGCTGCCATATGTTGTAAATGGTGTTTGTGGATGGGGTTTTCTTTTTTTCATATTTTTTTTCTCTGGAATCCATGTTCCTTTGTGTTTGTGTGTCTGTGTTTGTTTTTGTGGATGCAAGGAAAAGAGGAAAATAACAACAAATAGGAGAAACGGCAAACAAGCAGAAACAGGAGACTGCAAACAGAAAAGAATGCAAACCGGAAAAGCTTACTCGCCCTGGTAGAAGGCGTTCGCATCCCACGGGACGTCGAACATGTGCGTGACGAAGCACAGGTCCTGAAGCCAGGTGGAGGGCGAGGCGCAGACCGAGGGAGCTGAAGTTTGTGGCATCGTCAGTCAGAAATCCCGGAACAAACAAGGCTTCTCTGCACGAGTGGTGGCCTCAAAGAAAGGGACAGACCAGGTGGCTCAAACTCACAGGTCCTGCTGACGATCTCGTCGTAGTTAGAAACCACGAGGTCGCGCTTGGCCTTGTCAAGGAAGCCCAGCGACGCCTCGAGCGTCTGCTTGGTGGAGAAGTCGACACCAAGGTTCTTGGCAAAGATCAGCCAGTAGTGGACGAGGCGGCGTACGCTCTCGTGCAGGTCCTTGATGTAGCTGGGCATCGAGAACTTCTCCTGTACATTTCGAAACAAGGTCTGTTGTTAGCGTCTGTGCGTCTGTATAACTCTAGAACAGATGTAAGGCGTATAGATTGTGCTTACGGTCTTGAAGTTCTGGCGGGCGTATCGCTCGCGGTCCTTGTTAGTGTCCTCAGCCTCGTGCAGGACAATAAAGGTGACCAGGAAGACGGTGAAGAAGGCGCGCTCGCCGAACTCCCGGCCGCGGGCAGGGTCGAGGGCCTCCCGCATAGCCTCGAGGAAGAGGGCCTGGCATGGGCGGATGGCCTGACTGAGGAGGCAGCCGGCCGTCTGCACGACCTGGCGAGGGCACGAGACCTTGCCCTGGAGCGGGTAGCCATCGTCGTAGACGGGCTTCATGCCCAGCATCTCGTCTCCGATGAGCCAAGAGGAGCCCATCATGTTGCCTGATTTAGGGCATGGGTTCTTGTCAGTTTCGTATTTCCTAGCCCACAAGATACAACGTCTAGGCCGGTAAGGTAAGGTAAGGTGAAGCAAAGCACTTACGGATGCCCCACCAGACCCGGCAGTAGCGCTCCACGAGCTCGAGCAGCTCCTTGTCGGTGTCATCGGCGGTGGCGCCAGTAGCGACATCACGGAGCTCGCGCACGTAATCGCCCGTGCGCGCGTACACGGTGATGACGGCGGGGTGGGAGTTCCGGACGACCTCGGCGAAGCAGAGGCAGTTGTCGTTGATGTAGGCCTTGATGGTCTCCCTGGCGTCGTCGATGTTGTCAACCGCGTACGGCGCCAGTGGCGTCTGGACGTGGGTGACGCCATCGGGCCTGATCCAGTTGCGGGCGGTGGCATCGCCGATGCCGGGGATGAAGCGGCGCACGTTCAGCACCAGCGGGTGCCCGCAGAGGCCGAGAGATATCTCGATCCGCCTGACCTCATCATCCGCCCACTGGGGCTCCTCGCCATGATTGCGAGGCGTCAGATCGAGCGACCCCGGCCTGATGAAATTCACATCGAGGACCGTGTCGGCAAGCTGGGAGTCACCCATGTTTGCCTGCTGTGGCTACGTAGCCCTGCGGTGAAACCGATAGGCTACGGCCGGAGGTCGGAAAAGGAACAGCAGATACGTGTCGGGTGCAGCGTGGGGGATGTGTCAGATGAAGGTTGGCTGCAGATGTGTTCGGATCAAAAAGCGGGCAAAAGCTGGGAAGCTGAGAAAGATGTGGCACAGTTTCTGGACGGGTTTTGGACAGGTGTGGCAGGTGGTTTGATGTGGACGGCTGAGGAACAGTGACAAGAAGCAGCGAAAAGAGTGGGAATGGCTGGGTTAATATAGGCGTGGAGGACACCGCCAGAGGCGAACGAGGTTCGGAGGCATGAAGAAAGAGGAGCGAGCGAGGACCAGAGTCAAGACAGGGAGGACGCGCCGTCTCGGCGAGCGAGCAGGTTTCGATTTCGCCCGGTGAGAGATTCGTCGTGCGAATGGCCAGCTGGCGTCCGTGGCACTCTGGAGAGGGGAGTGGCGAGGCCAACAGCAGGGGCAGGCGGGCAGGCGGTGAAAGATAGCACGGTACAGGAGATACTACGACGCAATGCAAGAGGACCAAGAGGGAAGTGATGGCGTCGGCACAAGGCCTCAACAGGCAAAAGTGCTGACTGGGGATGACAACGAGTCGAAACCGGTGAGGTATTCGCGAGCGTGATAGAGGGGCCAACGCCTGGGCGCAGCAGCCAGCTGGAGTTCTACGGTGCGGTGGCCATCGAGCACCCACTGGCAGACACAGACACGTTGGGCCGCCTGCCTGCCCTTTCCTCGTCTCGTCCCAAGGCTGGGCATTCTCCAAGTCGAGCGGGAGGTTTACACAACGCGATCAGACGTAACCGGCTTCCTGGGTCGCGGTACGGCAAGGGGTGCCGGTAGCCTTGTTCGGAGAAAAGCGAAAAGAAACCAAGCAGGCTCCTACTAAATCACTATCAAACAAGGGCAGGGCAACATGCGGGCGATCGAGAGTGGTCGGCTGATGCCAGAGGTACCTCTGCCTTTTGCGAGAGGGCAAGTGACCGTCGCTTCCCTTTGCCCGTCAGGGCCTGGTCGCTGGCTAAGCATGGGGCGGGGACCATTGCCATTGGACGGGGCACTACGGGTGAATGAACTACGGGTGCGGGCAGGCAGGAGTGGAGCTGGCCGGGGTGGCTAGCGGCAAATCAGACCCAACGAGGCCGTGATGACCGCCGCGTCATCTAAAAAAAAAAAAAAAAAAAGTAATTGGCAGAGCCGACAGCCGTGGTCATACGACGATAGACCAGCGTGTATGCACAGCAATCTAAACACGGAAAACGACAGGGCGAGCCAGGAAAACGAGGCTGGCTGGCCCCTCAGTGGCTTGCAAACCCGCGCTTATATCCTGCTGGTCGCCGCGTGGGGGAAGGTGATGAGGGGCAGCCCCCGACTGGTCGGACCAGTGGGAACAGTGGGAACAGCGGGGACGGCGGGAGCAGCAGGAACAGCGGGGCCCACCGCCTTTTGGCTCCAGTCTGTGAATGGCTCGGGTGAGCTAACCGTGCATGGCTCTTCATCCCTGCCATCCTTGCTCTCGTGCCTCTCTCATCACCCGCCCAATCCTAGCCGCAGACGCCAAACGCGGAACCAACGACAGCAGCACCGCATGGACAGGACGCAATGCAACTGCAAGTCCAGCTGTCCCGTACCCACCTTGGCAGCCGTCTCTGGCCTATCACCGCCCCGCGGCCTGTCGTAGCCTGACCACCCACGCCTCCGCCCTCGGCGCCACACGCTTGCAGATCGGCCAGGTTTCCTGCGCCCAAGCCCTTCAGCTCCGGAATTCGTTCCGGCAACTCCTCACTCCGTCGCTCCAACGGACAGCCGTGACAGCAAAACCGGGCGAGGGAGGGGTGACACTCGGGCGCTCACTCAACGAAAACGAAAATGGCGCTCCCTGTTCCGCTCGCCCCCGCCAGCAAACCACCCCGACCCCTGCTCGTCGTTCTCGTCCACCACTTGTTGCACGTTCCGACGCCCGTGAGGGTGTGAGACGGTGAGACTGTGGCGGCCGCTATTATATTACTGCGCATGCAGCGTGGGATGGGTGCATGGTTAGTTTGCAAGCGCCCGTCGCGACGACGGGCCCCCGCTGGCCTCCCACGGCATCCGGATAATGCAAGCCGGACAACGCTGGCATTGGTTGACGCATCCTGTAATAGGATCCTCTCTTTTGCGTTTGGCTCTGCCTCGCTTGGCAGCTGTCGTCTCGTCTGAAAGGGGCAAACCGGCGATGGCGCACAAGGCATGCAGATGCGGTGCCACGCAAACATGAGAAACAGCCAATACCCAAGCGAGCAAACAAGAACCACGCAACCAGCCAAGGTTCGGCCCAGCACGAGAGTGGACGAGAGTCACGAGAGGGTTGCAGAAGACGCGGCAGAAAGAGGGGAAACAAACGCCGGCAGATATTGCTACGACCCAACAAGATGCCGCCGTCCGGCCACCCGTCACCCGCTAGTGCCCTCGGATAGCCACCGTTAGCTTGTCGGCTAAGGGACAGTGAAGCCCGAAAGCCCGGGCAGGCCTCGATATTCGCCACCTCGGTTCCGCCGCAAACCAATAAACCCCTAGCCCCCGTGGACGAGTGGAGCAATGGACCGGACCGTCTGGGGTCGATTTTCCGGCTCGTACTCCACGAGGCCGCAACCGACTTGTCATCGACACAATTGTATACATGGTATGCACAAACACCGGGGGAACTTCCCGACAAAATCCATACATACTGATTGGCTGTTTCACCCGATGCAACCACGGCACGATATTTGAGCGAGTCGGCCGCATGCAGGCGGCGGAGTTGACAACAAACGCTAACACGCTTGATAACAAAGGCTGGATCCGGAGCATATGTTCCGACCTTATCCCGATTCCGCATGACCCTCCTCCATCCACGTCTTTCCCGTCCCGTCATTTGACCCGGCCGGATCAGGCAACGAGTTGGATGGCGGCGAGCGGACGGCGATGTCCCACAGCAGCTAAAACAAAAACCGAGACGGGCATCCGCAGCCGTTAAGCAACGGCAGATGTAAGAGTGATCCGACAGCAAAGGCCAGCCAGATCCGGAGCAAATGCTCCGACTTATTCCGATGCTTCATAACCGCCTTGTCCGTCCCGTTGTCTTATTCCGGCCGTGTCGGCAGGCGGGCTGGAAGGCGGTCAGCGGACGACGATGCCTTACAGCAGCCAAAACGCAACGCCAGCATCATTCATGCCGGCCGCCTGCAGCTGTTGCACAACGGTACACGTCACATTGGCCTGACAGCGAAGGCCAAACTTGAAGCCCGGTGCTCCCGTCCTATCTCCAGCCACCGCCATTCTCGTCTTGCCCAATAGACGGTGGGAAGTAGACGACGATCGGCCGCCTGCAGCTGTTGAGCAATGGCAAACGTCACAGTGGCTTGATAGCAGACCAACGCTCCTGTCCTATCACCGGCCGTCTCCATTCTCGTCTTCCCGATGGAGGGCGGCGAGTGGACGACCGACG
>GL876975.1:1050274-1061153 GCA_000193285.1 Magnaporthiopsis poae ATCC 64411 | reverse complement strand
GGGCACCCCCGGCTCGCTCGCAGGCGGCGCCGCTCCACTAGCGGCATCGGGCTCGCAGAGTATGCCCAGGCTCATCAATCCATGGTGCTGTCGCACCGGCGGTTTTGGCGTCGGCGTCATCTCGGCAGCGGGCGTCGTCTGGTGGTTACTGGTACGGTCTCCCGCGGCGGTGGGCGTTTGGTGGTGGCTGACAGGATGGCTTCCGCCAGCGTCGGTGCTGTACCAGGGATACTGGTGGTTTTTGGGAGGAAATGTGCTCGTCATTGTGGTTGCACAGTCGGTCTGGAAGCTCCGAAGCTAGACCTTGCGATGACGAGTCGAGATGACACACCACTAGTTCGAGGTGGATAATGTACCAACAGTCAACACCTGATTCTTTGACGCCAGATGTGATGCAAACTTCTCCAAGTGCAAGTCGCCTGATGGCCCACCGAGGTGGTAGCACAAGGTTTATATGTTCTCAGTCGGTGGCCACAAATCTTTGGCCCGAACTTTGTTGGCCGCCGCGCGGAAATTTATTAGGGGTAGCTTACAAGTCGATCGCAAGTGCGCCTTCCGGATTAGCGGATTCGACCAGCGCTTGGGAAGGAGAAAGGCTCGATCGCTCCGTCAGCGCCAAACCCCTGCCCAGTGACCGACATCCGACACGACAGACGTCACCACAGGCAGCCTTCTACCCAATCATTACGGCCGGCTCCTCCAGCCACTTTGCTATCCCTTGCTCCCAGGTCGCACACAGTGGCTAGTCCTCGCGCGCTTTGGCGTCGGTGCTTGTGGAACGCCACGATCTGGATGTTCACCCTTGGACGGACAAGGAGTACATAAAGGATTATACGGACTCTCGTTTCCAGGAAAAAAAAATAAAAAACATGCCCCAGTGTTTCCCACCATTCTCCTTCACCGAACAAAATTTGTGTCAGTACCCATTGATCGTCTTTCATCGCCTTTTACAATGCCGTCGCAAACCCAGCAAGCTGCCAAGACGTGGTGGTGCGTCGAATTCCACGTCAAAGTCGAAACCGAAGATGCCGCGGGCTCGAGCACATCCCCCACCCCAACCACCTACATTTGGTCACCTCATGCGCTCCAAGATAAAGGCGTCCGGCCGCCAGGGGGCCTGCCCGACAAGTCGTGTCCGGCAGCCTCTGTCACCTCGGTGTGCCAGGCCGCATTCGTGGCATACAAGCCGCGAAGGTCCTCCGCCAGGCCACGACGGGATGCCAACCGCGATCCCAGGACGGGCCATGCCGCCGGAGCAGCTCCTCGACCCCGCGCTATCTAGCTGGCTCACGACGGCTCCGGCACCGGGCCTGGCAGCGGCAAGCCTCCTCATGAACGTGGCACGCACCAACATTTGCCACTCGCACAGCGACGAGCGCTCGCCTACATTGACGCCTGGGCCATGAAACGGGCTCCTGCGTCGATGCCGCCCCTGGCCATCGACTGGGCCCACGAAAGCAAGCACACAGGGGCGGCCAGAAAGGAGAGCTAGGATGATGAAGAAGGGGTCGGGTTTAGATTGAATGCGGCGGATAGGGGTCAATGATACGCGTTGATTTGTGTTTCCTGTTTTTCCTTTCGCTTGTTTACCTGACCGGTAGTTAGCAACTTTATGCCGATGCATTTTCAGAAACCTATGGGCCTTGTGTGTTGGCGCGCTTGTGTCTTGCTCCCGTGACGTCCAGGCGATGCATGCACGGACGAGGCGGGGAGCTGGTCGAGTCGTCCGCGCGCGCTTACCAGGATCATCGGAACGAAATCGTGCTGTCAGGCTGCACCCCTTGCATATTGACACACCACCTAGTGACGCATTCGGTTGTCCTGCCGGCAGAGGGACCATGCAGCAATCGCTTCTGGCGGACAATCGCCACCACCGCGTCTCTTGGCCCGGCTAATCGAACTTAATCGGCTTGCTTGGATTGAATCGATGCGCCTCAAGGTCACATCGGCGCAGTGTTCGTGCGAGATTATGCTGTCATCCGTCTGTGCTCTTTTGTTCTCGACCCTTGGCAGCAACACCGGAGCAGGGTGGGTGGCACAGCAGGTTGGGCTGGCCCTAAAAGCGGGGCCAACAGATGGGCCAAGGAATCGAGGCCAGAGGGTCCGGGCGCGTGCGACCAGTCTGGCCAAGGCCAGGACCGTGACACTGAATTTTAGAACAACCAACCGAGCAGCAATGGAGCGCGCCAACCCTTTTTCCGCAGCAGTACTCGCGCTACACGGCCGCCATTTATCGGACCGTCCTCGGGGATAGGGATAGCTCGCGCAAAAGACGGCGCAAACCCTACACCTGTCTACTTGCACTTGCACGTGTTTGTCTCACGTCGTATGGAACGGAAAAGTGTCCAACGGGAGGACAATGCGCGAACAAAAGATTTGTTTTCTTAGGGAGTTCCGAGTGCCAAGCGGCAATGGGCCTGCACCTGATCCGATCGGGAAAGTGTCACACAGTCTGGTGCAACCAAAAAAAAAAAAAACAGTGCGTGCGGGGAATTTCGACGGGTCCAGCCCGGGCCACCAACTGGACGTGGCGTCAGCCCTGTACGTAAAAAGCACGGGCAACTTTGTTCACAAAAGCTCCCACGGGGGAATCGCATTTATTTAGAATCCCATTGTTTTTTTTTATTTTTATTTTTGGCGCGGGGTGGCGGGGAATTGCTACCAAAACACGTGGTGTCAAGTTCAACTCGGTATTTTTGGGAGCGGCGGAGACGAGACATGGACGAACGCGTCGATCTTTGCTGTAAACGGAATAGCGTCGGGACGCAAGGGAGGAATCAAAAGTGGACCACGCTAATTTTCTAGCTTGTTGTCCGCCCCCCCTGGCTTCTGCCGAACTCCGCTTTTGCCTGTTTGCTGTTTGCTGCCGCGTCTTGCCCACTTCCGCTTTCCGGATTCCGCCGCTTCCTGGAATTTGCTCGCTTCCGCCGGCCTGGGGCTCATCTGGGATTTGGGGGGGGAGAGGGGGGGGGGGGAGACGGGGGGGCTGCTTCTCCCATTTCCGGACATCTACCCATTTCCTAGGCATCTGCCGCGGCGGTGTTGCTTTCCTTGCATGGGCACGCCGCCTAGAGGTGCAAGTAATCCCCACGTAGGTGTATGTATGACTGTCGCTGTGTTTTACGCTACAACGTCGCCATGCACGTCGTCGTGCATCACTGTCGCCATCTCCTCCACCACCGGGAACACGTTACAAAGTGGAATAAAAGCGCAGCCTAGAAACTCTACCGACAATAAACAGTCTGTTCATGGTAAATGACGGCACCACTTGATGCGATGCCTGGCAGATTGGTGCCTGATCACGCTACTATGTTGCCGCCCTCGCCGATCGGCAAGATCGTGTGGCTGAGCACCCACCGCTCGCAGAAACGCGCAATGATGGCGACGTCGCTACCCGCGGCCCAGGTGATGAGCGGGTGGTCCGTCTCGCCGTTGATGCCCGCCATGATCGTGTCCGTCTGGCCGATCGACATCTGGAGGTGCACGCCCAGGTGCTCCATCCAGTTGTCGAAGTCGGCAAGAACGACGGGGCAGCCCACCGTCGGGCAGGGCAGATTCTTGGGCAGCTGGCAGCGCTCCTTCTCCGCAGACGACGTGGCGTCCGACCACCATTGCTCGTCCGGCCACGAGTGCGGCGGAAAGTGCACCCGCGACACGTGGTATTTGTAAACGTCCTTTCGGTTGAACACCGAGCCCCTGGCGGCCACCCTGGAGATCGCCGAGATGGAATAGGCGGGCGGGGTGCCGGAGACCGGGTTGGCGGCTCGCACGTCGAAGCGCGGCGCGAGCCGGCAGTAGAATCCCATATGCAGGGGAAGACGCGCCGCCGCCGCCGCCGCCTCCGCCGCAACGAGGACGGGCGATTTGACGAAGAGACAGGCGCCGTTCCTGCACACCCAGTACTTGGGCAGGATGTGGTGCGTCTTGACGTGGCGCTTCCAATGGCGCTTGCTGTTAAACGTGCTGTCACAGCCCGCGAAGGCGAAAATGCAGGGGAAGTCGGGTTGTGGAGTCGGCCTCGGCGTCCGCGTCGGCTCCGGCGCCATCTCTACATTCATCTCGTCCGGGACCGGTGAGGATGGGCTCGCACTGCACAAATCCGCCACACTCAGAGGCCGTCGAGCACCCGGGGAAGCCGACTCGGAGCTGTAACCGGTGTCGGCGGGTGTGCACAAATCCGCCACACTCAAGGGCCGCCGCTGGGAGCTGTATCCGCTGCCGGCGGTCTCGCCCAACGCGACTGCGGTGGTGGCGGTGGTGGTGGTGGACGAATGCGTCCCCGCCATCACAGGTGCCAAAGGGAGCGGCTTCTCCACACGGAATTTCGTGGAGGCGGGAGGCAGCTGGGGCGGCTGGTGGTGCTGATGCTGAAGATTCTGGCTCGGAGTCGGCTGTGGTAGTTGTTGATACTGAAGGTAAAGATTCGGGCTCGGCTGCTGATGTCGAAGCTGAAGACTCTGCCCTTGTGTCGCCTGAGACGGCTGTTGATGTTGGAGATGAAGATTCTGGCTCTGCACCGAACGACGGAGTCATAAATTCTGGCTCGGCTGCTGATGCCGAAGCCGAAGATTCTGGCTTGTCGTCGGCTGCTGATGCTGAAGATGGAGATTCTGGCTCGGCGTCTGCTGAGGCGGCTGATGATGCTGAAGCTGAAGGCTCTGGCTCTGTGTCGGAGTCGGCTGAGGCGGCTGCTGATGCTGAAGCTGGCCCGCCGTCGGCGTCGGCGGGCCATCCACCTCCATGTCATGGCCGTCGTGGCGAGCCACGACGGATGGGCTCGTGATGGGCGAGGCCTCCAGGCACAGAGACCTTGGGCTCATGGGCCGGGCACCCAGAGGGTCCAGCTTGTGCACCGGATTGAGAGCGTAATGCATCTGATGATTTCCCTTTGCGTCAGCTACCTGGGGAGAAGCGCGCCAAGGGGTGGGTTTGGAACTCACGGCAAATCTTTTTCCTGACGTCGGTGACCTTTGGTGGTGGTGAATGTTCTTCCTCATAGGTGGGGTTGGTGGGCGGAGAGACTGGGGCGTTTGCGGGAAACAGAAGGGCGAGCGAGGGGGACGAGGGAGCTCAAAAGCGAGGCAGCAAAAAAGCAGTTTGTCAACGGCACCCCAAAAGTGCAAAGGCCGCGGCATTTAATTCCCTCGGGGTACCATGACGGAATCGCAGAAAGCTGCCAGAGGAAGACCAACAGCCGGGAGGTGTTTGTTTCTGTGCGCTAGCTAGCCTCAATGGCAAGGGCAGAAAGACAAGCGAGGAAGGAAGCACTAACACCTAGTGAGTGGCCACCCCGGTCCACCACCCCATGCAAGCCACTCTTCCACTCCCCCAACCAATGAATGCCGTCGAAACACCGGCTAATCCAGGCGCACTATTGAGCCGTGCAATGCAATTGTTGTGTGCACAGCAGGATGCCTAGTATTTCACCTGCAAGAGCCGCACGGACCCGGACAAGGGCATGCCAGCTGCAACCATCGACATGGCCACCTAGTTTTTGCCCGATCTCTGTTCACCGACCGCGTTCCCCGGCCAAGTGGGTCTTGGCGTCAAGCTGTGGCTCCACGGTTCTTAGCAGCCGCTAAGTGATCCTGGCCCCACCTTCAGAGATACGCGCGCTAGGGCGTGGTTGGATTGGCCGAGGTCGGTCAATGCTGTACCTGCAGGTTCGCTGTGCTAGAGACGGAACTTGCTCATCCCGAGTGGGAACCGTCGACGGAATGATGGGAGAACAAAGAGCCTTAACGTCTCGGGCGGAACAAATCCGCATTTGCCCATCTCTGGCCTCCACTGTCCCTTGACAAGAAACTCCCGTTCAATTTGGCAGCCACTGGACATGCACCATTGTTTATTGTCATAAAGTTTTTGGGCGGCGCTCATCTGCTTTGCTTTGTACGTGTCTTCGGCGGTGGAGAGGGACAGTGACGCACGCGGCTCGTGCATGGCGACGTTGTAGTGTAAAACGCAGCGACTGCCGCTCCCAGTGATATATTCACCCCGTGCGGATTACTTCCGGCTTGCCAGTCTGACAAGTGAAAGATCCGACAAGGGAATCCCCGTACACGCCACCAGTCTTGCATGTGTCAAAACCCAATCGATTGTCCGTCAGCGGCGCTTGGCCAGGTTCCCCGGCCCATGTCCGAGATCCCGTCTAGCGGATGCTTAATCGTATGACTCGCTGCAACGACTGGGTCGCATCGATTCTCGTTTTGAGTTCGGCTAGACGGCTGTCAAGTCTCAACCGGACTCTGACGTCCAAGCTCTTGAGAAGGTAGAGTGTCACGTGAGTGTCTCACTCGCAATATCAGGCATAGCTTTGGTTAGCTTGGTTGGTGCTGGTTATCGACTCAGCACGTGGGCTACACGAGAGGAGATGGACGGAAAGTCTAACTGGAAGCGATGAAAAGGCCCGATACAGAAAAAGAATCAAGACAAAACCTTCTCGGCCCGAACCCTAAGCATCCCTACAAGCGCGGGGGCTAGAGGAGACCGGCTTGAAGTATGTGCATGTCTGTCCGGGTCTCCCTCGCCAGACTAGCCGCGGTTCGAGCCGAGCGCGGCGACAAGGCTGTTGTCCGTGCAGAGGCGGGGCCATCGGTGTTATTAACCTCGGAGCCAAGATGAGCCGGTGCGGTTTGGTATCACGGACCCCCGAGTCGCGGACGACTAAGGGTCAGCTTGTGTGACGGCGTCGGTGGATCGGGGTTTGCTGAGGGTATTGGTGCTTTCCCGTATGTATGGAGAGTAGCCGCAGCCCATGGTACATGTGCGCACAGTCTTGACTTGGCCCCGAGCCCAGACTGATGCCGGCGGCTGTTACCTTGTGTGGCTGTTTATTGTGCCGTCCGATCTGTGTTCTGGAACGCCCGGGTCGTGGTGGAGGCGCGCCGTGACGTCGGTGCCGCTCGAGTTCTTGTGCGGGGGCTAGCACCTATCTTGACGACAAAGTGGCCTTTGCCTATTTAGACACCGACAAAAGTTAGCATCTCGACCGGATCTGCGCTGGCTGCTGGGCGTGACCTTACTAGTTGGCGGAACTGAACCGCGTTGCGACGTCTCATCCGATATTACTTTGCTTGTCGGCTAGGGGTGTCGTTGTTCGCCTCGCTGGCATCACTGTGCGGTAGATTCCGGTATGGGCTTCGTCAAGTGGCAACTTGGTTACAAGAGTGGCCTACTCTTTGCCGAGTACCTAGTCTCGGCTTGTCCTACGTCAGTCCCCGGCGTCGGCTCTTGCACCAATCTTGGCCTGCTCTTCGTCGGTGGCATCTGCAGCTGATGTCTTGCTGCCCTCACGAACGACGGTGGTCTGCTCTCGTCAGTGGTCACTGGTTGCTGGCTTTGCGTCGGATGTCGGGCTAATAACGGTGGCCTGCTTCGCTGTAATGTCGGCCTGCTTCTCGTTAACAACGGTGGCCTTCTTGCCGCCAGTAATGTCTGTCTGCTCGTCGTTGACAACGGCGGCCTACTCTCGTCAGTGATGCCTGCCTCTGCGACAGATGTTCAAAATGCCCTGCGCTGGCGACGTACCTACTCTTCCTCAATACCGATTCGCTGCTCTTGCGCTGCTATCTCGTAGTCTGCGTCGGTAGTGATCATGGCAGGAGCTGCTCGGGACCGTGGATGAAGGTCTGGTGTGGTTACACAAGTCAGCCTAGGTGATTAGCAGACGCCCGAAAAAAAATCTGCATGTACTCGGTCGTGTCTGCCTAGGGAGGTGCGTTACCCGGGCAGGTACCCCCCACCTACCCTCAGGATCTCCCCATGAGGCGGGCAACACCATAAACAGAGGGGCCAACTGCCTATTCATGAGAACTCATCGAGCGGGGCATCCATCGGGGCAAGAAAAATATGCACTAACCTGGGTAGCTGCCTCCTGTACCAGAGCGAGCATAAAAAACGGGCATCCCGTCTCCCATCCTGCTCGAAATCTTGAACCTGTTCTCTTCTTCAAGCTTCCTTTTCGACTGCCTTTGCCAGCTCACATAGTTACCTCCAGCCCCTAGGTGTCGCTTGTCATCTCGCATCCTGCCTTCCTTTGTCTACACCTGCTTCGCCAAAAGCCACTGGCACAGACATCAAATGTCCCCCGCAGTGTCAAAGCGGAACGGTCAGTTGGCCCCCTCGCTGGCAGTTCGGACGCCCCGCAACGATCCTCTGGCGCGCCTTGCCCCAGGGTCTAACCCAATGCCCTCTCCGCGCCGGTTCTCCGGCAAGCAGCAGCGGCGGGCCATCACAAACGACGAGGCCAAAGCCAAGCTCAAGGCTTTGCTGAAGGACATTATTCCGTACTTTATCCCACTCGCGGGCCCCGTGAGGGCGTTGGATTGGTAAGAAATAACATGCATACATTCTCGGCCGCCAGTTTTTCCTGCTCACGTCCTATTTTGCTTCAGGTACAACGAAGACCAACCGACCCCGCTGCCTCACCAGAGCTTCCTCGATATCCTGAACAGTGACTGGGCCACCTGGGACGATAAGGCGCGCAGCCTCGGGGAGTTGTGCGACCTCGGCGAGCCCACGTAAGTTGACCAGAACAGAAAAAGGACGCCCCATCGGTCTGGCCAGGAGACGTATTGCTACTCCTGCTAACGCGATGAAAACTTGCCATGTTTTTTGATAGCTACCACCACATGCTGGGTGTCCCCAGCAATGTGGTGTTCGAATATGCCACGTTCGACAGGCCGAAGGGAAAGCTGCCGGCGCTGATCACCTGCGTCGAGCTTCCCAGACTCGACTACATCACGCTGCCCGACTTCGACGCGGCATACGCCATCCTGCGCGTCCACCGGCCGTTCCCCACCATCGCCATCACGCTGCGGCCCGGCGGATGGTACATCGACGTCCTCACCTGCGGCGTGGAGGCCGCCATGGACATCGGGGTTGAGCCCCCGGCGGAGGAGAAGGAGCTCGTCCCGCTCTTGTACATGAACCTGTACCAGTGCCCGCTCGTCAAGCACCACTTTGTCCAGCGGATCAGGCTCCTGATCGACGCGCTCACCCAGAGCTGAGGACAGGGTGTGTTGGGGCAGATGATGAACATATTTTCTTTTGCTGCGGTCGGCCTATTAGGGAACCCAAGGACCCAGTATGACCAACGATCGAACGTTTTTGTTTTAGTGTTTTTTTTTTTTTGTTGATAGTTAGTGTTAAAACTGTTTGTTGAATAAAAGTTTTGCCATTGCCCGTTTGGTTCTGGTTTCCCCGTGCTATGAAGCGCCCAGACGCCCGACTGGTGAGCCACATGGTCCCTAGGGAGAAACGAAAACGCCGCGCTCCATTAAATGGACGTGAGGGCCTAGAACCAACATCGGGTGGGTGGGGCATGAAGAGTAGGATGGTAGCACAGCTTCTCCTCGGTGTGCACAGAGGCGACTTGGCAACTTCCGGCATTTACCATGTTATCTGGGCAAATGCGTTGGCGATGCCGGCTTCAATTCTCGTCGCTCGGTTGTTGGTGCATCACATCACATCCCCTAATGCTGTTGTCCTACCTGTCAGCGTGCCGATCTTCCTTTTCGGCCAACCAGACGATTGTGGAGACTTTTTTTTTTTCCTATCACAACGGTCGCTACAGCCAAGAGTGCGTGTCGTTCTGATTCGCCTGCAAGCACAGCGAGAACGTTCGGATATGCACAGAGGGGACCGGTGAAGAACATGCAGCGTCCTTTGCATGGCACGTCCATGGATAGATTCGTCGTCGTTGGAATTATACCGCTGCGTACGCACGGGTCCTGCATTATGCCTGATGATTGTTATTCCTATAAGTTGCTGTATTCATTAACCCTACTAGAGCTTCTTGCTAGCCCAGCCCACCCTCGGCGCCCCGGTCGACATGTCAAGGACGACGTAGGCCGCCTTGAGGGCGATGTTGCCAAAGATGGAGAAGCTAAGACCATCGTTGGACTGGATGCCGCCAAAGCACTTGGTGGACGACACGGCCGTGTAGTTGACGTAGCTTCCCGGGATGGTGATGGTGTTGGACCCCACCTTGAACGAGAAGTCTGGCGGCGTTGCGCTGCACGGGAATATGACTCCGCGCTCATAGTACGAGTTCTCCCAGCCCGGTATCTGTTCGTAATACGCTCTGACCACCGCCGGGGGAAGCAGCAGCAGGGTCGTGCCCGTGTCGACGATGCCTGTCAGCGGCATGTCATGCGACTTGCCTCCGCCGACGGACCAGGCGCTTGCCGTAAAGTTCCATGCGCCCCGCTTAGAATGAGAGGGCACGTAGGCGATATCGCCCGTGTAGCGGCTGCGTGGCAGCGTGCCAAAGTCGTAGTTGCCCGGCTTCCCCTTCTTAAGGTCTATGCCCAGGACGGGCGACGACAACGACCCTTTGATGTTTTCGAAAAACGTCTTTTGCGGGCGCGGCTTGACCGTGTTCGCGGAGCCGAGAGCGAGCCCGACGACGCCGTCATACTTGCTTTTGGTAAATTCGTACGCTATGACTGACGCCGCCTCGACCGCCTGTTTGGCAAACTTCACCCCGCCCATCTCGACCACATCCTTATACACGCTGCCCGACGCCGAACTGCCGTCGCCGTCTGATGTGCGGTAAAGTCAAGCCACATGTTAGCTTCTAGAGGTGTTTGTTCGTCCAACCCCACCATCACGTACATTTGATGGAGAAGGTCGAGCCGGAAAGCTGCTTCGCAGTGGTGCTCCTCGACGGCCAGTAGACGTTGTGGCCGGTCTGGTCGACCTTCGGCAGCTCGTCGCTGAAAACCCACAGGTCTGCCGAGCCCGTGTCGATGTTGACGTTGAGCGTGACGGGCGGTGTGCCGATCTTCATGGGCACCATGTACTCGGAATCGGCCACCAGCGGCATCGCTGTGGCGCTGCCGCTAGCGCGACTCCCCTTCCCCCAGCGGCGGTTCAG
>GL876975.1:1022997-1049830 GCA_000193285.1 Magnaporthiopsis poae ATCC 64411 | reverse complement strand
CACCGCCGCCGCCAGGTCGGGCGGCAGCGGCTTGTTGCTGAACTTTGCGTACGCTTGCGCCAGAGCCACTGCCCCGCTCTTGACCACGCGGCCGTTGGGGTTGGCCACCTGCTTGACCGAAAAGTCCTTGACCTGCGGAGCCCCTTGCTGCACCGTGCTGCCCTTGGTGCCAACCGGGCTGGCCACCTGCTTGACTGAAGAGTCCTTGCCCTGCGTAGTCCCCTGCTGCACCGCACCAGCCGGCTGCTTGACCGTATTGGGTACCTGCTTGACCGAAAGGTCCTTGCCCTGCGGAGCCCCTTGCTGCACCGTACCGCCCACCTTGGTATCAACGGGGCTGGCCGACACGGCAACCAGGACCGATAAGAGCACGGCGAGCGTCTTGGCGAGTGGAGGCATCTTAGGAGCCGATGGTGGCGGAAGAGAAGGCTTAAATGGAAAACGAGCGAGGGACGATAGAAGGAGAGATAGAAAAAAGAACAAAGGGTGACAGAAAGAAAGACAGAGAGAAAACGAGGGGTGACATAAAGAGAGACAGAAAAAGAACGAGGAGGAACCTGTGAAGGGGCAAGGAGCAGGAACGCCTCAGAAGAAAAAGGTCGAGGCGGCAAGCCACGCGCCTTTTATGTAGACGGGCCGGCCCGACGGGATGAAGGCAACATGACGACGCCCCGCTTCTCCTGTCGCCGCCGGGGTTGGCAGAGGGCATGGCCTCCGCGGCCGTTTCGTCATGACGTCCGTCGTTGGTCCTTGGTCGGGGTCTAGCGGGTATTTACCGACAAGGACGGGTGGCGTAGGGGCAAAAATTACTCGGGTCGCAGTCAGGTAGGGGCATGCCTGTGCACTTTTGGCTCGTCCGGTCAGCATTGACGAGCAGAACTTTATGCTCAGGGTGTGATCAGGGGAGAAGGGCACGATTCAAGGACGAGTGGGCGAGGCTGTGAGTGGGCTGAATGCAGGCTATTAATAATGGGTACCCGTACCCGATGGAAACCGGTCCCTGCTACACGCCTGGAGCCCTGGATGTGCTTGTCCCCGTTCATCTGCCTCAGCACGTGGCAGGCCTGTCCGGGCCCGCCGGGTCGGTCGAGGATCGGGCGTCCCTTGTCGGGATTTGAGACGGCTGTCGCAAGCTTGTGCAGGGCTGTTTATTGCAGCGTGGCCACTGCAACCATCTGCGTCCATGCAGCGATTGGTGTTGGGTGGTCAGGCCGGCGCGTGCGTGTGTAACGTGAGCTGTTGGTGACTTGGATCGTGTCCAATCACGGCGCGACCACCTATTGTGCAATTCCTCGCCTCTGGTCAGCTCTTTTTCCCTGGTGAGGTAGGTAAGATAGGCAGGCAGGGAGTCGTTCACCCCCAAAAACCGGCGCCGCTGGGTGACCCGGGCTGTGTGTTTGGCATTGGGAATGACTGCGACGCATGGCCTTGGACAATGGACGCGAGGGTTGCTGACGAGGCGAGTGATGGAAAAGATGAAGTTTGTGCGTGGGTGGCGATTTTGATGAATTGGGATTCTTGAAAAGAAGAGAAGAGCCTCAACTCGAGTGGACCCGCTTGACCAGACCACACAGGTATCCGCTTGTTGCTAAAGGCGCAAAAAGGGAGGACGTTGCGGCCTTGCGGCACGAGAAAGGAGTCTACGACGAGGCTCGCGCTATCCAGGGGAAGCACGTCCTGTGTGCCTTGGTATGATGGACCTCATCCTCCCGCACTGTTGCGACGGCCGTGTCTGCGAGCACGTTCTGCTGCTTAGCTGGGCCGGACGACAAGGCGTTCGTCCTCAGCGAGATCACAACGGCGTTTACGGAACTCCATCGGCTGGAAATCCTCCACGGGGACGCGGAGCCACGCAATATCCTGTACAACGGAGGCATCATGATTGTCGACTTCGAGAGGGCGAAGGTCAAGCGCCCGCCTCCCGGTCCGATTGGCCTCAGTGGCCAAAATCAGTAAAGGAAGCGCGAGGTGTCGGCGAAGGATGGAGGGGATGCAGGTCTTGCGAAAGAGCTACGACCAGTTATAGGGAGCGTTTCGAGGTGTCTGTAAATGTCCAGATAACATGGCAAATGGCCCAGAAAACCCGATACACCAAAAAAGTAAGGACGACAGAATAAAACCCTTTTTCTAGGTTAAGCCTTTAAAAAAAAAAAAAACAACACACACACACATACACACACAATTAAAATGGAAAACATGAAAGAAAAAGCAGGAAAGAAATGAACAAAGATATAAAATAATAAGAAAGGAAATATAAAAAAGAAACAAAAAAATAAATAAATAAAAATAGGAAAATATGGAGGTTGTTTATTGCTGCCCACGCACCTAATGAAAGGCCGTTTTAATATATCGCTTTTTTCTGGTCTGCGTGCTACCTAATCTGCTACGTCGAACAGTACAACCAAAAGAGACATTACAATTACTTAGCCGTCGGCATCAAACCCGCCGCTTCTTGGCTGGCGTTTCGGTCTCGAGCCAGGCGCGCGTCCGGAGGAGGGGATCTACTTCTCCCTCCTTGTCTTCCTCCTTCTCACCCTTTGTCGATTTCGCTTCATCTCCTTTGGGCGGTTGCTGCGCAGCAGGCCTTTTACCCAGCGAGAACCGGAAGCACGGGGTCGTCCCGCTGGTCGCCAGGCTGACGGAGCCGGCGCAGGACCCGGCGGCCGAGGGTGGGGCTTCGTCAAAGTGGACGAGCCACTCGGGACTGTGAGCGACCTGGGTGTTGAGGTAGGTGCCCTTGGGGGAGAATTCGCTGAGGAAGGTGGAGAAGGGGATGACGCGGTCGTCGGATACGTGCACCATGTTGGTGGCGCGGTCGACGGGGGAACACGTCGGAGGATTCGGTCGGGGCCACCAGGTACCACTTGTCGTGGGTGAAGGCGTCGAGCGACGGATTTGTGGGCGCTGGGATGCTCTACTGCTCGCACCGGAGTCGCATCAGCTCCAGAAGTTCGTCCAGGCGGGCCAGGGGGAGGTAGACGCCCTGGGCCGCGGGGTGGCCCCGGATCTCGAGGCACTGCGAGAGGTACGGCCGCAGCTGCCGGGCGTCGAACGAGGCCGGCGCGATCATGCGCAGGTATCCGACGTTGAAAAGTCCGTAGTGGGCGTTGTATGGCACCTGGAAGTTGATCGGCATGGTCACCCGGATGGGTTGGCCAGGATCGTCGTCGCTCTCGGCGGCGGCGGCAGCGGCGGAGCGCTCCCGCAGGCTGTCCAAGACCCGATTCCCCAGCCACTGCCGCGGCAGCTTTGCGGCCAGGGCTCCCAGGTATTCCCGCACGGTTTCGGAGATGCGGCGGCAGTCGTCCTTGGACCGCGACATGTCGTCCGACGCCTCTGAAAAGCCGGCTAGCTCGACATCTTCGACATATAGGAGGTCGAACCCAAGGTTGTGGCAAGGCAAATGTCGTTGTGGACAATGCCGGCCTGGTGCAACCAGCCCGCGAGCCGGACCAGGCGGTGCAGGAGCTGGCGGGCCAACGTTTCTAGTTCACGATGGCTCGCCTGACCGACGCCGTTTTCGATGGACTGGAGCGGAAACGCAGCTTCGCGGTAGCGTGACACCGGGACGAGATCATCTGCATCTGCATCGCCAACGCGGGGTGGCACACCGGCGAGGAGGACGTATGCTACTGCATCTACACGGCCGGCTGCTGCAAGGAGTTCACGGTCGAGAACGGGAGGATCCCTCCCGGTGTCATCAAGGCGGGAACTCGAAAAGGGCGTGCGAGATCGCGCACGAGATCTTGGAGAAGCTGTCTCCGACATCGCCAACATCCACAACGGCTTCCACTGCGACCTCAAAAAAATCGCGGCCCACCTCTCGACCAGCAACAAACAAGTTGTACCACACGATGGAGAGGAGGAGGCCGGGCACCAGCGGGTCCGCTGTGTACTGGAAGGTACCGAACGGGACCGTCTTCAACGACTCAATGTACGACGTCGATAAATACCTGCGCTCGGACTGGAACTCGATCTCTCTCGCGCACATGGCGGAGGTCTTGGACCTGCCCCCGAAGTCGGACTCCGACGACATGATGGTCTTGTTGAGCGACGACTACGACGTCACGAACATGATGATCTACAACACCAGGGACTCCGACCTGCACACGTTGGTCCCGAAGAACATGGCCGCGTGCGGGAGGCTCTTCGCCTTGGCGGGGACGTCCAGGAGCACGTTCTGGGACGCGGTGGCGGGCAACTCGGGGGTCATGGTCTACTGCTTCACCGCGTCCGTCGCCACCTCCATGGGCATGAGCATCGACATGAGCACCGTCTCGAACGCGGATGAGAGGTCGTTCAAGGGAGGCTTCGTGCTGGAGCCCATCCCGGGGTGCTACCAAGTGGGTCGTGGTCATCGACGGCTACTCGCTGTACGGCTCGATCATGTCCAGGTTGGGCATCTACATCGACAGGTACGTCTCCGGGAAGACCGTCGCCAAGATTGCCGAGAAGATGGGCGTGGCTACCGACTTGATGCCGAAGAACGTGGTGGTGGGCGACGTGTTGCTGCACAACGAGATGATCTTCATGAGGGACACCACCGATTACATGTGCATCATATGCGGCGGCGCTACGCTGCTGAGTGTCGTGCTCGACGAGCTGATCAAGGGGCGCGCGGAGGCGAAGTCCAGAGGCGACGTGACGGTCGCCATGGGGCACGGCATCATCAGCTCCAAAACATGCGCCAAGACGGCGACGTACCGCGCGAGGTACTACCTCAGGCCGGTGATCAGATCCCCCAACGAGTGCGGGTACAAGGTGATGTACGGGGACACGGACTCCATCTTCGTGCACGTCAAGGGCACCTCCGAGGACGAATGCACGACCATGCCCCAGACCGTGATGGAGAAGATCAAGGAGAATTTCAAGCTGACGGTGTTCAAGGAGGCGGCGGACGTTAAGAGGAATTACAACTCGATCGTGATATCGAACAAGATGTAGTACAGGCGATGGAATGGAACGGGGACCTTGAGACGAAGGGGCTGGCGATCGTGAAAAAGGACTCGCTCGGGGTCGTTAAATACGCGTTAAGCAGGGCGATGGCCATTTCAATCACCAACATGTCTGTCGACGATAAAACTGAAAGCTGATCATTCTCGTCGGGGCCGTTATAACCTAAGTGCAAACGAGAAAATCGGAAACCAAGACCTCGGGCCAGCCGCATTACGTTTACATCCGATATTAACAAAACGTGGGTCGCTAAAGGGGTGGAAAATGTTCTGGACTCGGTTCCGACCGCGATCGGCATAAACGGCATAAAGGAGCTCACTTTTTCGTATCACATGGGGACGAGGATGGCCGCGCAGTCCGAAAGGGTCAGGGGCGCGGATGGTCTGCTTAAGTAGAACTTGAACGCCGGGTCCAGTCCGGCAGGTACGCGGTCGAAAAAACTTGGGGATGTCGAAGACGCAGGCTTACGCGATCATGGCCGTGACTATCGACCTGACAACGTTGCTCAGACTATTTAAACGACCAAGAAGAACAACATGGAGACGCTCCCGGGCTACATCGAGCTCATAAGGATCTCCCCGAGGCAGATCGAGGTCCCGCTCCCTTGTGGCACTCGTCTAGGACCTACAAGATGTCGGGCGGTGTCGTGCCTGTCGACGATGAAGTACCCAAAGTGGACACCATGCACATGACGGCCGGGGAGATGTACGGTATGACTGCCATCGCGTCTCTGGTCGGGCACGGCTGCACGTTGAGCAGCTGGGCCAAGAACCCCGTCGAGTACTTGGTCGTCTGCGAGAAGACGTACAGACACCCGGAGGTGAGCGAGGTGATCGCCAACGTCAGGAGCGGCGCCTCGTCGACGTGCAAGTGGGCTCTTACCGACCCGACCAGAGACGTGAACCCGATCGAGCCGACCAACAAGTACATGGCGGAGGCCGCTGTGTACTCGAAGAAAGGCCCGCTCTGCGTGTACACCAACGTCGCGACCGTCGAGGCGAGGTACCACTCGATGGAGAGCGATTTCTGAAGGTCGTCGCACCACGTTATGGAGCCGCTGTCCTGCTCATACACCACCGCCGGCTCGATCGAAAACAACGGGATCGTCTCGATGGAGCTCTTCCTGGGCGACGACGGCAAGTGCACGCCCGAGGAGAGGATGTGCCAGCCCGACCATAGGGGCTTTTCGGACACGCACTACACGCCCCGGTCCAAGGCGGCGGGCAGGATCAGGACGCTTGTGGCGGGCGTGTGCGTCAGGGTGGTGACCGACAGGACGATCGAGATTGTCTCGAACATCCTCTAGATGACGTACGGTGGGGTCTCCATTTTCGGGGACTGCATCGTAAGGTGCATGGGCTACACCGCAGTGGTCACGAAGGAGGTGGTCGCCATGGTGTCGAAGTGGGCGGAGTACTGCGAGCCCGAGATGCCGACCCTGCACGTCTTCAGGAGGAAGAAGGTCCATCATCATCATCTCGGTGTGCAGTGGGGTGTTGACAAGGCCCATCCGGCTCTTAATGAAGTGCAAAAATTTCGAGATGGTGGGGCCGTATGTCGGCTCGATGTGCGTCTACAACTCGGATGCGATATCCTACCTCGGGGTAGATTTCCCCGACCCAGGACCGAGACCCGGACCAGATGGTCTCGCCCAGCAAGCCGATGATCCCGCTCTGCAAGTACGCCACCGAGCACAGGATCGGGTTGGCGGTTGGGATAATGAAGCAGGCATTGTGCGAGACATGACCACCAAAGGGCGAGGCGACGATGAGGACCCTGGGCACGAGCGACCCGATCCATCACGACCCAGCCTCGCCAGCATCCTGATGTCGAAGCCCAACGAGGAGGAGAAGATCGTCATCCCCGGGAGGAACATGATGACGGCGTTCATCAACATGCAGCAGAACACCGAGGACGCGACCACCGGCGAGAGGTTCAGGCCCAACATCATCGTCTCCACCAAGAAACCCCAACCGCGGGACCGGAAGCCAGGCGAGGGAGATGAGCATGTACACCAACATGTACGACAGCATCATGTCGTTCAGGATGGGGAGGAAGAAGAAGGACGTCCTCGGCGGCAAGGGCTACATCGACGCCACGGACGAGAGGAACTGCTAAATTGGAGATCCCCGAGGCCTACGTAATGGTGGACGGGAAAAGAATATCGTTCACCGTACACGACGGGCGAGACGCGATAACGATCAAATGCAAACACCGGCATTACGAGGATCTTGCACCTCAGGCACAAGCCCAGCCTCAAAGCAGCACTACCCGACCACGTCCGTCCACTCCGGGGAGTGTCACCAGGGGGAGTCACAAGGGCGGCACGCGCAGGAGTGTCGGATACCGAGCTGCTGCTGCTCTCAATGATGACTGCAGAGGCTTCCGAGGTGCGCGAAGGAGTGCTTTGTGGAGCAGCCGACCTCGTCAACGTCTCGGTCTGCTCCTCATGTTTCTTGCCTCACGATCCTACACTGTGATTGCCCGAACCCCGAAGCCGCTCCCGAGCGATGGTCTCGGTGAGACACTCGGCCGTCAAGACGTGCGTGTTCGCCGTAACCCACCGCGATGCTGCAACGACGGCAAAGAGGGGTCCCGGTGACCCTCAGTGTTTTTGTTTTGTCGGAGACCCCAAGAGCGACGGCATGAGCTAGATTAGCAGCACCCCGCCCTTGTCCCATGATCTCCTTCGCCCTTCATAACGTCCATCTCCCAGCTCAGCCAGGGGCAACAAGTCCAGAGGGCCTTTCTTCAAGCAGCCCCTTTGAATGCTCTTCATCAGCATTGTCGCGCTCGACGTACGCGCTTGGACTTGGCCGAAAAACCGTCCTGACGACCGACCTCCATGTTCTCCCTCTTCTCCCACCTCCATCCTCGCGGGCTTTTTACCGACTTCCCCGACCCGCTTATCTTTGTCATGTGGATGAAGCCCGCACCCGTATATACCGGCACGTTTATCGACTGCCGTGTGTCGAACCGTGTGAGCCGCCCAGACCGGGCGGCCTGCGACATCGACAAACCGGCAATTTGCATTCTGTTTAAATTAAACGGGCCATTACCAGGTTTCACCACCACAAAAAATCCAACTGGACATCCTGAAACCTACTCACTCACCGTTTGGTGCTGTGAAAAAAAAAAGCCGTCGTTTTATTAAATGTCTTTCCCGTTCGTCTTTCCATGCTTGCCTTTACCGTTAATTAGTGCATCTTTTATGTTGGGGCCAACAGAGCTCCATTTCGCCGTGTATGTGTGTGTGTGTGTGTGTGTGTGTGTGTGTGTGTGTGTGTGTGTGTGTGTGTGTGCCGGATCGCCGCTGCAGCGTCACCGCCGCCACGGCCTGCCGCTTCATGCTTGTATCCGATCCTGTGCGCTAGCACGCAGCCTCGTGTACGGCAGCCGTTACTTTTTTTTCCTTGTGAAACGGGCGAGGAAAAAAAACAGGGTGGCTGTCACAGTGCAACACCTGGGTGTCTTAAAAAGAGCTTGTTGTTGCGCGAGGAAAGGAGAAGACTCCCGTCTATCTGGAGGCGAAAGGCCGTCTATATACCCTGGCCGAGAGAGGAGCCGGGGTCGCTCCGTGACAATATCCGCGCTTAAAACCCTCAACTGCAGCTTAATGGTGACGCCCATGGTGTTTAAACGTGGTAGCGCCGGCGAGCCGCCGGCGGGCCGTCCTTGTCCTCCTCGTGGTCCCATGATATTATTTCGTGTGCGTCCCGTCCGTCGTCCTGCCGGCTTTCCGCTGCTCTTTCCCTTCCTCCCCACCATGTTTACCTCGCCTTCTCGCCGCGCCCCGGCTGCTTTCCTTCTTCCCGACACGACACCACCGCAGAACATCGTGGCGCTGTCTTGTCGCTTGCGTTCCGTCGCGTGGCCTCCGTCGTTCCACTGTTTCCTCGACACGACTCGTCGTCGTCGCGTCTCGCCGTCGTCTCGCTCGTGCCGCCATGGCGCCTATCTTCTCTCGCCCCGGCGATGTCGTCGGTCGGTTGACCTGCGTCAACACCTACACCTGCATCTTTTGTCTCCGGACCATGTTTCAAAAGATGCGAGTCCTGATCGTCGCCGCCGCTCCGCCGTCGTTTGAGCACATGTTCGACTCCATCCAGCCGTCGTGCCTCCCGAATGGCCAGGGTCGTCGGACTGCGCAGTCCGACTTGTGCGACCAGTGCAATTCGCGCAATAAGATTTGCGGCGGCGTGCGTCTCCCCATTGGTTTTTCGCTGGTGCTGTGCTGATTGGACATTGTTCAGCCGTCGCCTTTCCTGCGTGGTGACTTTGATGACCTCGTCCGGCTTTGGGCTCTCGGGGAGTCGTTCTTCCGTCGTGCCAGCATCCACCACGTGGAGATGGGCCAGTACTGCGTTGGCAACGCCGACGTCGACGACGACGACGTTGCCGAGATCGACCCGGCGAGGCACCCATTGTTCGATCTCCCGCTGGTCCTCGCCGTGTACCAGGCTATGTATAAGCTCCTTAACGGTTTTATCCGGGCGAACACCCAGTCCAGCAAGCAGCGGGGCACCGTGGGCGCGAAAAAGAATCGGGATGTGAGTGTGTCGCTGTCGCTTTTGCGCGTTTGCTTCGGTGCTAATCGCGTCTCCCTTTGGTAGCAAGAACGTATCGACCGCGAGCTCGTCGCCGCTCGCCAAGAGGCCCAGGAACTGGCCAACTCCTTGGTTTCGCCGGATGATCGCGTTGCCCTCCGTCAGGAGTGGATGTCGCTCCGCCTGGTAAGTTCCGCTTGTCCGCTCGTTGCGACGCAGCGCTGTCGAGGTTCCGGTGGTCTGACGTCGGCCGCTCACAGCCTCGCCTGCATGACACCGACGACGGAAGCCGCATCTGGGCCCTCGCCCGCCGTCAGTCCGTCGACGTCGTCATGACGCGCTGGCTCATCTGGCAGCGGGATAACGCCCGTCGCATTGGTGCGTTCTCGCGGGCGTGGGCCCGTCGTGTCGACATTCCGCGGGGCCGGCGCCATGCCGCTATCGAGGAGTTCGGTTCCCACATCCTCGAGTATTACGTCGAGGAGGCTCGCTCGCTTTTCGAGAGCATCCCTTTGGTGCTTCGCTGGGAGCTCCAGGACGAGGGCGTGGTTTGGGACCTCCGGGTCGACGCCGACTCCGACAGTGACGATTCGATGTCGGACTCCCAGCTGACGGACAGCTCCGAGTCGTCGTTTGCTGGTCTGTCCGATGACGGAGGCGCTGCTAATAACGACGATAGCGACGATGACGATGGTGACGATGCTGGCAACGATGACGATAATGACGATCTGGATGCTGGTGATGGGGAGGTTGATGACCTACTTCTCCCTGGCGATGTTGACGCCGAGGGCAACATTGTCCGTCCCGGCTGGGAGGTCAATTAGGGTTGTTGTTCTTGCGTGGTGGCGCTGGGTGCGTCGTGCGGTTTTGCTTTCGTTTCGTCGACGTTGGGTTGTTTTTTAGAGAGGCCTCCGCCAGCGTCCTTACGAGTTCAAGTACTTTCTCGACGCGGTCCGCGACCGTGGTGGCATTATGGATCTCGCGGCGTGTCGCTATCGTCCCGTTATCGACTTGGTCGGTTTTCGGCTCCGTGCCCATACGTGGGTGCCATTCGTTATTAGCGAAGAACGGTGTAACGTGGGTTGTTTCCGATATTTGGTTGTTACTGGTAAATTCCCCGAGTGGCAGCCAATTTACCCAATCGTTTTGGTAGAACGAGCAGAAGGTTCGAAGGTATTGCTTCATGTAGGCGTTAATTATCTCCGTCTGTCCGTCGGATTCCGGACGGTGTGACGATGATGTGCGGCGGGTGATTCCTAAACGACGGCATAGTTCCTTCCAAAACGCAGAGACGATTTGCGTGCCTTTGTCGGTGTCCGGGGTGCCGTGGTAGCGAAAAACCGACGACATGAAAGCGTCGGCAAGACATCCCGCGTTTGTCGCGCCAATGGGAATGTAATGTCTTATTTTAGTCAGGCGGCCCATCACGACCAGGATGTTTTCGGACACGACGCCGTTCTTTTCGCATTTTGATAACGGGCCGACGGAATCCACCGAGATATCCGTCTAGGGTTTAAAAGGGACCGGTAATGGTTTTAATAAACCATTGGGTGTCCTCCTGGTGGGAGGCTGTGGATTCGATGTAGGATTTGCAGTTTTAAAGCATCGTCAAACGGGATCCGTAACCGGTTTTTAATGAAAATGCGTCCGCGCACCAGTAAGCGATCGGTCTTGGCGATTCTATATTTCCGAACCGATTATGGAAATTGCCTCATGGCGGCGTCTTGTAGCGTGTCGGGCATGGTTTGGGTGACCGCGCGTTTTGTATAAGCGGTGTCGATCGGCTCTGACACGCCAAGCTGGTAGAGTGCGACAAGTGGGGTCGCTGTCGCGGCGTTGACGTCCCGGCGCTTTGTCGATTGCCAACCCTCGGCGGGGAGAGGCGAAAGGTATAACACATTAATATTATAGGTAAAGTACATCCTGTCGACGTGCTTCGTCATCTTCCTCCCCGACCCGACGGTGTTCATCATCACGGACATGACGCTCACCACGTCGCTGTAGGTGCACGAGTTCGGGAACTCGATCTCGGTCGCGTAGCTCGTCCTGTCCTCGCTCATGTATTCCCCGGCATTGATCGTCACCTCCACGGACCCGACGGTGAAGGTCACGCTGTTCTGCCAACGTCTCGGTGATGTAATGCGTCCTGCTAATCTCGCCGTTGAAGCCGTACTCGTACGCCACCGTCACTGTGATCCGCGGCATGATCTTGCGGCTAAGATCGGGGACCTTGATGACGCTCTCGCCGTCCGTCCTCGTCCCCACCTCCACGATCTCGTTGTAGGGCTTCGACCGCCACTCGTAGCAACCCCTTTCCGTGATCCTGTTGGTGTTCTGGACGTCGAAGTGCCTGGCGCACACCTTCGGCCGCATCAGCTTGGACATAGTCGAGCCCATCCTCGCCTCTACCTCGGTGCACCTCTTCCCCGACAGCGACGTGGTCACGGACGAGGTCGACTTAAACTTCTTGTAGATCACCGTCTCGTCCGCCTTCCTGGTCATCGAGATGATGATGTCCCCGCTGCTCTTGCGCCTGCACATCACCTTCTCGGGGGCCTCGTCAAGTCCTATCCTCACGTGCATGAACGTGGCCTCCTCGGCGTTCGTGGTCAGGCCGCAGAGCCCGCACAGGTCGGCGTCTTCCGTCGCGTAGTCATAGGCGTAGGTGGTCATGACGGGCCTTCGGGTAGCGATTCTCGGTCGTGTTCGGAGGCGTAGGAGAGAATACTCGCCTAGACGGCAAGAAGGACTATACGGAGACATCAGGTATACGAACCTCAACGAGAACATCAACATCAGCCTGTGCCAGAAGAGCGTCTGCAAGGAGTGCAGAGGCATGATCTCGTGGAAGATCGTGACGTGCCCCACTAACCCGGTCTGCGTCTTGCGCTCCCCCAAGGACTGGCTCGGCAACAGCGACGTGGTCCTCAGTATGAGCGAGACCACCGGCGTGCCCCAGTCGTACATCAGCCCGCCCCTCGCCGTCGTGGTCGTCGAGAACTACCACCAGCACTACAGGATGAATACGGGCGGGAACTTGAGGCCACCACCGTAATCGAGCTCAAGCTCGTGAGGTGCAGAACAACGGGACCCGGCCGACCAACAGCTTCAGAATGGCGGCCTCGCCCTCGCCAGTCGTCACCTTCGGGTCCGGGCAGAGCCACACGATCATCGACTAGGGCTACGTCGAGATCCCGGAGGTCATATTCGGGGAGTTGAGGCACATGTGGCCTCGGAGGATGGCGTTTGCTCCATGAGGAAGCTGAGGCCGGGCGAGGTCGTCGTGGTCGGAAGGTGCCCGCCGCAGGGGCCCGACAGCACGATCCCGCTCAAGGTCTAGTTGGCGAAGAAGGGCGTGACCTCGATCGGTACCCCGCTCCAGCCGTGCTCCCTGACGAACGCCGACTTCGACGGCGACGAGGTCCGGGGGTTAATGCCCATGTGTGGATCGAAGAGAAGCAGGCGCCCGTGTTCGAGAAGGCGTACCAGGCCGCGACCGAGAACAACATCCCATCCAGCGTGGGCCCGACGTTGCTGACGACCATAACCTTCGCGGAGATGTCCACGCGCCCGTGCCGGCAAATGTACGACCAGATGTTCCTGGAGAGCAAGCCGTGGAAGACGATATACGCCGTCATGATATCAGAGATCTACCGGAGCACGCGCGCTTCCAGGCCCGAGGTCGGAATCTTCAACACGGCCATGGGCAGGCACGGCTCGGCGCTCCCATACAGCTACACGCGCATCGAACCACAACAAGGTCATGACCGACTCGGTCAACGCGCCCAGGATTCCGAACGTGCTCCCGCCTCGCGACACGTCCCCGACCGCGTGCCGCCTGGCGCTTACGAAGCTGGCCGAG
The DNA here is from genome assembly GCA_000193285.1 of Magnaporthiopsis poae ATCC 64411. Lineage (NCBI taxonomy): Eukaryota > Fungi > Ascomycota > Sordariomycetes > Magnaporthales > Magnaporthaceae > Magnaporthiopsis > Magnaporthiopsis poae. Next base: position 1,036,468 of record GL876975.1, on the reverse strand, counting down.
GCCGCGCGTACACCAGCTGGGGATGGACCGCCAGAAGCATGGCTCGCAGAACGAACGTGCCTCTGCCATCTGCACGTTGCTCGGCAAGTTCGAGTTCGCCTACGGCATCATGGAACGCAGCGGGAGGTCGGTCGCGGTCAGAGAGGACTTGGAGACGCTCGTCGCCAACTCGACGGTGTACACGAGGCTCATGTGCATCGTGAACCAAACGACGTACAGGGACAAGCTCAAGAAGGCGTGCGAGGTCATCGCCCTGGTCGAGGAGATCGACTCGGCCAGCCTCACGGCCAGAGGGTGGTGATCCCGTACCTCATCGTCTTCCTGTCCGAGAACAATCAGCACCTTGAAGACGCTCGGGCTCGGCTGGTACACCTTGGCGACGTACTCAAACATCAGGTGGATCAAGAAAGGTGGTGAGGAACGCGGCCGCCGAGTCGGGGATCAGGCTGACGACGGGACACCAACTCGATGCTGGGCACGATCTTCCTCGGGGACTTCAACCACAACAGCGACAAGCGGTGGTAGAAAAACGTGGCTCGAATTCGACTTCGTTTTCGAGAAGCTAATGGTCACGACGAGGCGTGCGTATAAACAAGTAAGACTTCGTCAACAGGTCACCAGGCAGGAATCAGGATTCGGCAACAGGCTGATCGAGGTGCTCGAGACCCAGACCGTCTGGAAGAGGAACATTGCTCAATGAGGTCAAGGTCTTGTCCGTCGAGGAGGGGACGAGCGCGGAGCTGTTGAACATGATCCACAACTTGGAGTTCACCCATCGAGTTCAGATACCGCGACTACTGCAACACCTTGGCCGGCATCACCATCGACTGGGAACGAGAACCTCAGATACGTCAAGTACAGGCTTGTACAGCAAACCCCGGGGCACATCATCGAGTTGACAACCACGAAGCTCACGATAAGCTACGCGGCGGAGAGAGGTGCGCGCGCTGGTCGTGGCCTTTGTACAAAGTGCAGGAACAGAACGATCAAGTCCTAACCAGGACATCTACAACTACGTCGTCGGGTCCGTTCGGCGGAGATCTGTCTACTCTACGTACAGTGCTGGACGCGAAGTTCAACCGCTACATGCATCATGGTCTGGAACAAAGTCCGTCGAGGTTCGAAGCAAGATACTTGTACATCAAGGAACCAGTCCGGCCCTGAGAGACCTTGTCGGGGAAACCCCAATCCAAACGTCACGGACAAAAGTGCGTGGCGGACCTGATTGCTCCCCGGGGCGCGGCCGTGGTCCGAGATCACCGACTTTTCACGGCCCCGACCTGGCCGTCCGTCGATCATGCAGCTGGTCCGACACGGTCGATTTGCAAGCTCAAATTGCTCGAGAGGCCTCGACAAGTTTTTTTTTTACTTGATATTTTTAACCATTGGCGGTTTTTTTTTTTTTAAAGTAGGCGAGGTAATTCGAGCGTTCGAAGCCGCGTCGTTCGTTTCACCTCCCAGTGTAGAACTCGTCCTTGCTTTAATCATTTGCTTGAAAGGCAAAACCACCCCCGCCGTCGTCCGCCTTCCTAAAAGCGTCGGCTCCTAGGACGCTTCTTTCCTATTTCCTTGCCCATCTCTTTTCCCCTCTCCCTTCCTATCTCCTTCCTATCCCTTTCTCTATTTGTTGCAAGGTGGCTCAGAGGGTCGCGTTGGGGCCCAAGGAAGCGACGCGGTCCAAATGTGGGCCTTGCCGCTTGCAGTCCAGCCGACCGTATCCTTCATTGTTAGTCGAAGTCGCAACAAATGCCCGTGTTCTGGTTGCGGCGACCTAAACAGCGACGCCCGCCTTTGTGTGCTCGGTCAACGATATTCTATAAGTTTCAGCCGCCGCTGCGACCCGGAAATCCACGCCCGTGTTCTGGTCGCGTCCATCTAAACAGCGACACCCGCCTTTGTATGTTCGGTCGACGATATTCTATCATTTTCAACCGCCGCTGGGACCCGGAAATCCACGCCTAACCGCCCCTTCCACAAAAGTTCGTCTGCCTTCCAACCAGTTGAAGCCAGAGTCTTTAAGACGCCGTATTGCCCTCCTGCAGAATGCTGGACTCTTCAAGTAAGACTACACCTGTCCACGTCGACGTACGAGAACAGGTTGCTAATCTGCCACCCATCAGGGACAACGACGCCTCTGCAGAGCCGGCACGAGAGCGAGGATCTCGACCGAGACAGGACTCCCGTGCAAGCTCGGAAGAGACGACCCGGCAAGACGGCCGGACCTGATCCGCCATCTCCCAAGCGGACCCGATTGACGGAGGCGGACGCGCGAGAGCGTGGAATCGGGGCCGAAGGGGCACAGCACGCGCACGAGGTAAGGCTATCACCCCCTTCAGTTTCAGTGGCTGTGGCTACGGCGAGGCAGTAGGGAAGAGAAGGGAGGCGCTACCCCAGTGCATGGGGCTCAAGAGGACAAAACTCCATTTTAGTTTATCCGTTTCCTGTTTCATTTCCTTTTCCTGTTTCTTTTCCTTTTCCTATTTCTTTTCCTTTTCCTGTTTCATTTCCTTCGCGCGTGGAGACTTCACGGCTAACGGAACAATGATACAGACGACTCTATACCACCCGGAACCCATAGCCCCGGGTCAAACCGCCTCGTTCCTCCGAGATTTTGCCCAAATCCATCACAATCCCTGCCCATTCGTTTGCGAATGGCTGGAATCGGTGGTCACTGAACCACGCTGCCGGTCGGACGGCTATCTTTTCCACTCAGCCGACCCCGCCAAGGAGCTCAGAAGATCGGTGTCCGAGATGGGTACCAAACGGGATGCCGATGGAAATGCAATCCCGCCAACGCTGGCGTCGACTTGGTTGGACCGACGAGATGTGCATGCCGGATCGGTGGCGCCTTCGGGCCTTACTGGCACGCCTTCCGGACTAGGGCGATTGTCTGGGAAGAGTCTCGTCGAGGACGCATGCTATCGGGACTGGAATTTGGCGGCGAACGACATCTTCCTGCTCCATCCTTGCGACCCGATCCCAGCACACATTACCAGCATCATCGACGGTGTTCGCCGAGGTCGAGACTCGCCGGGCCCGTCCCTGAATGAGATCAGGCAAGACAGGGATCTACTGGATCTCTCCCTAGGTGCGCCGGAGTCAGAGGTGGAAAACTATTTCCGCCGTCATATTTTCCCCCACCCCAGATCGTCCGACACACTCAAACTCAGCGAAAAACGGATAATGGCTAGACACACTGTTCCGAATTCGGGGTCTACATACAGAGTCAGCACTCCAGTGCCCGACATGCTCTACGGATACAATGGCATAGCGCCATTTCCTCAGCAACGGGCCCAGCTAATCTCTATGGGGTCCGAGATGGTCGCCAATGGGGAACTTCTGACATATCCATTCCTCGCCGTAGAGTTCAAGGGCGATGGCCCCACCGGAGCGGGCAGTTTGATGGTGGCGACAAATCAATGCATTGGGGCGTCTACATCCTGTGTCAACATTGCTGAACGTCTCAGACGCCGGTTGGACGACTGCGACGGCGGTGAGATGCAGCCGGTCGATACCGTAGCCTTCAGTATCGCCATGAGCGGCACAGAGGCACGACTCCACATATCATGGAAACAAGACGAGCTGAATTATTACATGGCTCAAGTCGATAGCTTCCTACTGCAGAAGCCACAGGATTATCTCGACTTCCGCAAATGTGTGCTCAACATCCTTGACTGGGGCAAGGGCCAGCGGCTCCAGCAGATCCGAAACTCGCTGGACAGCCTTCTGGAAAGCAGCAGGCGGGAAAAGTCCAGTGCTGCCAAGTCGCGCCCGTCGCCGTCTGATGGTCTCGGGCCCGGCAGGAACAAACGGCACAGACCCAACCCACGCGGTAGCGCGGGAGCGGGCGGAGGGCCCGCCCAACAGCCGGATTGTGGCCCGGAGGATGAACAGGAAAGCGAAGTCTGTGGTCCCGGTGTCTCAAAGTCGGGTTGGCGGAGGGGCGAAGGAGCGGCTGGGTGGTGGAGGCTGGGTGGCTTTTGGTCACGATGCTAACGCCGATGGGGACTGAAAGTCAAATGTTCATAGAGACCCTTGGTTGATAGATCGCGACGATGAATGCAGCCCCTGTGAGAGCGTCAATAATTTTCCGGTACGACGGCCCATCGCGGAGGCGCGGTTTGTGAAGGTCGAGAGCCCACGAAAATGACGTACACCGAGCACGGGATCGGCGTCGTAATGGAGGCGAGGGAGGAGAACAAGCAGATCGTCCATCTCGAGGCGGTGCTCGACACGTTGTACGTCATTAAGCGCAGGAACGTGTAGACGCCCGAGTGGAACTAGATGTAGAATCAGAGGATCTAAACCGAGCCGGACATCTGCATTCGGTTTCGCGACGCTCGGACTGGTCGACATCGTGATCGTGTTCTCCTTGGTGGCCTTGATGGTGTACTTGAAGTTACTCTATCGTGATCGTGTTGCCGGGACTTATTGGACAGCCTTTTTAGAAGGAACAAGCAGCAATTGTAATAAGAACGGAAATAGGAAGAAGAATAGGAAAAGAAATAACACAAGGGGTGGGACAAATATAGGACAAGAAATAGGAAAAAAGAAAAACAGGAAAAGAAATAGGTCGATGTTCGGGTCAACCGCGATGTAAGCGAACGGCCCGAGCTCATATGGTACCGCTCCTGGAATCGACCTGCGCCGGACACCACCGTCGTCTTTCCCGTTGACGAAGCTGCCCGCCTGTGCCATCCCGTAGACTCTCGTGTGTGTCCTGAACGACTGCGGTGTGATGTCGAATAGAACCGTGTTTTATTTTGTGTCGTGTCGAAAGACCGACATGACAGCCCGTCTTGACCGTGTCGATGTTGTTATTGGGGTCTGCTCTTGCTCAGCCTCTCGACGTGGATCGGATAGCCTTGGGAAAAACACGCGTTGGTCGACTTTGCCCACCCGGCAACTCGTTGATTGCGTCGTCTATCGTGTTGATTTGCTGCCCCTCGTGAACCGCCGGAGAACGCTGTCAACACGTCGTTCTTTGAAGCCGTCGGCGACTTCTTCCTCGGGGTTCTGAAGGGCGTGACGCAGACGATACCGTCACCGGGCATCGAGTACGAGTTTCACGAACCGAACTCGGTGACCTGTGGACTGATTACTAAATGCGGTCCATGAGCCCTGGGCCGGCTGTCTCTTATCGACACGGGCGGCGGCCTCTGCATCATGGTGTGTAGTCGGTTTTGCGATGTAGGACCTCGACTCTCCGCAGAGGATATCCCCGACCGGTATAGCGTGTCGATGTAGATGATGGTCCCGTCGTAGAGCATCTCGGCACCTAGCATGTCGACGAACTCTAACTTGATCGTGTCAGTGATGACGTCGCCGAATGAGTAGCAGGGTACGTACACCTTCACGCCGTCGACCCTGAGCATGAAGTTGCCCTCATGTACGGCGACGTGTTTTGCACGTCGACCGCGACGTGATCGGCGAGCACTTCTTGCCGAGGATACGGTGTCGCGATCGAACGTACCTGAACGAGCTGCTTGTGGATCCGACCGTATCTACGGGCTCCGTCGTAGCCCTCATCAATATCGAGTGGTCGATCGGCTCGTAGACGACTTCCCCGTTCGACTGGCTCCTCATAGTTCCTCGCTATGTACTTGACTCTGCTGCCCGCAACCGGTGCCCTCGCGGGACCACTCAGTCATAGCGGCCTTGTACTCGGGCCTGGTCATGCACCGCCCGACGAAGGACGGCTGTGAGGATATGCCATTGGCGGGTGGCTGTGGTGAGGAGTGGGCTGCGATCGCGGTAGGCGGCTCTGCGGGCGCTAGTAATGACGGCGTGGCTTGCGTATGCGTTTCTGCTGCGGGTACTGCTGGACCTCACTGCCCCGGGCGCTCGGGTGGGCGTCGGAGTGACGTAATAAGCGGCCGGACCCGGGCCTGGAGTCGGAGCTATTCCCGCTCCTTCGTTTTCCGGTGTCGGATGCCCGTCTGCGGGCTCGTCGGCGGGTCTTAAGAGAGATTCGGTCGATCCCTTGTTCCGCGGCGACTTCACCGAGTGTAAGAACCGCGAATCGCCGCTCGGTGGTGGAGAGTTAGCCTCGGCGAACTTGGCCAACTCGTGCGAGAGGGTCGTCGTGATCCTGGGCGCTATCTTGTACGTGATCTCGGGCACCTTCATGATCTGCTCTCCGTTGGAACCTTATGCGCGTCTTGACCGTTTGTTCGAACCTCTGTCGGCCCAACCGTGAGCGCCCTATTTCCGTGATTCTCGCGAGCGAGGCGTGTCCAAGCGGCACCCTCCCGACGTCGGCTTGAACCGCCTGAGCCGCTGCTATGGTGGGTGTCGTGCGGAAGAAGTACGCGGAGGCGGCTTCCGTCGTGAAAGGCTGTCAATGCTGTTGTGATGGGGTTAGTCGCGCCGACGCCCCATGCTGGAGGCTGAGGCTAGGCTTGAGCCCGACTCGTACAGAAGGATGCTCGTCTAGAGCTAGCCGGGCGTGCGCAAAGTCGGCACTCTCGACCGTCTTGGAGAGCAGGCATACCGGGCACCTGACCGTGATGATATCGGGGGTGCTTGTGAAGCTAGCTCAGAGAGCGTGCCTATCTGGTTTGAGCGTCACGTTGAACACGAGCGCGATGGCAGTTGAGCACGGTACCTCGTCCGGGTCGCTCCGTCGTAACCTCGCCCAAGGTCGTGAAGTGCGTCTGGACTGATATCAACGTCAACAACCCAACACGATTCCCGGCAGCGTGGAGCAGGTGCTCTCGACCAGGTCGTGCTGAGGCACTTGACCATCGGCTCGGACACTGGCGCCTTCTTGATACCGTATAGATATGTGTCTGGAGACGAATTCTCCAGTCCGACTGGTTCGTCATGAGCAAGGTGGTGTTGACGGGCGACGGTGTCGATGGACAATCTAGCCGAGTTCTTGCTTCAGGAGGTTGGCTGGGAAAGAAGGGGGTCTTGGGGAAGTCGTGCAACGACACGAGACCAGCCAACTCGATGAGGTCCTTGATATCTCTCCACCCAGCAAGGACGTGGAGCCGGGAGCGGTCGGGTTTCCGAACGCGCTCAGGGACAAGGGCAAGTTTCGTGCGTATACCCAGAGGAGGACGATGTACGCCGAGGTCGATCAGGGACGGCGGCTATGTGGTCTCTGGTAGACGTCCGTCTCAAGGTCTGCTTCACGAACGACGATGCCCTGGCCAGGGTCCCGCCTGCCACATATTGCCAGCAACAGATGCCTCGATGAGGGAGCTCGAGGTCGAGTGGAACAGGGCGTGGTACTCGTCGGGGATTAAGAGCATCGCGGAGAGTACGCCGACCGACGACGACAATTCGAGATCGACCCTACGACGTACACAGCACGATGAAGTTCGAGGAGACGCCGACACACCCGGGTGGCAAGATGTACGACGCTTAGATGCTGAAGGCCGAGTCGTGGAAGACAATGTCCATGATCTGGGTCAGCTTCGTGAAGGCGGATCGCGGCTACGACGGAATTGCACTTCGCGAGGAACATCTAGCGCCGGCAGGCGAGGTGCCCTTGGGGATGGGATTGTGGAAACCTTCTTGGTCAATAAGAGTCGCGCCTATCATCATGCCCGTCCTCACCGCACCATACCGTCGGCCTGTATCCTGTCTGCTCGTTGTCGTGTTGACCACTCCGCCCTTGGGCCGCTTTACGAACGTGGCCCAGTAGCGCTGGCTCATCATGGTGATGTACCAGAAAAGGGATCGACACGTCGAAAGCACGAGTTCTCAAACTCCAAGATGCCGGCCGTGGAGTCGCTGCTGAAGGGGACGGATATCTGCTACGCCATGCGAACCGCGCTGCCGAAGATGGATGCACTTTGGTCTCCACGATGGAGACGGTAGATTCGGTTGAGCTTATGAGCAGCACATCATCGGGGCCGTGCACGAGCTGGGGTTGGTTGGATTGGTACTCGTCCACCACACACTCGGGACATGAGGCGGCTGGACGAGGCTACCAGAGGCAGCATCAAGTACCCGGGTTGGATATTAACTCGCTGCTACCGAGGCATAGCGATCGGGGACATGAGCGCGCTTGTGTCTAATATCGCATCCTCACCACGTTTCATCCAGCCCCAGAGGTTGTCGAGTTCGAAGATCCCGAGCCGTTCGAGGAAGATTGGGCAGGCAGACGAGATGCACGCGCAGCCGGGAATATAAACTTCATCATCTGTAAGTAAGATGATACCGCGCACATACGAGGTGACATACAACGGCATATACAGCAACAGGCGTGCACGGGGCCACATTAGAGTATACGCTCCTCCAAGTGTCGACGACGTTCGCCTGCAAAGTTTGATATATAAAGCACCCTTCAGCGCCACCAGAGGTTCGCCATGAATCACGCAGACGTACAAGGCCGCCGCTCCGCCGCCTCCCCGAGATTCCTGAACCCGCCACGAGATCCGCCTGTGTGATATTCGCTGGGACGCTTTGGGTTACGTAGGGTGTCGTCAATGGCCGGGGCAGGGCCGTCTCCTACGAGCCTCTTGGGACGCAAGGGATCGAGAGACACCTGTGGGGATACCACGACCTGATGGCAGACAGACAGATGTTGCTCTCGCTGTGTGGACGTCGCTCGACGCAGGAGCTCGGCCGCTGGGACACCGTCGGGTGATGTTCGGCGTGCGGCAGCCGGGCAACACGCAAGCTTGGTTCCGAGCCGTGATGCTCTTGGTGCGGGGAGGTACAGGCCGTGGGCGTCGTCGTCGTTCGTCGTCGGGGAAAGACGGGGCCAACAGATCTCCCGGAGGGGATCCGCGAAACTTTTGGCGGGCATGGCGAGGATGGATAAAGCCACGGGGCGCCTTCGACGGGACTCGTGGGCCGTGTCGCGCTTGTTGCTTATTGTGCCCAACCTCGATCTCGTCCCACACGAGGCCGAGGCCTGTTGTTCTCGGTGCCGTAAGGTCGGGTTGGCGAAAGGGCAAAAAAGGGCGGCCGGATGCTGCCACCGCTGGCCGTCATCGTTGTTGCCCGCGGGGGCCTCGAGGTCTTTGTCCTCGTCGTCGATTAACTGGGGCAGCCGTCATTTCTTTGGGGAGAGGGAGATTCGCCGGAGTTGGGCATGCTGGGTACGTACGTACGTGCTTCTCTGGACTTTGTGGTGGTGGGGGTTTGGTTCGACGGGGTCTTCAAGCCCATCAGGGATTGCAATCCCATGGATCGTGATCCTCCATAGCCCGGAGGCGGGAAACTGGGGCGACGGAGGGGTGTGGATGGTGGGGTCGTTGCTTCCTTGAAAGTTGGGCTGGTGGTTGTTTCTGGTCGTTTCCGTGCTTTGGTGCTGCACGCGTTGTCTGCCCTCCAGGAGCAGAGACGGTCCGATGTTGCGACCAAAGGAACAAGAACCTGCCACACCCCAAGCATTTGCCACATGGAGACCTATTGGTGGGGGTACTCGAGGTACTGCCTCTTGCCTTGGGTGGCTGGGAACTTTCCGTGCTCGAAATTTGCTCTCTTCCTTCGCTTCCTCCCGCTTGTGCTACCACTGCTTGCAGCCCTGGCTTTTCTCCTCCATTGTTGTACAGCCTCGCCTTCTTTTTGTCTTGCTCTCTCTGCCCTGCCCTCTCTGCCCTGCCCTCTCTGCCCTGCCCTCTTTTTGTCCCTGCCCTTTTTTGTCCCTGCCTTCTTTTTGTCTTGACTCCTTTTGTCGTGTCCCACAAAGCACAAGGACGAACTCGATGTATTTTGCCGTACTTCCGTTTTGCGTGCTCTGTCGCAGCGCGCTTCCGAAGACGGATTTCTATTTCGACCGTCCAGCCAGAGGCGGTGATGCGGGCGATTGGGAGTTCGACGTCCTTTGCTGTAAGCATGGCGGCCCTCAAACCCCAGGAACCACTTTACCACGGCATATCTAACTCGTGTCGACCAAAAGTCTTCAACATGGCCGATGATGTCCAACGGGATCCGCTCCAGGTCCACGTGCTCGCGACCGACTTGGCCGATGACTCGTTCCTGTACTGCGGGCGGGACCTGACGTTGAGGAGTGCCGATGGAAGCGTCCGGCACAGCATCGAGAGGGCGGTAGGCCCGCCTTCGACCAACAGCGTCCACGATCTCTCGCGGCCACTGTTCTTCGCCCACCGAGACTGCTGGAAGGTCGCGCGCCGACGACACCGGGGCCTCCCGGCGTCCCAGCTTTACAGATTCGCGCAGGCGACGCAGCCCATCCTCCAGCATCCAGACCTCGGGAGTGGTTGCGAGTCCCGACCGCCGGTGGCCCTGCTTTCCCAGACGGATCTGGAGACGCAGCCCGACGACAACATCTTTTCGCAATGCCACCGGCTGCTGCCGCCGGAGCTGTTGGGGGAAGTTGTGCGGCACCTCGTCGGTGGCAGCCGCAACAACCTGGCCATGTCGCTCGCGATGGCGACCCAGACGTCCTCGGCCCTCCTAGGGCTCGTACCTCCCAACCCGACGCCGAGCGTGACGGCGGTGAATCTTTTGCCCCAAGGGACGGCAGTGATACCCCGCAACGGCCGGATTCGTGCGCCGACGATCGAGCTGTTCGGTCGTGACTACCTGTCTCGTCTCGAGTTCGTCCCAGACGCCGACCATGTTGCGCACAGGCCCGATGACCGCGCCGTTCTTAGCGTCCGTGTCCAGCCCCACCTCATCTCCGGCGCCCGGTTCATCCTCGGGATGCACGGCCTACGGGCGGTCTGCTTTATCCTTCAAGACGGGTCTACTACCGCCTGGCTCGGAGAGCCGGACGGAGACGGCTGCTGCCATGGGCACGTAGCGGGGCCCGACCTGGGCCGTTTCCAAGTTCTCCAGGACGTAAGTTATCCCGCCGAATATCGTAAAATATCCCGCCGAATATTATCTTTTTTTCCCCCAGAATCTGACATATTTTTACATGGCAGGATCTGAAGGTGGTCCGCGTCGACTACCTGCCACATATGGACGCCTACAGCCGACAGGATCCGTCCCCTCCCTCAAAGGCGCTATGGGACGTCGACCCAGACTCGTCCCAGTTCAAGCTGGCTACTACGAAACGCATCGCCGATTGCTCGTGGTTCCCGGTGCAGGTATTGCATTACCCTGGCTGGCGCCCGTGCTGCTACCTCCCGCTCATCGGCAGCCTCGGTGGCGGCGGCGATGCGACTGGCCTGACCGTGCACTGCTTCCAAACCGGCGGCACCTCCGCCATCACGGTCCACTACGAAACAGGGGCAAGCCGTACCTCGGGCGACAAAACGAGGGGGCTGCCGCTTTATTTTAACCTAGGACCCTCCGAACGTGTGGATTTCGTTGCTGTTGGCGCCCCCGAATGTATAGAAGACCCATGCCTCATGGTAAAGTCATGGCCCATCAACCTTGCCTGGAGGAAGGTATTTGCTAAAAAGAAAGAAATTCAGGTCGGCACCAACCGTGGCCGCTCTGCCTTCTTCGGCCCTTGTTACAACAGGTACAACGGGTTGTTAAAGTGGACGGTCGCAGCTTCGGAGCCGGTTGCTGGTTTGATCGTCGACCCCCTGGCCGGGGTTGGATCTTCAGTGTTGAAAAACGTTGGCGCGGCCACAGCGGCCACATCGCAGCCGGCGTGCCACCGTCGCGGTCCACCAGCGCTCCCAGCATTCTGGGGAAGGGCCAATGACCGCCGCCCCTTCACAGACATCTATAGCCTCTTCACGAGCGCCAGGGTCTTTTCCCCGAACGGCGTCCGGAGGCTCAGGGCCCGCACGATAGGGGAACGCTACACCGGCCTGTGCCTCCACCACGCCGACGGCACGATCGAGAGCCTCGGCCAGTGGGACGGCAGCGTCGAGGATGGCGACGAGCACGGCAAGGACGGCGCCCTCGGCGTAAATGCCGGCGACACCGCCGTCGTTGTGACAGACATCTTCAATGGCACCGAGGCGCAGGCTCCGCGCGCCATCCGCTGGATCGCATTCCACTATGCTGATTCACCCTACTCGTCCACTCGGCAGAAGATATCTCACGTCGTTGACATCAGGGTTGGGTTCGGGGAGCATGACATGCCGTCGGCGGGTTCTGCCACTGGCGACGACGGAAAACATGTCTTTCGGGCGTCGGACTTGGGCACAGAGGTGATTACTCTTTCTCCTTCCTACTCCCTCTTCCGAACCCCCACGGCAACCCAGCCCTCTTGGCTACTGTGTTCATCCGACCGCTACTAACAGGGAACCAGCTCCTGGCGTGGTGGTGTAAGGACATATCGGACTACGTAGAGCCCTGGGATGGGGAGATGGCCGTGCACGCGATGCCGGACCGCGATCGCCCTCCAGTGGTGTTACGCGATTCTTGAAGCAGGCGGCAGCATATAAACCGCTACTCGAGGCTAAATCCGACAAGAGGGCTGCGCGTATGAGGGTTCGCACCCGTGGGCCTCGACGAGTTGTCGCATCTACGGCCCGTCGTAGGAAGAAGAGAACATCGGTGGTGGACATTTGACGTGGACAAGGGAGGAAGTGTTTGTTTGGTTTCAACGTGTCCGGGGGCGACTCACCCTCCTTGATCTTACGCCAAACGCCAAACAATGGACGCACACCTCATCGAATTGCTCACATAGCCGACGCAATCTCCACGCATGTCATGTTTAGCCCACCACTATTAGCCATGCGGTTCTCTGTTTGCGGCGCGCTGCCTGCTTGCTGCCCAGTCAGACGGCATAAGTTTGGAGGAGAGGAGTTTGACGATAGGGGAATCAGAGGAGGAAAGAAGATGTATTTAAGAACCAAGAGCTTCACCCCGGACCGTGTCGCATCAAGGGAGGCATGACCTTGCATCAACCCAACAGACTCAGCCATATTCCTTTTCTCCCTTTGAGTACACACTATGGATACTCGTAGCTGGAGGCCTCATGGCTTGATCCAGCAGCAGACGCTGGAAGCGGCCTATCAAGACGCCAAGATGTCAGTGGACTCACAAGGCAACGTCACCAGCCCCAAGGAGCATTTCACGGTCTCCCTGTTTGAGGACCTGTTCAACAAGGTGATCTTCCCAGAGGACGCCTTCTCTGTCAACTCTCAGGTCCCACCCGCCACCAAACCCGGTGCCGAGAAGGCGTGCGACATCGCAATCCGATGCTGTATGGACGACTACAGCCGCCAGATCCTTTGCTTTGCCGAGGCCAAGCGGGCGAGCAGCCACACCAACGCCGCCATCCGAGACCTGGAGGAGCAGGCGCGCGGCTACTGTGCTGACTTCCTCGACGCGAACCCGAACGTCGATAAGATCTTCGCTTGCACATTGGTGGGGACATCGGTCCGCTGCTGGGAATTTGAGGAAAAGAGCTCACACCTTCAGCCCTTGTGGAACCCCGCGGGGCAAGTGGCAACTTTCTCGGAGTACCTGGACGTCGGCGAGGACGCCGTCGTCCGCAGGCTGGAGAAAGCCTTTTGGACGATGAAGAAGTCATCGAGGGCGAAGGGCCCGCTCCGCCCGGGTCTAATTACGCCGGCATCGGCCGCCGGGCAGCCCGGGCCCGGTCACTAGCCGCGGGCTCGGCAAGTCTCGG